>CANSNZ010000242.1:60000-607500 GCA_947646795.1 Beta lomatogona | reverse complement strand
GATCAAAGCATATATGATCTACTGAACAAATGGAAACTGAATGACATTTTTCTTAAAGGGTGCTCAAATCTACATGATTCCAGCAAGCTGAGTGGCGTGCACAAAATGAGAGAAGCATGTCTAAGTCAGTGTCTAACTAGATTAGGATTAGGGTTAGGGTTAGTGTGTTGGTCAATCTAGTTACAAGTTCAAACCCTTTCTTTTTTAAACCAACACCTTCATAATCCTAAGCCAATTGGACCTACATATTTCTTAATCTAATTTATATACCATTACACTATGATCTAGCATCCAAAGATGACTTATTAAACTTTTAACTTCAAAATGGTTTTTTTATGAAAAAAAAATCCATACCTTTATCTGCACTTATAGGCAACAATCAGGCCAGACTCTGAGGGTTGGCGAGAAGGGCCATTGCCCAGGGCCCAGGCTTGAAGAGGCCCATGTTAAAAAAAATCAGCCTTTCTAGTTTTTTTTTGTTTGGAGAAAAAAAAAGAAAAAGTTGGAGGGTAAGTGTCACACGGAGTCAACAAAGTAATCAAACTAAAAGGAAACTTTCCTTGCCTATTTCACTTTAGCTAGTATCCACTATTAGAGTTGATTATCGGTCGAGCCGAGTCCGAACTGTCGTATGCTAAGCCTGTGTTCGTTTAAGTTTATTCGAGCTCGAGCCGAGCTTGAAGCTTAACGATTCAAACTTTGTTCTAGCCGAACTTGAAGCTTAACAAGCCGAACTTTGCTCGAGCTGAGCTTTGACCAAATTTAAACGAGTCGAGCTCGAACTGTTCACAAACAGACTTAACTCTTTATCACCGTACCCCTAGTTTTTACATGTTTTCTTTGTTTTTCCTTTTTTAATATTTGAGATTTATAGGTTTTCTTTTAGACAATGAAACTATTAACTTATTATTGTGTGATATCTAGGCTAATATATTTATATAAATATATTATTTTTCTAATTATAGTGTTCATGAGCCTTCGAGCCGAGCTTTGCGTAGCTATGCTCAGCTCGTTAAAGTCTTGAGCCGAGTAAGAATCCGGTTCGAGCCACCACGAGTCGAGCTTTGATCGAGCATATCCCGAACTGTTCGCGAACAAGCCAGGCTCATCAACACCCTTAGCCACTATGGCTGTCAAAGGAAAATTTAAAAAAAAAAAGGAATTATATGACTAATAGTAAAGCTTTCCTTCCCTGCGTAGTAACTTTTACAAACCAACTGTCAAAGACATGTAAAAAAAAAAAATTTGTATCTTCATCAACTTTATCTCACCCTTTATTTCCACTGCTTACAGCATTTCCATTACATTTCTTCATTTTCCAATTTCATGTTTCAAAACTACTAGGCTTTATATTCTAAATTATAATTATTATCATAATTATCTTATCCTACCTACTTCCGATTATTATAAACCTATAATTTTGTACTAACTTAACCCTTGGGTTTGATAAACAAAGCAAAAAAAACATTCCAACAATCCAAAAAATGTCGGCGACATGGTTAATCTAGGCAAATTAGAGAAAAATGTAGAGTAAAAACACACTATAATTGGGGACATTTGTGTTCTTTGCTTTGTTTGTTTGGGGATTCTCTTTCACAAAAAAAAATATAAATTAGGAAAAGAAAAACTAGAAAGGCTGATTTTTTTTTTAATATAGGCCCTATTCAAGCCTGGATCCTGGACGGTGGCCCTCCTTATCAACCCTCAGGGGCTAGGCCTGCCTAGAGTCTAATATTTGTGTTTGTTTGCTTTGAAATCTCGAAACAAAGAAATAGATTAGTCCTTGACCAAATCCATTATAGGAACTAGCTAGTGTGTTCATACAAAATCGAAACCGAAAAATCATCGAATAATCGGTCCAAAAGAGTGGTAATCGTACCAATAAAAAAATGTTCTAACGGTACAGTTACGAATCGATAAAAGTAACAGTTAAATAGTACGGTTACAGTTACAATTTTTGAATGAACGGTTAATCGAAAAACCGAACTATTTGTTTCCTCTATTGAATTATTGCGAAACATTTTCCAACAATTGCATTAATTCTAATATTTGTTACTAAATAACATTAGAGGAAGTATGTGATTATTTGAAAACTTTAATACTAATATAAACACTATTAATTAGGAAATGTAGTAAATTCTTATTGTTATTATGGTTTCCAATGGATTTATTATACACTTTATAATTCATTTATATTAAAATATATATAATATTAAAGTATATGCATAAAACATAGAAAATATATATTTACACTAGATAAAATATAATAGTATAACTTGAATAACGGTTAACCGTACTGAAAAACCAGTTAACCGCATAGGCGATAACCGGTCTAAAAGGTTACGGTTCGCAAAAAAAAGCTAACCGAAACTTTCGGTTACCGAACCAAAATGTTGTTTCGGGATAATTAATCACCCATGAACACTCCTAATAGAAACCCCATTGTCATAGGAAACAAAAGTATTAATCTTGCATGGGAA
Source organism: Beta lomatogona (assembly GCA_947646795.1). Lineage (NCBI taxonomy): Eukaryota > Viridiplantae > Streptophyta > Magnoliopsida > Caryophyllales > Amaranthaceae > Beta > Beta lomatogona. The sequence goes on along the minus strand of CANSNZ010000242.1, from coordinate 605,020 downwards.
TTCAAGGCATTCCAGAACCCAGCACTATTAGGGTAGATGAGAGTGTGCACTATACAAGACTGCAAGGAGCCTGTTGTGATATTTTTAAGAGTATTTCCTAAAAATCCCTAAGGAATCCAAATGGTTTGGACTTGAGTCGGTTGAAAAAAGACATACAACCTTGGCAAGAACGACGTTCAACAGAATATATGACTCATGCTCCTATAGGTTCTTTAAGTTCCGTAGGCGGGGTAATCGAGATCAATGCATTACTTCTCAATTTGTTCTAGAATTCTTCCTATTCGTAGGTCGTTTGTGGCATGCAAGAAGGGCTCAGCTACAGCAGGATTTGAAAAAGGAGTTGATCGTGATTTTGAATTTGTTCTGTCGAAGACCCCTCTTAATTCAGACAAGAAATCCAATGTTTTAAGGTAGGAATCCATTTGATTCCATCATACATATTTGGATCAGGTCATATATAAAAAGGAATCTTTTTTTCGCAACTCATTTCGCTAGACTTCTATTATCACAATATCATATATGATAATCTATCAACTAGGATAACTATGTTATCCCCAACAAACACTTCTAAATACTTATTCTGTAATGAAATTGATATTATACTTTCAAAAACACACTTTTTTAGGCAATTTTTTTAAAGAGAAAGAACAAAAAACCGTATAATAGTAAAGAAATAGAGAGATTGTTGCCTAAAAAAAATTATAACATCTATTTTGTTACAACCATATGTAGATTATTACATCTATTTTGATTACGGCGGAAGTAGATAGATTTAGGAAATACTCTTCAATCTATCCTAACAATATTCTAACACATGAACAAATGTTCAAGTAGTTTAACCATAAAAAAAAAACTACTTCTGTCAATCCTTAAGATTATGATATTCCTTTGACTATGTGACTATGTGAGACTTACCAAAACCAAAAGTACAGGAAAATCAAAGTCATGAAATCCAAATTCCAAGTGACTACAACATGTTTCACATACAAAACATATACCCAAGAGTGAAAAATAATGCTTGCATGCATGCAAAAAAAAAAACAATAACTAGTTAACTCTTAACTCTCTATTTCCTAGGCCGATTCTCGGTGTTTTCGGGGCGAGCCGTGTTGGTGGCAACCCTAGCAACATCAACAGCATCAACCTCGGCCTTTTTCTTAGAGTACAACACACCATACCCAATAATAGCAGTAATAGCAAAGCCTGCTATAGCCATAGTGGTATAACTCAACGGCAGCCGACGTCGTTGGTGCAACACTTCACCGGGGCCACGGCCGTGCCCCGGTGGGCGTTGCGACGCTTCGACTCCCGCAGCTTTTACATGCTCGGGAGTCATTTTATGAGTGTCAGCAGTTTTTCTCCAAGATTGATCACCATTAGTATCACCACCTTTGTTGGTGGGATCTATTTTTACTTCTCCTCTGTCTACTTCTGGTCCTCCCCAAGACATTTTTCTCTGTTTAGTTTTTCTTTGTGATTGTTTTGGTTTGTGAAAATGTTTGATGAAATGATGAAGTGAAGTGTAGAGAAAGAGATTGTTTGTAGCACCAAATAAAATTTGACGTGGTGTATGAGAATCTAAAGAGGACACGTGGTGGTGGGATTTGTTGCCTCGTTGTTTTAGAGGATGTTCTTGGTGTAGACATGTGTCTTTTGTGCTGGAGTTTTTTTACATGTTTCGTCAGTTTGACCATTAATATGTTTTAATTTATATCTAGTAAAAAAAATCCACGCCTCTCTTTTATAAGAATGAAAATGCAGTCTTTATCTTAAAAAATCAAACAAGTTTGATTTAGATTAAGTTGATGTAAATTTATAAATTCAGACTAACTCGATCGAATAAGGTCTAATAAGTTGTGACGATATGTTAAATAAGTTTCGTAAAGTCATAAAAGTGAGTTCCAAAATGTTATGATAGTTCGATTTAGAAAAAATTTAAGGGAATATAATGCTTGAGTGATTCTTGATAATTTACAAAAATCATATCATCACATATAAAAATCAATATTCCAAAATTTCATATGTATTGATCCTAATTTTCTACACATCTCATTTTCGCTTAAGTCCAGACTTGCATAAGATGGATTAAAGAACCAAGACAAAAGAGAAGTTTACACCAAGAAAACAAGTCTTGTACTAAATGATGGTTATCGTTTTTATTTTGTGGTAAGCTAGGAAGCACGGAAACCTTTGGAACTTGAGGTTTCTCTATTTCATAAATGTTTTGGTTCTTGAAAACTAGTCGTTTTCGTGCTGATGAAGCATATAAATGACTGGGACTACTTGAGTTTCCGGTTTCGAAAACATTTTCACTTTAAAATATCCTCTAACTGTTTCCGTATATGAAGTATATGTAATAAAGTCTGATGTTATTACCTCTTAGTTAGTTACTGTAGTTAATGGTGTTCTATTCATTTAGTTTCACTACTCTATAAATACTCTGATGTAATAAGCTACAGTTGACTTTTCTTAATCTGAAAATAACAGAAGTTGAGAATTGTATTTTTCTCTCTATACTGAATCTCATGGTATCAGAGCAGGATCATTCAATTGACCTGCGAATTGATTCAAATCAATCAGAATTTCTTTAATTGATCATCTGATCAATTCTTCTTTCATTTTGTTTTCATCGCTAAAGAAAATTCTCTCAAATTTTCTTTTTCTGTGAAGTAAACCTCGGAAGTTTGCGACGAGTTTCTTGATTTCTCATCAATGGCGGAAAATTCTGGAGAAAATTCTATCAATAATGAGAGCAATCTGGAAAAGAAATGTGAAACGAGCTTTGATTGCGAAAAACAAACTAGGTTTTCTTGATGGATCAATTACAAAACCTGATTCTAAGGATAAAGATTTTAATCGGTGGATTAGATGTGATTATTTGATTACCTGCTGGATTGTGAATTCTATGGAACCAGAAATTGGTGAGAACTTTACTTTTGTCGAAAGTTCTATTCAATTGTGGAATGAAGTTTGTGAGAGGTATGGACAATCTAATGGACCTCAGATTTATCAATTGAAGAAAGATTTGAAGAAATTGAAGCAAGAAAATCTACCAATTGTTGCTTATTTTGGCAAAATGAAGAGATTATGGGATGAATTACAAAATTTGAGAAATTTTCCAGACTGTAGTTGTGGAGCATTGTCTAAATGTTCTTGCAACTTTATGAAGAAGATTGCTGACTTTCAAGCTGAGGAAAAGTTAGTAGAATTTTTGCTAGGACTCAATGATGGTTATGACAATGTTATTACTAACATTTTGTCAATGGATCCTTTGCCAACAATTAATCGTGCATTTGCTTTGGCTCAACAAATTGAAAAGCAAAAAACAAATCTCTGCAATTCAATACTATCCTCAAGAAGTCAGTGCTTTAGCTGTGCAAAGGAGTTCTGGTGGTAAAAAAGACTGGAAGAAAGAAAAACTGGAGAAATTGAACTTACATTGTGATTATTGTAAGGGAAGAGGTCATACAAAGGATCAATGCTTCAAGCTTATTGGATTTCCTGACTGGTATCACAAGAAACCTGGTGCTACTAGTTCTTTTTCATCTGGAAAACTTACTGCTAATGCTGTAGCTGATTCTAGTTATGAAGACACACCTCTTGATTATATGGCTGTTGGACCTGCACTTCCTTCTGCATCAATTAATCATGCATCGCTTAATCATGTTGATAGTGCGATCTGCCGCATTCAATGTTTCAGGATTTTCTCAAATCTGCAAGGCAAGCAAATTATTGGAGAATCTTCCAATAATTTTGCACCATCTCGCTCATTTTGCAGGTATATCTCTTAAATCTATATGGATTGTTGACTCTGGTGCTACGGATCACATGGCACATGATGCTAGTTTGTTTTCTTTTAGAAGAAAACTTGATAAAGCCATTGAAGTTGGCCTACCAGATGGTAGTTGCACTTTAGTTTCTGAAATTGGTGATATTGTGATATGTGCAAATATTACTTTACATAATGTTCTGTTGGTGCCAAGCTTCAAACATAATCTGCTATCTGTGGGAAAATTAGCTGATCATAGTAAAATTGTTGTGCATTTTACTAGTTCTAAGTGTGTGTTTGTGAATTCTGATGGCAAGACTTTGATTCAAGGAATCAAGATTTGTGGTCTATATTATCTAAATGTGTATCAAACTACTCAGGGTTTGCTTGCTTGTTCATCAACCACAAACACATCTTCTGTTAAACCAGTTGCTAAATACATACCACCTCATAGAGTCAATCTTACTTCTAAACCTTCTTTGGATATTCTTCATGCTAGATTAGGTCATTCATCTATTTCTAGGATGAAACATGTGGATGCTTCTATTTGTTCTCATACAAATGATTTTTTCAATGGAAATATGTGTATTTGCAAAGCATCACAAGTCTCCTTTTCCTAGGAGCATTTCCAGAGCCTCTGAGTCATTTTCTTTAATTCACATAGACCTTTGGGGTCCATATAAAGTCAAAACCATTCATGGAGCTTCCTATTTTTTGACTATTCTTGATGATTTCAGTAGGACCACTTGGACCTTCATGTTACAAAATAAACAACAAGTTTATAGAACCATAGTTAACTTCATAGCTCAAACTGAAACACAATATGGGAAAACTATTAAGAGCATCAGATCTGACAATGGAACAGAAATCATACAAGAACAATGTGTTCAATTATTTTGTAACAAAGGCATTTATCACCAAAGAAGTATTCCTGGTGTTCCACAACAAAATGGAAGGGTTGAAAGGAAACACAAACATCTTTTAGAAGTTGCCAGATCTTTAAAGTTTCAAGCCAATCTTCCTTCTCATTTTTGGGGAGAATGTCTTCTCACTGCCACCTTTCTCATCAACAAAATACCTACACCTATTCTTGACTGGAAAAGCCCTTTTGAAGTTTTAACAAACACCAAACCTAATTATGATCTACTAAGAGTGTTTGGATGCCTCTGTTATGCTCACAATAATGACAGGAAAAGAGACAAGTTCAGTCCTAGAGCCATTAAGTGTATCTTTCTAGGTTATCCATTTGGGCAAAAAGGGTACAATGTGTATGATTTAAACACCAAGAAATGTTTTGTGTCTAGAGATATTGTTTTTCGAGAACATGTTTTCCCTTTTCACAAAGGATCTTCCACATCTCATCTTCCAAGCACAAATAATTCCAATAGTCTTCTTGTAGAATTTTCTGAACCTACTGATATTATTAATATCATAAATCCTACTGCTGTCAATGAAATTTTTCAACCAAATCCAATTTCTGATAATAATTCTACAAATCACTTTGATTCTCCTCACAATGTTGAGCAATCTCATGATCATATTGAATCCATTTCACCTCCACAAAGATGATAATTCTATTCCCGTGACTACTTCATCTCATTCTATTACTCTTTCTCATTCTCATGATTCGATAATATTGGTGATAATGTCTCAAATATGCATGTTCCACATGTTAGACAGTCTACAAGAATTAGTAAACCTCCTACAAAACTTCAAGATTTTGTGTGTCCTACTTTACCTCAATCTTCCAATTCTATGTCTTTTTCTGTCACCTCTTCTCCACCTACTTCTGAACCCTTTTCTTATGAACAAGCTCGTTTAAGTACTGAGTGGCAAGATGCTATGGATAAAGAAATTCTTGCTCTTGAACAAAATGATACATGGTCATTGACTAAGTTGCCAGCAGATAAAAAGGCTATTGCATCTAAGTGGATTTTTAAGATAAAATACCATCCAAATGGTTCTGTGGAGAGATATAAGGCTAGATTGGTAGCTGTTGGGTATCAACAAGTAGCTGGCAAAGATTACACACACACTTTTTCACCTGTTGCAAAGATAGCAACTGTAAGAGTTGTAATTTCCCTTGCTACTGCAAAAGGTTGGCCTTTATGTCAATTAGACATAAACAATGCCTTCTTACATGGGTTCTTAGATGAAGAAGTGTATATGAAGCCTCCTCTTGGGTATAAAAAAGCACAAACTGGAGATGTCTGCAAATTGAAGCGGTCATTATATGGTCTTAAGCAGGCTTCTAGGCAGTGGAATAAGGAATTATGCAAATTTCTTCACACTCATGGGTTTATTCAGTCTACTCAAGATTACTCACTGTTTACAAGGCACAAAGATGGTGAATTTTTGATTATCCTTGTATATGTGGATGATATGGTTATCACTGGAACATGTCAACTTCAAATTAATTCTCTTAAAACTGCCCTTGATAAAGCTTTTACAATCAAGGACTTGGGTGATATGAAGTATTTCGTAGGGATTGAAATTAAAAGGAATAAATCTGGAACTTTTCTTAGCCAAAGAAAATATATCACAGATATTATTCAAGAATTTCAGCTGACAAATGATAAACCTGTGACTACTCCTCTTCCTAAAGGTCTGGGATTATCAACTGACATTGGTGAAATTCTTAAGCAACCAGAACAATATAGGCAGCTTGTTGGTAGGTTGTTATACCTCAACATCACAAGGCCTGACCTATATATCTTATACTACCCAGCACTTAAGTCAGTTTCTAAGCTGTCCCAGGAAGCCACGCTTACAGGCTGCAATGCATGTTGTGAAGTACCGTAAAAACACAGTTGATTTGGGTTTATATTATGCTGCAAATTCTGATCTGCATCTTCAAGCTTACAGTGATGCTGACTGGAGCTCATGTGTTTTTAGCTGCAAATCCTTGAGTGCTTATTGCATGTTTTTGGGTTCACATTTAGTTTCTTGGAAAACTAAGAAACAAAAGACAGTAAGCAAATCTTCTGCAGAAGCAGAATATAGGAGCATGTCTAGTGCTGCTTCTGAAATTGTGTGGTTAGAAGGTTTGATGCAAGATTTAAATCAGCAAGTTCAATTGCCTATTAAATTATTTTGTGATAATACTCGCTTGCTGAACACATTGCACGGAATCCGGTGTTCCATGAGAGGACTAAACACCTGAATAGAGACTGCCACTATGTGAGAGAACAAGTAGTCTCAGGCTTCATTCAGACTTCTCATGTATCCAGTTCACTTCAGCTTGCAGATGTGTTCACTAAGCCTCTAGCAGGGCCTCAACATCAGTTTATTTCTTCCAAGCTTGGTCTTGTTCATTCTTCCCAAGTTCAGCTTGAAGGGGGAATATGAAGTATATGTAATAAAGTCTGATGTTATTACCTCTTAGTTAGTTACTGTAGTTAATGGTGTTCTATTCATTTAGTTTCACTACTCTATAAATACTCTGATGTAATAAGCTACAGTTGACTTTTCTTAATCTGAAAATAACAGAAGTTGAGAATTGTATTTTTCTCTCTATACTGAATCTCACCGTACTACATAGATGATTAGGTGGTAAATGAGAAAATGATATGGTCAAAGTTTGATAAGAAAATCAAATTGGTAAAGCTTTGATGGACATAATTATTACTTTGTCTATCTATGCGTACATAAAATTAGTCAAATTTTATGCTCCAAAAGCAAATATCATATCACCACGAATAATATATGCGGGAGGTAGAGGTGATCATGGGTCGAGTCGGGTTCGGGGCCAAAATAATTTCACATTGGCCGGGCCCAAATCCGGGCCAAAATGGGCCGGCCCAAAATCTAGACTAAAAAGTTTTTTTTAGCTTGTCTAAACCCGCCCAAAAATCGAGCCGAGCCCGTGAGCCGGGCTGGAGTTGATCAGCTCTAGCTGGAGGAAGTATTTAAGTTTATAGGGTGCATTTTGGACTTTGGAAGGGTTGCTTGCTTGCTGGGAGTTTAGAATAGATTTGGGCTTGACGTAATGGAATAGAGACATTTGGTCAGTTGGCCTAAGGGCCAAGACTAATGGGTTAATTGGCTAATTGCTTCTTTAGTTCCAATACTTCTAACTTCTAAGTTTAACTCACACACTTATAGTGAGGTCTGCATTTGTTTTTCTATTGTTTTTTTTTTTTTACGAGTTCTACTGTTTGTTTATAGAGCTAAATTGAATATTATAGTTTTGTTGAATTTTATAGTATTGACGCGAGCAAAGAATAATAAAAAATAAACAAATTACTATACATGTGAAATTATTTATTTTGACAATGATTAGGCTCATTTAATTGAAAGTTTAAAGGCCACTACTCATAAGTCGTTACACAATATATAATAATATGGCTATGTTGTTTTTCTTTAGTGTGAGAAAGCGCTTAAGTACAATGATTTAGACGGAACCTAATCCCCCACATCTATCATCTCCATTCAATTTTACCAGTGAAGTTAGATGACATCTAATTTGAACCCATGATGCGTACATAAAATTAGTCAAATTTATGCTCCAAAAGCAAATATCACCACGAATAATATATACTGGATGAAGTATTCAAGTTTACAGGGTGCATTTTAGACTTTGGAAGGGTTGCTTGCCTGCTGGTAGTGTTGTCAAAAGAGGTTCTCAAACAGGTTCTGGGTATACCCACGGCGAATCAGGTCAGATCCGGACAGGTCAGGATTCTGATTGTCAGTGTCCCAGATCATGATTGGTCAGATTTTGTTCAACTGGGTTGAACACATTTGAATCATGGGATTCCCGGGTGCCGGACAGGTCAGAGCGTTCCATTTACAAGTCGATCCATTCCCGGATATGATCGCCCGTTGAGATTTTTTTTTCCCGGGTTTGCGCAGGTCGTATTTAGGTTTCATGTACAGTTGAGTTAAGTCAAATGTACGCGGGTTAATTAGTAATGACCTTAGTTCGATCATTGTAAAACATCGGGTCCATTCGCTATTGAACGTCAATTCAACTTCGGGTAACTCCTGATCGGGCCATCTTGATTTTGTTATGGATTTTGTAAACGAATCATATTAACAAAAGTATTAAGACCGACATATATATACATATGTGTGTATGCGATATATATATGGATGACAACGAAAAACCAATAAAAACACTATATTGATTATCGTGATGTTTTGTGTATTCTCTTGGTCAACTCTTATTTCGAATAATCAACTGCGTAAAACCACTCTAATGAGTAAAGGAGTAGAACGACTCTTCATATGTTTTAATATTATATATTATAACCAACGACAATAATAACAAGTAGACGATCAATTCCAAACTTTATATAAATGATTTATTATTATAAGCATTATGATTGATATATTAGTTTGTAAATAGCTATGATGGTAATGAGAATAATAATACTAATAAACACAAAGCGACAATGATAATAGGTAAAAATACAAATAATAACAATAATAGTAACAAGGCTAACAATAGCAACAGTAACACAAATAAAAACAGGAATACTAACAATAACAATAACAATATAAATACTAATATGTTGAATCATTTTAATATAAGATTGATATCAAAATAATTGTAAAACCAATCTAATACTCTATTGATTATAACTTAGTAAAACGACTCTTAATATGTTATAATACTATAACTAATGACAATCATACATTCATATGTTTACAACGACGGTTGATATGAGGCCTAAGTGATTATAACAAGGGTTCATATGTTGCACAATAATACTAATAATAAATTATACCCCCAAATCATTATCCCCTATAAAAGCTAACCATAACTTATTCAAATAAGTTAACTGTTAACAAGTAACAACCATAAGTAAAATAGTTAACAAGTACTTACTAGTTACTAAATAGTAACTTGTTAACAACCATATAGTTTAATACTAGTATAAGATTAACAACCACAACACCCCCTTATCTTTATAAGTTATAAGATTATTTAAGTTAATTGTTTTTATGTTATACTATAGTTTAATACTAGTATAGTATTTATGGTCTTCTCTTAACTTTGTATATATATGTGCCTATAAATAAACTATTTTATCAGTATGCTTATATATGTTAGTACGATATAATAATATTATTGGAACCATTCTAGCTAATACGTGAATGATTATTAATGAGTATCGACTCTTAATATGCTATAATAGTATAACTAACGGTAATAATAATAAGTATTTTTGTAGATATAGAAAAATAATGGAATTTTAGTAATTTTATTGAGTTTAGTCATCAAAATAAGTTGGTTTGAAAAATTGCGTCAAATTAGGTAGATTTATTTTCAAATCAATTAGAATTCGAGTTGAACCAGGTATTTACTGAGCCTAATTGGGTTTTGGGTTAATATTTGGTTTAGTTCGATCGGGTTCGGGTTTGAATGCAGGTCTATGTGGTCAGGTCAGAATATAATCTAGCCGGATGCCGGTCAGTTTTGGGTAATCCCAGGTCAGGTATAGGGACTAACCCTCACAGGTCAAACCAGGTTCAAGTCAGGTCAGTATCAGATTGACCCAGCGGTCAGATCTGTTTCTGACACCACTACTTGCTGAGTTGCTGGGAGTTTAAAATAGATTTGGGCTTGACGTAATGGAATAGAGACATTTGGTCAGTTGGCCTAAGGGCCAAGACTAATGGGTTAATTGGCTAATTGCTTCTTTAGTTCCAATACTTTTAAGTTTAAGTCACACACTTACAGTGAGGTCTGCATTTGTTTTTCTATTGTTTTTTTTTTTTTTGACGAGTTCTACTGTTTGTTTATGAGCTAAATTGAATATTACAGTTTTCTTGAATTTTATAGTATTGACGCGAGCAAAGAATAATAAAAAATAAACAAATTACTATACATGTGAAATTATTTATTTTGACAATAATTAGGCTAATTTAATTGAAAGTTTAAAGGCCATTACTCATAAGTCGTTACACAATATATAATAATATGCCTATGATGTTTTTCTTTGGTGTGAGAAAGCGCTTAAGTATAATGATTCAGACTGGACCTAATCCCCTACATCTTAAGTATCATCTCCATTCAATTTTACCAGCGAAGTTAGATGACATCTAATTTGAATCCATGATGTAGATTAGGGGTATTAACGAGCCGGATCGAGATCGAGCTTGTGGTTACTCGGCTCAACTCGTAACACTTTTACTCGAACTCGAGCCGAGCCTCGAGCTTTTTCGAGCTTAAATTTTCTAGTCAATTTAACTTAAAACTCAACAAATTATGTTACATATATCTTATAAATAGGTTTAGTCTACTTATTTTGAGTTTTTCACAAGTATTATGCATAATTTAAGTATAACTTTTTATATAATTTCTATAATATGGAAAATAATATAGCTAAAACATATTTCGAGTCTGATCAAGAATTTTTCTGGTCGAACTTTGTTATGATCGGCTCTAAAAAAATTCAAGCCGAACTCAAACAGTTTGCGAGCCATGTAGACGCATTAAAAAAGATACTGAATCCACTTTTTGCAATCTAGGAATTGGTGCTTTTCTCAGCCCATTTGTTTCCATTTTAACACAGAAATTAGTCGTCGCAGGGTAAAAGGAGGAGGTTAACATACCAGAATCCCTACAATCCCCATTTTCACGACTCAGCACAGTTGTCGCATCATTTGATGAGAAGCCAAGCCGCTAAACCTGGTCAACCAAAAGATATGGCTTATCTACAGTAAAAATTTACACTTTTTACACTCAATTCACTATTGATTTATAAAGTTTTTCCTCACTCCCATATTAAGCATGCCAAATAAAAAAAGACAGCAAATTAAAATTGTGGTAATTGGCAATATAAATAAATGAGCAAGAGTAAATCCTCAGGCCAAAGATCATGTCTATAAAAGACTTAATATCAGTCGAGGGTTGAGAAGGGACGGGGAAATTAGAGGTTACTACAACAACAAGAAGCTAACAGGACCAATAGAATTAATTAACAAAAAACATGATGTCCTTTCATATTGCTGGAGGATAAACCATTACAAACCACAGACATATAACTAGAACACAAGTACTGGAATCCTGAAGCTCGTACAACTTAACATCAGACATAAAACACTAAAATATAAAGCATTAGCCCTAGTAGGTGGGTTTTAAACCCAATCCTTTCCAGATACTTTCTTCGGGATAAAATAGTGAGAACTATTCCAAGGATCACTAGGGCTGAGAGGCTGACATAATACACTCTTGCCATACTGTTCAAGCCAGTCCAATGCTTTTAACCAGTCTTCCTTCCTACGCAGATGGGGATTCACCCTGAGCATACGAATAACCTTGCCAAAGTCATAAGCAGATCCACGACAGGCATGGTCATCAGAAGCATCAGCAGTACATAGACTATTGAACTGAGTGTAGGAATAAAAACTGGAAACTAATTTGACACACTTAACTGACCACCGTGGCGTGAGAAGATCACTGCCCTAAAGTTGAATTTGCCCCGCAACAACACACGGACTCACAACAATCAACCTCCAGGGATACACGGTTTTACGCACGGTTTCGCCTTTCCGGTGTTGACGTAAAAAACAGATTAAGAACGCTCTTGAATACGCCTGCAATATTAGAGGAAGAAAGAGAGGAGAAGTGAATGTGTTTTACTTTCGAGAATACCAGAACACTGCTATTTATAGAGCCAAGAAACCCGGGACGAAAATCGAACGTGGCTGAATCGTGGGAAAAACGGGTCACATCATGGGAAGAGTCATGGCCGAAAATCGGAGAATGATTAAGGGAGAAAACGGCATTAAAAGAGAGATTAAGGGAAAAAACGGTAATTTAAGACTGATTAAAAAACGGTCAAAAAATGCCAACATAATTCGACCCAAAACTATACTTAAGTTAATTCCCCAAGGCCCAAGGCCCTCCCCACTCCCCCCACCCCCCGCAGCTCGCTCCCAACTCCCCCACCCCCGCAGGCTCGCTCCCAACTCCCCCACCCCCGCAGCCCCCGCTCCCCACTCCCCCCACCCCCAGTAGCCCCCCACTCCCCCTACCCCCCGCAGCCACTCCTCGCCACTCCCACTACCCCAACGGCCCCGGTTCGTCGTTCTTCAAACTCCGGTGAGCAGGCGAAACCGCACGAAGCGCAGGAAAGAGCACGAGGGGAGGAGATGAGCTCGGATCTGCAGTGCAAGGCGGTGCACGTGGGTCCCCGACGGAACCGTGGCGGCGGGCGGGTGGTGCGAGCAAGTGCGCAGACGACGCAGCAAGTAGGAGTAGGGGGGGGTAGGTCGCGTCGAGTGTGAGAGAAGCGGGGTGTTGCGGTGGTAGGAGGAAGGAAGGGTGCTAGGTGGTGTTGATGATGGTGCCGTGAGGAGGGAAGGGTGGTAGTGGGGGGTGAGGGAATGTGGCAGTGGGTGGTTGGGGGGGGTGGGGGTGGTGGGATGAGCGAGAGGAGGGGGGTTAGGAGTTTTGGTTTACCGGTTCATCCGGTCATAACGAGGTAAATGGAGCATTTTTGGCGGACCTCCCCAATAGTTGGGGGTATTTAAAAATAACCCATAGTTGGGGGTATTAAAAGCGGACGGGCCAAAGTTGGGGGTATCCTGATCCATTTTTCCTAATTTTATTCAATAATTATTTGTTTTTTTAGAGGTGAATAATCCAGAAAGGAGAAAGAATAATCGAACGTAGTTACTTTAAAAAACGAATTGCAAAATAACTAAAATCAATTTACCCATAGTATAGTACTAAATTTAAATTTACGAGATAAATGAATTAATATTGCTTTAGATCAATATTAATTAATAATGTGCCAACATGCAGCAACATTGAAAACAAAATGGAATTGAATTATTAGATATGAGAATTAGAATTTAGGAATTTTTTCCATGAATAATGTCAAAGGGAGTATTAATTCCTCCTATGTGCTAAACTTCAAATTAATTCTATGGATACCGTCCACGAAGGACAGCACGCCAGAATTTTGGTTTTTTAATAAAACCGCTACTCCAAGTAGCGGTTAATAATGTTTCACCGAAGTTGACCGCTACTTCATATAGCGGTTATATTATGTCCCTAAGCCAAGCTATAACGAACGCGCCATTGTGTCCCTAAGCCAAGCTATAAGGAACGCAGGCTTGTTGCGCGCCGCGCACCGTGCCTGCGCGCGACGCAATGCCTACGTGGCTTGCATTTGTCTATTGCTCTTGCATTTTTCTATTTACGGTAATGAAGTAGCAGTTCTACCTAGTAAACCGTTACCCACAGTAGCGGCTTAGCTTAATATTAACCGCTACTCTGAGTAGCGGTTTGCTTTGCCGAAAATAAAATTTCTCGTGTGTTGTCCTACGTGGACGGTATTCATGGAATTAATTTCAAGTTCAACGCATAGGAAGAATTAATACTCTCTTTGGCATTATTCATGGAAAAAATTCTAGAATTTTGTGAAGGAGAGAAAAAGTTTGAAACTGATGTGGGATTGTGGGTTGTGAATAGAGAGAGAAAGTAAAACTGTGAAAGTGACGGTGAAGGAGTAAAAATTAGAGTGACTAGTGACTCTAGGCTTTATTTTTTTGGCCTTAAATAATTTTTACACTAATACAAAGTATGAAACGGGTACCCACTATGAACCGGACCAAATTTGGATCCGGAATTGGAACCAGTTGAAACCGTACCGAGTCCAAAATTTTAGAACCGGTTAGCAAGACGGGGTCCAAACCAGTTCTGTTTCCAAAACCAAGTACCCGGATTTTTTGCTCACCCCTTCCAATACTTTTCTATTATTTATTTATGGATCTAAAATTGAAGATTATAATTTTGTTGAATTTTATTGTATTGGCGCGAGCAAAGAATAATAAGAAATAAACAAAGTACTAATTTAAATACACGTTAAATTATTAATTTTTGACAATAATTAGGCTCATTTGAAACTTTGAAGGCTACTATTCGTTACACAATGTATAATAATACACCCATAATGTTTTTCTTTGGTGTGAGAAAGTGGTTATGTACAATGTTGCAGATGAGATTTGATCCCACGTAAGTATCATCTCCATTCGATTTTACCAGCGAAGTTAGATGACATCTACTTTGAACCCATGATGTAGATTAGGGGTGTTAATTAGCCGGATCGAGACCGGGTTTGGGGTTGCTCAGCTCGACTCGTAACACTTTTACTTTAACTCGAGTCGAGCCTCGAGCTTTTTCGAGCTTAAATTTTCAATTCTTTCAATTCAATTTACCTTAAGATTCAACAAATTATATTACATTTATTTTATAAATAGGTCTCGACTACTTATTTTGAGTTTTTCACAAGTATTGTGCACAATTTAAGTATAATTTTTCATTTAATTTCTATAATATGGAAAATAATCTAGCTAAAACATATTTCGATCCTGCTCAGAAACTTTTCGAATCGAACTTTGCTATGCTCGGCTCTAGAAAATTCCAAGCTGAGCTCGAATAGTTTGCGAGCCAACTAGACTCCTTAACAAAGATACTTTGGCCCTGTTTGGCAAATAGAGTTTAGAGTTTAGCTGTTAGAGTTTAAAGTTTATTGTTAGAGTTTTAACTTTTTGTTTAGCAGATTTGACTGTTGATTTGACAACTTTTTTTTATAAATATGTTTGGTAACAATTAACTGATTGCTAAAAGCTTATTGCCATTTATTTGTGTGAAATGACATTTATAGACATTTTAATACATATGTGTAGTATTATTATTAGAGGCAAAAAAGTCATTGAACATATTTTTACCTAATCCTCTAATTTTTACCTAATCCTCTAAAGAAAAACTCCTATTAGGAGCTTTTTCATTTTGAGAGTTTTTATTCCAAAGCTCTCTCTAAAACTCTCTTTTGTCAAACACCCCTTTTAGAGTTTTTGATTAGTCAAAAATCTAAAATTGGTCAAAACTCTCTTTATGCTCCAAAACTCTAATTGCCAAACACTTTTTTTTTTTTGACAATAGGAACAAAGATACTTTAACACCTTATGATTTACAAAGATACTGAACACACTTGAATTATGCAACCCCATTAGGCTATTAAATTCACCTAAATCCGTTTCGACCGTTTCACATTATAACCGTTATAACAACGGACAAAATCAGCCCATTTTATTTCACCTGAAATCAGTCAAAGGTGTACCCCACTAAATTATGTCATCAAAAACCTCTCAAACGGCTAGTTTTCACCATTTTCCCCCCTATAAATACCATCAATCCTTAAACCCTTTCACCATCATTAATCCAAATCTTCTCATCTCTCTCTCTCCTCTGCATAAACCTCCCTTTCTCTCCATTTCTTCTTCTACCAAAGCTAAAGAAATATTATTTCTCTTTCAAAGTAAAATCAATGGCTTTTTCTTCAAGAATTTGCTCAATTTCTTTGGTGTTGGCATTTGCAGTCTTGGTAAGTTTTGCAGAAGCAAGAGATCATCTTGTGGGTGGTAAACCAGATGGTTGGAAAATTCCTGCTTCTGAATCTGATTCTCTCAACAAATGGGCTGAGAAAAGCAGGTTTCAAATTGGTGATTTTTTGGGTAAGATTTCTTATAATTCTTTCACTTTTCATGTTCACTTTAATTACACTTTTTCAGCTGTAATCTTTACCAGAATCAAATTTTATTGTTAAGAAATTGAAATTATTGTACAAAAATCGAAACTTTTCCATTTTTGAGCGAAAAATCTATTTGGGTGTTCTTCATTTTGTCAAATGTGAACAAAAATCATGAACCCAAGTTTAAAACATATATATTCCCCATTCTTGAGCTACAAATCTCATCTGGGTCTTCTGAAATTTTAACAGAATCAATTCTATTGTAGATAGAATTAAAATCATTGCATAAAACTCCAACTTTTCCATTTTTGAGTGAAGTGTATTCTTCATTTTGTCAATATCTGAACATAAATCATAAACCTATAAATAAAGCAAATATTTTTCCATCTTTGAGCTAAAAATGTCATCTGGGTGTTCTGAAATTTGCAAAATTACAAAATAAACTCGAATTTTTGTCTCAAAATTTGCCTGAAATTTCAATTTTTCATAACTAACGGTAAAATTTGCTGGTTTTTGTGACAGTGTGGAATTATGACAGCAAAAAAGACTCAGTTTTGGAAGTAACAAGGGAGGCATATTTAAGCTGCAACACAAGCACCCCAATAGCTGAGCACAAGGGAGATGAGACCAAGGTTCAATTGGAAAAGGCAGGCCCATACTACTTCATCAGTGGATCACAAGCCAACTGTGAGAAGGGAGAGAAGGTCATTGTGGTTGTAATGACAGCTCGAAGCCGGCGTTCCGGTGCTGTTTCTCCAGCTCTTGCGCCATCTCCGGCTTTCGGAATCGAGGCTCCAGCGGTTGCTCCTACTAGTGGTGCTTCAGGGCTCAAGGGTGGAGTGATGGTGGTGGTTGGGGTTTTGGCTGCCTTCCTTATTATGTGAGAGAGATGAGAAGTTTTGTGGGCTTTACTTAGTGTTATACAATTTACTCAGCTAAGGCAAAATCTTTGGATTTTCCTTAATATTTTTTTTGGTTTATCAAATCTGCTATCATGTAGTACTATTTGTTCTCTAAGATCATATTAATTGAATTATTCTTTATTTTTATTGTTTTGCTGTGATGATCTATCTCTTTTCCTCCTTTGTTTTGGTGCAAATTAAATTGAAAGAAACATGGAAAGAAGAATGTCATTAGCTCCCTTGGCTGAAAAGGAGATGTCTACAAGAAAAGTTGATCAAGGGTACTTTCTGAGAACAGTTTTCTGCCAAAATAAACACACATCAAAAATGCAAATTTTTTAGCAAGCTAAATCGAAACCAGGTCTTTTCGAAACCAGATCGAGTTCGGAAATAGTGTCAGGCAGACTGAAGTTTGTTCATGAAACTCCTATGATTCGGGATTATAATGTCCGCGTCTTGGAGTTCATTCGTCATTTTAGCTTAAGTTGCTGCATTTTACACATGGAAAAAACATGTCTTCTTCATAATGTGTGATTGCTTGAGTGGAACTTCAGAATCCAGAATTTGGTTTCTACTGATATTCAAGATAGTACGACTTTCTTATATGGACTTATTATGTGGCTCCCTTATATGGACTTTCTTATATGGACTTATCAGAAAATATTCACCAGCAGACTATACCATTAGTAGATATTAGACATCATTTAAGAATTAACGAAGTCATAGACTATGGCTCTCCGGAAGGTTTTGTCCATTTCGATCCCTTCTGTCGACAAAGATTTAAAGTATGCGGTATGCCCCTATCGTTTGAAATGGAACAGCAGTTGATGCTGGCGCACTCTACTGCTAGCAGAAGCACTTGCAGGCTTGCAGCAGAAGAGGCAAAGTGCAAAGAGGAGGGAGTCTCAGAGAAAGAAAAAGTTTACGGATTGTTACCAATACTAGATGTCTAGATTTTAGACATCATTTAAGAATTAAAGAAGTCATAGACTATGGCTCTCCAGAAGGTTTTGTCCATTTCGAACCCAGATTTAAAGTATACAGTATGCCCCTGTCGTTTGTAATGGAACAGCAGTTGATGCTGGCGCACTCTACTGCTAGCAGAAGTACTTGCAGCAGAAGAGGCAATGTGCAAAGAGAAGGGAGTCTCAGAGAAAGAAAAAGTTTACGGGTTGTTACAGGTCGATCACACTCAAACTTCAAACTTTCAGCCCCAATTCTTGTAAGGATACAGTAAATGGCAAAGATCTCGGCACACAAAGTACCATTCATGGGAAGATGCCACCAAATCAATCACAAAGGGTGTGATAACTTCAGGACTTGCAATGTAGTGATCACTGATCAGTTGTAGTAAGTGAACAATGGTCAAATCAAACATATATTACTCTATAATGATTATGCTAGGTTCAATTCTCTGATTAGGTAAAATTTCAAAAGAATTGGAATAACTCATTGCTTACGTCTAATGTATACAAGGAGGTTACACAACTCATTCGTGCAAAAGATGGGTCCCTTTTTGGATTTAACCAAAATTTGCTTGAGAATTCAATCCTCGAGCAAAGTCTCACTTGAGTCCCTCACTCAGGCCTGGTGGCATCCCTAAACTTTGGGCTAGATTGTTCATTCTTTCCTTCATTGCCTGAAAAAAAAAATCACAACCATCTCAGCAATCTAGAATGAAATAACTCCACTCACCCCCCCCTCTGTCATTTTATTCCTGCTCTAGTGATTGAAAGAGTAAATATGGCGTCTCACCTGCACGCTCTTCTGGTGTGCATCTTTGTATGCCTCGGTAACTAAAAGCGAGAGTTTCTGCGTGAATAATAATACAGTTGTTCAAGAAGAGAAAAAGAGATTAACGTAGGGATGAGTTGAATAAAAATAAAAACAAATCATCTAAAGCTCACTTCAGCTCCTAGTTCCATTGCAGCTTCAGTAATCTCGGTCCGAACAGGTTGTTGATTACCAGAGAGGGTTACCTGATATAAAAGAAGAAGAAAAAAGTCAAGTTACGAACAAACATCTTAGTGTATTATCATCCAAATCGAAGGTACCAAAAGCTGTAGTGACACTCACACAAAAAACAAATAAGCAGTGTTGACAAGAATGCCTAAGTTAGCAACATTAAGAAAGCATCAAGTTGTTCCTTGTTCAAATTTGTTCATTTTTACTGTGAGTCAAGAGACTGGTAAATTTCATGAGAAACAGCATACCTTAATGAGTTCACCTTCACAATAACCATCAAACTCCGCCCTGCAAGACAAACACAATGATGAAGGTTGACATAATGCAAGAACACACAAAACACAAGTTCAACTCAGATGTTGTGAGAGATTAGCACATACACAGCCAGCTCTTTTTGCACTTTTACTGCTTCGACCTGGACTACCATTTGAGCCTTCTTGACTGTCTCATACAGATTTTGCATGTTACCCAGTATTCCAGCCTATATCAACTTAACAAGTTTAGAAGCTCAACAAGACATAAACGAATTGCATGCACAACACCAGTACGCCACACGTCCACGGAAAAATCCTACTTCACATCTATGTTGCTCGGACTCATCATCTTACCTCAAATTCCCATGATGAATCCTCAATGCTCCGACATGGATATGGACACTTTCAAACTTGATTTGGGTCAAAATCATGGAAGATTCTTATATAAAATAGTAGAGTTAGACACTTGAGCACACACCCGTGGTCTCACAAGAGTACCCGAGTCCAAGTAACATACTTTTACATACATAAATTCTATCCTAATGTGCACAATGACAAGATTGCGGTGAATAAATCAGAAAATTCAATGATTTTTGTGAATGCACGAAAATCTTTGACCAAAACAGAAAGATAGACACATGGTAAGACAGGAGCAACTTCAATACAAGATAATCTCACACACGAGTCCATAAAATGCTTACAGGCCTATAAGGACAGCACAGATTTTTGATGCACATGTGCATGACAATATTTACAAAGCACAAATACTTGCAAATACATGGACATTAGATAATAACATCAGAAAGGTGAAGCAAAGCTCACTTTTGATGATGAGTCATCACCCTTATCGTTGTCCTTCTTCCCTCCAAATAAAGCATATATACGTACTGATCTGGAGCTCCTCCCCGGCTTACTATTTGTCCACATCAAGCATGGACGACCAATAGAATTAGCCAGATGGTTTAACTTACCTGTAAAGATTTATGGAAACAATTGAAGTACACAAACAATAAGGCACTAAAAAGTGCATACAGCTTTAAGAGATACGTGTAGCAGTGTAATCAATACTTAAACTGTATACTAGATAACATCAATTAACAGTCAAACAAAGTTGCCCCATAATTCACAACATTCAGTCCCGTCCAACTCCAGCTTCCAACCACAATTCAGACCACTGCAGTTCTGCATCCAGAGAAGTGCAAACTAAACATCCCCAATTCAATTTCTAT
This sequence comes from Beta lomatogona, assembly GCA_947646795.1. Lineage (NCBI taxonomy): Eukaryota > Viridiplantae > Streptophyta > Magnoliopsida > Caryophyllales > Amaranthaceae > Beta > Beta lomatogona. Next base: position 584,407 of record CANSNZ010000242.1, on the reverse strand, counting down.
TAAAAAAATTCTAACTACATACTGTTGAGGTTTCGAACATAGAGGCTCTATAGCACATGAATGAATCCAAATTGATGCAGAGATGAAATAACGAATACATAAGTATATTTCCTCACAAAACTTTGACAATCATGTTTATAATTGATGCATTTGATGTAATTGGAAAAGTCCCACTGATGGGACAGATTTAATTTAACTATCCACATACCATAAAAAGGGGGAGAATCCAAAATCAATACTAAAAGCTGTTGTTTTCGGACACTACTGAACCCTAAATTGAAGGACTTATAAGGTAGTCCAGGACCACATGTCATATGTGATCTGACCAATCAAGACACAGCAAGTGCCATGATTTTTTTTTTTTCCTCGGACAAGCTTGTTATATAAAGGGGTCTGTTACGCATATCTGTAATGAGCCGATTTCTTATTGATTGAGATCCTAAACCATACAAAAATTAAATGATTATCAAAAAATTAGAAATAAATCATCACCATTTTCATCTCTTCATCATCTTATCAAATATATCAGTTCAGAGCCAATGGTATGAGAGCCCAATGCCTTCATCCAATTGCTCAATAGCCAAGCTCTGGGTGAAAATCAGAATCTCACTCATGATCAATGAGGAACTGTAAGGTAAGCTAAAACAAGGTTTCTCTTTCAAGTGTAGTGACAAGTGGGAATCCTATCATTGTTGCCAACGCTGGGAAGTAAGTGCTAATCGCTATCCACATCGAGGACAAGGTGGGCGTTCCAGAAGCCGGTAATATGATAAGCAGGCCTAATGGGGAAGAATAGTGTAGGTATTGCTTAATTCGGTTGTTAAAAGAAACTTAAAGGGGAAGATAGTTAGTTACTAGAGTGGACAGGGGAAAAGAGAATAACTTTGTTGACATAAAGTAGAAATTAGAGAGGCAAAAAAACATGTTAAATGTTGTGAGAATTATTTTGGTTTTACTTAGCTTTCTTTGGTACAGACAGATCCAAGCCTCTCAAATGTTTGAGAATTATCCTTACTTCCTGTATTTACAACTTTGTCAATCAAGATCACTGTAATCATCCTCATCATCTATCACATATGAAAGTTACAGCAAAATTTTTTTTTCCTTGAAGTGTACTTTTGTTGTGAGAGTAATAGTAAAAATACATATTAGCCTTTTTTAAACTTAACAACATTGGCAGAGAAATAGCGAAGCCTTGTAATAACAAATAAACCAGAGAAGAATATGATTGGAAATGGACCAGCCAGTTTGCATCTAGAAGAGATCAATTAGAGAATCAAGTACAAACATAAAGAACTTTCTTTCCCCCTCCTGATAGAAATCATATTTGTTTCAATAGTATTCTTAGTCGAATTCACAATTTACAAACGATTATGTAAGTATATCTTAGAGAAATATCAGCGCGATAACCTCAAGGACGGTTGTATTACCCAGTTAAATTGGTATATAGGTTAGCACTTAGCTGCCAAAAGAATCAACTGAGAATATCATTACAAGTTGGATAACTGAATTGGTCATCAAATCCTTATATATCATCAGCTACCTATTTTGGACTCAGGAAAAAAACCCTCACAAAAATATAACTATATGATTGCCAGACAAGGAAAATATAGAATACCCATCAAACAAATTTGTATCACGAAACTTGATACTCCCAGTAAAAGATATAATCTTTCAAACTATTATTGTATTTTCAGCAAATAAAAATGGCCAATTAAAGCAAGATACTGCTATTATGAGCTAAAGAAACCCTAAAAATTCCAATAAAATCCTAAAATCAATCATGATGCAATTCCATTCTAGCAAAACATTTAAGAATTCCAATTTAATAGCAATTCAATTTACATAATAATCAAACTTTCAACAGAAAAAAACCAATAATAAACAATTCAGACACATTTTGATAAAGCATAAACAAAAAAAATACATAGCAAAAAATAGGAGAGAGAGAAAGAGAGCTTACAAAAGGAGATGGAAGAAGAAGCAGTAGGGTTTCTGAAGGTGTCATTGACTTTGGAATAAATTGGAAGTTTTGAGGTGCTGAGAGTGGTGCTTGTAGACGCCATGAGAGTGAAGAGAAGATAAAGATAGACCCTTTTTTCTGAATTTCGAATGATATTTCTTTCTGTACTTCGTTTGTTCACCTTTTACACTATGTTGTCTTTGTTTTGTGTAAAAAACTTACTTTGACTGAACTGAATTTAAATTAACTGAACTCAAATTAAATTAAATTAAATTAACCAAAATTAACTGAAATGAAAGAAACTGAACTGAATTGTATATTTAATTTTCTAAAAAAATAATTATTGATAATAATCAATAAGTATTAACATAATATTATCAATAATAATAATTATTATTATTAATATTATTGTTATTATTTATTATTATTACTGTTATTATTTATTATTATTATTATTATTGTTATTATTTATAATTATTTATTATTTAATTCAAGTTCAGTTAAGTTCAACTTTATATTAATAATAATAATAATAATAATAATAATAAAACAATAATAAATAATAATAATAATAATAATAATAAAAACAATAATAAATAATAATAATAATAATAATAATAATAATAATAAAAACAATAATAATAAATAATAATAATAAGAAATAAATTATAAATTATAAATAACAATAAAAATAAATAATAATAATATATAATAAATATTAAATAATAAATAATAAATAATAAATAATAACAATAAATAATAATAATAAATAATATAAATAACAAATAGTGAATAAATAATGATAATAATAATAGTAAACATAATAATACTAAATAAATAAATAATAATAATAATAATAATAATAAATAATAATAATAATAATAAATAATAAATAATTATAAATAAACAATAAATAAAAAATAATAATGATAATGATAATAATAATATTAAATATATATAATAATAATAAATAATAAATAAAAATAATGCATAATAAATAATAATAATAATAATAATAATAATAAATTAATTAATTAATAAATGATAATAATAAATAATAAATAACAAATAATAAATAATAATAATATTAATAATAATAAATAATAATGATAATAATAATAATAATAAATAAATAAATAATAATATAATACATAAATAAATAATAAATAATAATAATATTAAATAATAATAATAATAAATAATAACAATAATAAATAATAATAATAATAATAGAAATAATAATAATAATAATAATAAAAATAATTGTAATAAATAATAATAATAATAATAATAAATAATAAATAGTAAATAATAATAATAATAAATAATAATAATAATAATAATAATAATAATAGTAATAATAAACAATAATAATAAAAATAATAATAATAAATAATAAATAATAATAATAAAAATAATCATAATAAATAATAATTATTATTATTATCATAAATAATAATAATAATAATAATCATAATAAATATTAAATAATAATATTAATTATTATCATTATTGTTGTAGCCTAATATCTACGGCTCCCTTAACGACACATGGGCTCATCAGAGCCGTACACGTGTCATCCTATTTAAAATAAAAATAAGGCTTAATCTCTGAGCTATACTCGGTTGGGTAAAAGGATTGAATTTCGGCCCAATAGTCGAGCCCAAGAGGTGCCAAATGGGCGAAGGAGAGTGGTTAATCGACATCCCCCGTCATGGTCCGCCACGTGTCATAATCTGATTCCTCAGCCAATCAGAGGCCACTATTGTAGGTCAGTTTTTAAGGTTAGCTGTCAACTTGCTATCACTATAAATACCCCTGAAATCAGGAGAAAACACATTCAATGCAAACAGTGTAAAGTTACTCTGATAAATTCTCTCTCACTTTCTCTCTCTATCTCTACTTTCTCTCACTACTCCCGATAACCGACTTAAGCATCGGAGGGGGAACCACTACCCAAACCTCCGGGGTGGGTCCCTTTGTGCGGAGTTCGGGAGCGAGCAAAGACCAAGGACTAAGAGGATTCGACATCGTTGCACAAGTCTCCAACCGAAGAACACTCAAGATACTAAGTTACTTGCTTGACAAGGAAGCTAAGCCTACGCCTTACTTGTTGGACAAGTGGACAAAACATTTGGCGCCGTACGTGGGGAGACGCAACGATGATCGATTGTCAATCATCCAACATTGCCGAAAATCGAAGCCTTCAAGTTAATGTCGAAGATACGGTGGAGCATGAAAGACCACCTCGAGGAAGAGATAGTCCCCCGTCCATTGTCAATGTTCCCGGACCAAGCCGAAGAACCGGTCATCCAAGTGAATCTGGATCGTCCAAAGGATCCGCCCACCTGGAGAATGTGCTGAATGACTTTCAGACTAAGATGGCGGCGGTCGTCCAGGAACAGATTAAAAGCAATATGCTGTTTTTTCATCACAACCCGGAGCCAGCTGCTAACAATCCACCTCGTCTTAGAGGACGTTCTCAAGTAGATCGTCCAGGTCCTAGTCGCCATGTTCGCCAGGAGCCCTCTAGGAGGACGTCAAAAGGAAAGCGGCCAGAGGATAATGATCAACGAAGAAAGATGGACTGGAACTTGGTGGTGAGGACTCAGGACCATGTTCGTCCAAGCGGGCACCGCATGGAAACAGATGCCAGAGAGTATCTAGAAGCAAAGAAAGCTGCTGCATTACAGCGATCAGCGACAGGATCTACACCATATTTGAGAGACCCTCCTTTGAGGTTGTCGTCCAGAGGGGAGGGACGAAGTTTAAGTCACTCTCTTGTTCATCCGCGACAGGAGAAGACAGTGGCTCAGCCCATGGTCTATAGGCGTCCAGCGCCTGCAAACACTTCATCCAATCCTGTAATGAAAGAATATCGCAAGGAGTTTATACCCATCGAGGGACAGCTGGGAGCCCTCCGGATCAACTGGCCTACCCCATTCTCGGCCAGGATCATGGAGGCGCCCCCCTTCCCAAAGGTAAAACTCCCAACCATTGAGCCTTTTGATGGAACAACTGATCCTGATGATCACCTGTCTGCTTATAAACATCAGATGTACGTCCAAGGAGTGGACGATGCTACTTGGTGTAAGAATTTCCCAGCTACCTTGAAGGGAGTAGCTTAGAAGTGGTTCAATAATCTTCCCTCTAATTCAGTCAACAATTTTACTGAACTCAGTTTCTTATTCACTAGTCACTTTGTTGCCAACAAGCAAGAGCAAAAGACAAGCATGCACCTAGGCAAGGTCGTCCAGGGACCTAAGGAGGCTCTTAGAAGTTTTGTTAAGAGATTTAACCTAGAAGCACTTCAGATCCACGATCTTAATGCTGGAGTAGCCTTTGACGCCTTCATCAGGGGTCTGAGGCCAGGAAGTTTCAAGTTTGATCTTGTTAAGAAGAAAATCTCCACTCTTGCTGAGGCTTTAAGAGAAGCGGAAGCGTTTATCCACGCTACCGAAGTGTGTGCTTGAAGCAAAACATCCCGAGTCTAAGAAGCTCGAAGAGGTTGCTCGGCCAAAGAAGAGCAACCCCAAAAAGGCCGAGACCTGGGCTATAGCCGCAACCACCACTTCGTCCAGAAGGAGCAAGAGAAAGGAGGCCGAGCCATCCTCATCCAATCCTATTGAGTTTAACAAAGACCAATACTCCATTCTCATGGAGATCAAGGATCAATATGAGTTGAAGGCCCCAGCTGAGATGAAAACCCCTTATAGAAATAGGGATAAGAGCAAGTATTGTCACTTCCACAAGGATTGTGGTCATGAGACTAATGAATGTAAGCACCTCAAGAGAGCTTTGGAAGAGTTAGCCCGAAAAGGAAAGATGAATTCCTATATGCCGCAAGGGGAAGGAAGTTTCCAAGGAAAGATGATTGGCATAACAAGAAGAAAGAGAGTGCAAGCACGAGACGAAGATGTTGTTCTCGTAATCTCGGGCGGTTTCTTCTTTGGGGGACCAACTAATAGAGGGCACAAAAACTACCTTAGGGAGCTCGGCCAAGTTTTATTAGCTGATCAGACGAAGGCTGAGCCCTTCCCAAGGGTGGTAGTTAGTGAGCAAGATCGGGGCAGGTTGAGGACTCCCCATGATGATCCCTTGGTCGTAGAAATGAAAATAGCAAACTTGAGAGTGAGAAGAATCCTGATCGACACCGGAAGTTCGACGGACATCATTAGTGCTGATTGTTTGTCCCGGTTGAGGTTTGACGAAAGGAACTTGGTTCCCGTCCACCATCCCATCATAGGGTTTGGGGGAGGAGTCATCCACCCCATGGGAACGGTCACGTTGCCCGTCCGAGTTGGTGAGAAGGAAGCCTCAAGAACTCTGTTTATCAAGTTCTTGGTGGTCCGAGATTTGACAGCTTACAATGTCATTCTTGGACGACCGACTCTGAATCATGTCAAAGCGGTAATAGTAACTCACCTGATGTTGATGAAGTATGAGTGTGATGACGGCAAGATTGGCTCCTTGTATGGAGACCAGCAGGCGGCTAGGGAATGTTACCTAACTACTCTGAAACCATCATCATGGAAGGCTGATAAGCAAGACAAGACGCAAGTTGCTGGCGAAAGGAAAACGTCTGAAAAAGAGAAAGATCAGACGAAGATGGCCAGCGAAAGGAAAACGTCTGGATTAAAGCTGACCATTGAGAGCCCTCAGACGCTTCTTGCTCCCTCAAGGAAGGCGTCTGAACATCTCCCCAGCAAGAAGAGGAAATATGAAATCATCAAGGAAGAACCCTCCCCGTCTGAAGAAGTTATGGCCATCATGGGGCTAGCGAGTGGAACGTCCGGAGCCGATGGAAGCCCCCCGAAGAAGTATGTCTGGATAAAGCTCGTCCAGAAAGGACCCTCAAAGTTGGATCTTCGCTCAGTCCTGGTTTGAAGGGTCGTCTAGTCCACTTGTTGAAAGAGTTTCAAGATGTGTTTGCCTATTGCGTCGAGGAAATGCCGGAATTGATCCGGAAGTAGCCGTCCACCGTTTGAATGTTGATCCAAATTTGAAACCGGTTCGCTAGAAGAAGAGACATTTGGGACCGGCTAGAAACCAGGCGGTCGACCAAGAAGTTCAGAAGCTGTTGGAATCCAAGTTCATCAAAGCAACCTATTATCCAGACTGGATAGCAAATGTGGTTATGGTGCCGAAGCCCAATGGCAGTGGAGAATGTGTGTGGACTACACAGACCTCAACAAGGCATGTCCTAAGGACAGTTTCCCTTTGCCTAAGTTGGATCGTCTAGTAGACTCCACGGCTGGCCATGCTTTGCTGAGCTTCATGGACGCATATTCGGGTTTTCATCAAATCCCAATGTGGCCAGAGGATCAGGACAAAACGTCCTTCATTACCGAAAAAGGGTTGTATGGCTGGCTGAGGATGCCATTCGGCCTACGCAATGCCCCGGCCACTTTTCAAAGATTGATCAATAATGTTTTTCAGCCGCAGTTAGGACGAAATATGGAGGCATATATTGACGATATGATAGTCAAGAGCCGTCAAGAAGAAAGTCATGTAGATGATTTGAGAGAAACTTTTGAAACTCTCAGGAAATACAAGTTGAAGCCGAATCCCAAAGAAATGTGTCTTTGGGGTTTTGTCAGGCAAGTTTTTAGGTTTCTTGGTGGATCAGAGGGGAATAGAAGCCAACCCAGAAAAGATTCAAGCTGTTCTAGACATGAAGTCTCCTTCGAAGGTAAAAGAGGTACAGAGGCTGACGGGATGTTTGGGCGCACTTGGACGATTTTTGTTTAAGTCGGGCGACAAGTGCCATCACTTCTTTGCCACGATCAAGAAAAAAGCCAAGTTTGAATGGACAACGAGAGGCGGAGAAAGCCCTTCAAAGATGTCAAAGATCATCTTCAACATGCTGCCTAGGTTGGTCGGTCCCGAGAGGGGGAAAAATTGTTTGTATACTTGGCCGTATCCACTCAAGCCGTGAGTGCCGTCCCGTTGGGTGAAAGAGAATCCGTCCGGATCCCAATATACTTCGTGAGTCACGTGCTCAAGGACGCGGAAAACCGGTATACTCCTTGTTGAGAAGTTTGGATTGGCCCTCATCATGGCCAGCGAAAGCTAAGGCCCTATTTTTTGGCGCACGATATACTCGTCTATACCGATCAACCTTTGAAGCAAGTTCTCGAGAAAATGGAAGGCTGTGGGCGAATGTTAAAATGGGCGGTTGAGCTCAACATGTTTGACATATCATTTGAACCAAGGAAGGCCATTAAGGGGCAAGCCTTGGCTGATTTTATAGTTGAGCTTACTCGGCCAACCATGAAGCAAATATCTGATCCAGCTGAAGGAAGAAAGCATTGGACGCTCATGGTTGATGGATCGTCCACAGTCAATGGGTGTGGGGCAGGGACAAATTTGAATATGCATTAAGATTCCAATTCAAAGCGTCCAATAACGAAGCTGAATATGAAGCACTCTTGGCTGGAATCAAAATGTGCAAGGCGGCCGGAGCCGTAGAGATTGAGGCAAAATCGGACTCTCTCTTAGTTGTCGGCCCGGTCAACGGAGATTTTGAATGCAAAGAAGCATCAATGGGCAAATATATGCGACTGATCAAGGATGAGATTGAGCCATTAAAACGATTTGTCCTCGACCAAGTGCCAAGGTCAGAAAATCATCAAGCATATGCTCTCTCGAAATTGGCCAGCTCGGCTGAGGGTGATGTGCCAAGAACAGTCTTTTGGGAAGTCAAACCCAAAAAGAGCATCGACCAAGAGGAGATTATGTTTCTCAGCCGAGGGAAAGTCTGGATGGAGCCGATCATAGAATACAAAAAGACAGGGCGATTGCCTTCGGATCCTGTAGAGGCCAAGTATGTGAAGGCCGAGACAAGTGGTTTGAACTATGGGACGAGACACTTTACAAGAAGTCGTTCAACCGGCCTCTACTCAAGTGCGTCACCGAGAGAAGATGGTCTCGGAAGTCCCGAAAGAACTCCATGAAGGAGCTTGTGCCTCTCACATTGGGGGAAGAGCCTTAGGCGAGAAGGCTTTAAGGACGGGGTACTACCGGCCTACCTTAAAGGAGGATGCTTTAGTCTATGCAAAGAAGTGTGACAGGTTGTCGAAGCATGGAAATGTGCATCGAAGCCGTCCAACTATTTGACCCCCATCTTGTTCCCTCCTGCCTTTTGCCAAATGGGGCATGGATATCCTAGGACCTTTCCCCGTGGCCGCCGGGCAAAAGAAGTTTGTGATTGTAGCGGTGGACTATTTCACTAAATGGATAGAAGGCTGAAGCCATGCGAGGAATAACAACAAACGACGTCAAGGGCTTCATCCGGAAGAACATTATAACTCGATTTGGCATGCCTCGATCAATCGTCTTTGATAATGGTCCACGGTTCAAACGCCTAAGCCGAAAGAATGGCTGTCGAAAGAGAAATCAAAGCTCACTTTGCAGCAGTCGCCCACCCACAAGCTAATGGGCAAGTCGAGTCCTTCAACAAGATTCTATCAAATGGAATCAAGAAGAAGGCGGACAACGCCAAAGGGCAATGGGTTGAAGAACCGCAATTGGTGTTATGGTCCATTAGAACAACTGCTAAGAATTCTACAGGCGAGACGCCTTTCATGCTAGTCTATGGTACTGAAGCCGTCTTGCCCATTGAGATCGAGGAGCCCACCCTACGAGTCATGTTATACACAGAGGAAGCCAACTGGGCCGCATTGCGTACGGCCTTGGACCAAGTCCCAGAAGTCAGGGGCAATGCCTTGCTAAGAATGCAATTGTACAAACTACGTATGGCTCGGGAGTTTAACAAAAGAGTTGTTAGACGACCGCTAAAGGTGGGGGATCTTGTTCTGAGAAAAATGGAAGCAGTTGGACGAGCTAAAGAGTTGGGAAAACTAACACCAAATTGGGAAGGACCTTATCTGATTGTCCAGGAAATACACAGTGGGACTTTTCGTCTGCAAAGTCTAGATGGACGACCTATTCAGAGTACCTGGAATTCAGACAACTTAAAGAAGTACCACGTCTAGCTCAGATCGTCGTCAGATATAAGTAGGGTACTTTGTAGTTACTCCAAAGTGCCACGGCACATATTAGTAAGAAAAGAATTGTATACATGCATCTTGGCCTTCAGCCAAGCAAAATCCATATAATACAATTCCTACTATCTTATCTTTTTGTATATTTTCACCAAGCTACTTCACTTTGGGGCATTAAATCAGTTACTCGTTTAAAAGTGACAATAACTTGGACAAAAATACAAACAATAGCAGAACGTCAGAATTGCTCGCATTTACGCCGAACATCACTCCCTCAAATAGACCGGCCAAATATATAATGCATATATGGCCGTCAAATTGACAAAATCTCTAGTAAGAGTAACGTCAAAGTCTCTGAGAGAAAGCTGGCCTGAAATAAGCCCTTAGTAAAGGATGCTTACTTTCAAAAATACGGACAGCTAGGTAGTCCAGACCCCAGTAAGGGATCGCTACTTAATGACGAGTGTTGCTCCCTCAAGGAAGCCGGCTAAAACATTATGTGAACATGTATCTAACGCTCGCCCATCAACTTCAGCAGGCTCAGCCAAGGCTGGCCACTCTCCTTCTTGGACTTCAGCTCCCCTTCAATATACGATTGAGCTAAGCCCAAGAACGGGGGGATTACAGAAGTCTATAGGACGAGCTATGGAGAGTAGGTCGTCCAAAAACCAGGATGGCCCCAGCCGAAGGTGGCCCCAGGAAGGTGACCTTCCAAGTATGGACGCTCTCCTTCATTGGGTGACCCTCGTCCAAAATTGGAGGCCAATTCCAGACGACGATGGCCCCAAGAAGGTGATCGTCCAAGTATGGACGCTTTCCTTCATTGGGTGACCCTCGCCCAAAAAGGGAGGCCAATTCCAGACGACGATGGCCCCAAGAAGGTGATCGTCCAAGTATGGACGCTTTCCTTCATTGGGTGACCCTCGTCCAAAATTGGAGGCCAATTCCAGACGACGATGGCCCCAAGAAGGTGATCGTCCAAGTATGGACGCTTTCCTTCATTGGGTGACCCTCGCCCAAAAAGGGAGGCCAATTCCAGACGACGATGGCCCCAAGAAGGTGATCGTCCAAGTATGGACGCTTTCCTTCATTGGGTGACCCTCGTCCAAAATTGGAGGCAAATTCCAGACGAGGATGGCCCCAAGAAGGTGATCGTCCAAGTATATACGTTCTCCTTCATTGGGGTACCCTCGTCCAAAAATTGGTAATCGTTCAATCCTAGAATGGCAGTCTTCTCGTTTTTCTGTTTGGCAAGCCGTCCAGACGAGCCTCTTTTGGTACTTCGGACAAAGACTATGAATATTGTAGACTGTCCAATAATATCAGGACGAGTCACATTTTTACTTCGGACAAAGTTTCATGAAAAGCAGATCGTCCGATGGTTTAGGACGAAGGTACTATTATACTTGGTCAAAATTAGAATTCAGAAAGATAAGAGGCAGGAAATTGGCAAAAATACTCTTTCATATATAATTGGTAAAGAATTACAACTTAAGGCTACTGAAGAGCCAAGACTACAACGGCAGACAAGCCAAGAAACTTAGAAAAATAAACCTAAAGCTAGGCTTCATCTCCAGCGCGTGTTTCTTGGTTGTCCTCAGGCTTCTCATCCCCGCCTTCGTCTTCAGGCCCCTCATCATCGGCCGCAGCTTCGTCGTCAGACTCTAAGAATTCCGGAGGTTCCTCGGCACATACCATAGCCCGATGGACACTCTGTTGGTACTCTAGACGACGCACAAAGCTGGGAACCTCATCAGATTTAGCCAGCATCTCGAAGGCCTTGACGGCCCAGCCTTTAGACGTTTCGATGACCTGTGACAACCCTTCCTTGGCGTCATCGAAGGCCTTGGCCGCCTGGCTCTCTAGACGGGCAGTTCTCGTCCTCAGAAGAATATTCTCCTTCCTTAGCTGCGCGGCGATGAGAAGGGCGGCATTTCTTTCATCTCTAAGATCAGTGGAGACAGCATCAATTACCATCTTCAGACGGTCTTGTTCCTTGAACATGTCATTAATAGTAACAAGATAATTCTTGTTTTCTGACTCCAGAAGAGCTGATCTCTTCTCCAAAGCCTCCAGGGATTGACGATGGAGAGTATTAGCCATCTCAATATCATGGATGGCCTTGTCGCCTGCTGTAGTCGCCAAATGGACGAGCTGTTTATTCTCTTTTCTAAGCTCCCTCGCCCAATCTTCAGTTAGTATGCTGCGAGCCAGAAGCTGGGGCAAAGAAAACAAATCACGTTATTAGACGATTTGCAAAGTAAAAATTTGTACAAGTATAAAACAAGGCGGTCATAAAGCAATACCTCGGCAGCAAGCTGAGACATGTAGCCCGCATGCCCGGCGGACGCTCCCCTTAATCCCTTGATGTAGGATTCGGGGAAGCATTTGAAGAGCTCCCCGGCCGCTCTTTCTCCAGCCTTGACATTTTGGCAAAGGCAGGGAGAGGACTCCTCGTCCGAATCGGCGGTGGGAGGAGTTGGGGGAATAGCGGGGCCTTTGCCCTTATCTGAAAGAGGGGGAGAGTCAGTATCTTGATAGGGAAGACGATGGCTTGTCTATTGGACGGACTCATGGACCGTCCACCGACCCGCATCGTCCTAACTATGTTGGGGTAATATGACTCACCAGACGAAATTGATGCCGTCCTAACAGCTAGAGGCATCCGTGGCACCGGCTTTGCCACCGAGCCGCCGAACCCCGGATAGTTCTCGGCAAAGCATCGATCCCGGCGCGACCCGAGCCAAGGCGGACTACGGGTTGACCTCGGCGAGTCGGCCGGCAAAACGCTGAGCGGCACAGTTGCGTGTGCATCCCTTACCTCCTCGGCCGATCCGGCAGTTGACGGCTCTCTTTTAAGAGCCTTGGCTTGTGGGGGAGGCATGCTTTTCTCCCTACTCTCGGCAGCAGGAGCCGCCTTATCCTCTCTCTTCCTTGTAAAGCCCTTGGGCTTCTTCGCTGAAGGCTGGTCAGCGGCTGTAGTGGGCCTCTTCCTGGACGAGGACGACTTCCCAGGGGGAAGCTTGTTTGTGGGAGCATTTTTCTGCAAAAAGTAAAGGCATCAGATTGATCGTCCACAAAAAAGAAATAACTACTATTGCAACAATCCAGACGAGAATGGCCCCAAGAAGGTGACCGTCCAAGTATGGACGTTCTTCTATGGCCGACCCTCGCCCCAAAATTGGATGCAAAAATCCAGACGAGTACGGTCACAAAGAGGTGACCGTCCAAGTCTGGACGATCTCTTTCCTTGGCTGACATTCGTTTAAAATTTGGTGCAAAAACTCTTGGACGAGCATGGCCCCAAGAAGGTGAACGTCCAAGTCTGGACGTCCTCCTTTTTTGTGTGGCTCTCGTCCAAGAATGGGACACTATCTCTTGGACGAGCATGGCCCCAAGAAGGTGAACGTCCAAGTCTGGACGTCCTCCTTTTTTGTGTGGCTCTCGTCCAAGAATGGGACACTATCTCTTGGACGAGAATGGCCCCAAGAAGGCGAACGTCCAAATCTGGACGCCCACCTTCTTTGGGTGACTCTCGTCCAAAAATTGGACACTATCTCCTAGGCGAGCATGATCCCAAGAAGGTGACCGTCCAAGTCTGGACGTTCTCCTTCTTCGGGTGACCCTCGTCCAAGAATTGGATGCCAATTCTTGGACGAGCATGGTCCCAAAGGGGTGTCCGTCCAAGTCTGGACTTTCTCCTTCTTTGGGTAACTCTCGTCCAAAAATTGGACACCAATTTTTAGACGAGCGTGGGCCCAAGGAGGTGACCGTCCAAGTCTGGACGCTCTCCTTCCTGGGGTGACCCACGTCCAAGAATTGGATGCCAATTCCGGACGAGCTCTTATGGTCCTTGCAAAAAAAAAAAAAAAAAAAAAAAAAAAAGAGGAAAGGGTTACCAATGTTTCCGCCCTTTTTTCGATGCTGCTCTTTGCATACTCCTTCCACAGATTATCTGTAAATTTGGACATGCTGATTTCCCCCGTCCAAGATGGTTTGAGGCGTTGTCTGGCCGAGTCTGAAAATACAAAAGAAAAAATATGTGTGTTCGTCATATGAGTTATGGACGAAGAGTTTTACTTGGATGATTTTAAATATACCTTTATCCTCAGCCAACCGCAAGCCGGCAGCGACCAAGAAGTCGTCTTGGTAAAACATTTCCTTAAAGGGTATCCAGTTAGACGGTCCCTTAAAAGATCGCTGGCCGGGTCTGGATTACTCCTTCACTCTGAAGTACTCCACCACCTCCTCGTCAAATTCGTCCTCCAGCTCCAGCCAAGACCGCTTCCGTCCGGTATTTGTGACGGATCTATTATAATATCTGTAGCTCTCTGTGACATAGTCGCTGGGCGCTCGTAAAAAGATGAAATCGGCTTTCCAATCGTGCATCTTTGACGATTTCCCCAAGCCGTCATGAAGCCTTGGACGGTTGCTGATGCTTGAGCCATGCTCCGTCCATAGCCCCAGTACCTTGGACGCATAATGGATATGGGTAAAGGCTTGAAGGGAAAGGGCTAGGCCGCGTAGCTCGCATGAGACGGCAATAAACGTCGGGATGTTGTGCCAAGCGTTCGGTGCCACCGGTTATGGCCGATGTGGTAGTGCTGCAAAGCACTTGTTCTATGAAGTCGTGAAGAGGAAACCTCGACCCAAAGATCTAAGGCTAGTTTATAGACGGCGAAATGGCTCCCCGGGAGCACTCGGGATCGTCGCGTCGTTATTAGGAATGACAAAGGAGAAGCCCGGCATGGGCATGAAAGACGACAAGAAATTAGGGTCTGGTCCTAGTTTCTCTAACCACTTACGGTTAACTAAAATGAAGCCAGGATCAGAAAGGGGACCTAAACGTTTTCTAATCTCTGACGAGGTGGTAGAGGCCTCGTCTGATTCTTCGGCAGCCTCAGGATCGCTACCATTATTACCTTCGCCGATCTCCTCCGTATCGGCGTCCCGGGCAGAAGTACTGGTCTCAGATTTTATTTCTGAAGTCTCTGCATCATGGTCAAACGGAGGCCTGTCCAAGGACTGAGCACTTTGGACCTCTCTTGCCTCATCTGGCACTCGTCCAGTCGATTCCTCCATATCCGAGCTATTTGACGGAATTATTGCTTTTCGTCTTAGACGGGCCGTTTGCTTGACGCGCGCCAGATTACCCTGCACAGGTAAAGACTGGGTCGTCTGACTTTCTCGGCCAAAACTATGAAAAAATATGTACTCGGCCAGAAGAGGCCCAACTCTAGAATGTGCCGAAGAAGAAGTATCGGTTCTAGGGTCAAGACAAGCTCTTGGTCGGCTAGGATTATTTGACGAAGATGATTCCATTTTATTGATTTTCTAAGAAAAAATAAAGAATAAAGAAGAATAAAAGGATCAAAGAAGCGCTACCTGCTAAGAACGTCTGGGAAATTCGGTGAAGGATGCTGAAGCTGGACGATCTCTCTCTCTCTATAGAAAATTGCAGAGTCTCTCTCTCTAGAAAAATTTGTTCGAGGTGTTAAATGATTGAATAATTTCACACCAAGGATATTTATAGAGGAATAAGAAACTCCTGCGCAGCCCGGCCAAGAATGACCGAAAAGGGAGTCCCACTGGTCTAATATGACCGGTATAACACAAGAAAGGGCGCGTCATTTCCTTCATTTTGAATACACTACCTTCGTATAACGGGCCGTAACCGTCGGACGGGCCAACAAAAAGCTACCTTGGGTAAAAGGGCATTAACCGTCGAGATGGGCCAACAAGTGAAAGCCCTTTTTAGGGGCAAATGTTGTAGCCTAATATCTACGGCTCCCTTAACGACACATGGGCTCATCAGAGCCGTACACGTGTCATCCTATTTAAAATAAAAATAAGGCTTAATCTCTGGGCTATACTCAGTTGGGTAAAAGGATTGAATTTCTGGCCCAATAGTCAGAGCCCAGCAGTGCCAAATGGCTGAAGGAGAGTGGTTAATCGACATCCCCCAGTCATGGTCTGCCACGTGTCATAATCTCGATTCTCGCCCAATCGGAGGCCACTATTGTAGGTCGGTTTTTAAGGTTAGTTGTCAACTTGCTATCACTATAAATACCCCGAAATCGGGAGAAAACACATTCAATGCAAACAGTGTAAAGTTACTCTGATAAATTCTCTCTCACTTTCTCTCTCTATCTCTACTTTCTCTCACTACTCCTGATAACTGACTTAAGCATCGGAGGGGGAACCACTACCCAAACCTCCAGGGTGGGTCCATTTGTGCAGGTTCGGGAGCAGAGCAAAGACCAAGGACTAAGAGGATTCAGACATCGTTGCACAAGTCTCCAACTGAAGAACACTCAAGATACTAAGTTACTTGCTTGACAAGGAAGCTAAGCCTACAGCTTACTTGTTGGACAAGTGGACAAAACAATTATCATAAATAATAATAATAATAATAATCATAATCATAATAATTAAAACATTACATAAGATGAACTAAACTGAAATTAACTGAAATTAAATTAACTGAACTGAAATTAAATTAACTGAACTGAAATTAAATTAACTGAACTGAAATTAAATTAAATTAACTGAAATTAAATTAACTGAACTGAAATTAAATTAACTGAACTGAAATTAACTGAAATAAACTGAAATTAAATTAACTGAACTGAAATTAACTGAAAATAAGTTCAAAAGAACAGGGCCTTGGTC
This sequence comes from Beta lomatogona, assembly GCA_947646795.1. Lineage (NCBI taxonomy): Eukaryota > Viridiplantae > Streptophyta > Magnoliopsida > Caryophyllales > Amaranthaceae > Beta > Beta lomatogona. The sequence goes on along the minus strand of CANSNZ010000242.1, from coordinate 567,766 downwards.
CACACTAAATTAGTGTGGACCTAATGCTAATTCATGTGATTTATGAAAAAAAAAATCACTATATAAAAAAATAAATATAAAAGATAAATAGATATAAATTATGAAGTTTGACTATGAAAAAAAAAGGTTACTATGTCACAAAGTTAAAATTTCATCATGATAAACTAATGTGAAAAAGAGTTACTATATTTAAAAAAACAGTCACTATGGTAGATAGTAACTGTATAGTGTAACTTAAAATTTGAAAAGGCTATTATATGGAACTATATGGTCACTATGTTAAAGAAGTGGTTTTGGTCCACAATAATATTATTGTGGACCAGGTCCACGCAAGACTAACTCATATTAACATTAGATTGTAAAATATTTTTAAAAAATTAAGGACATTTTACGGCATATTTGGCTAGTGGTACTAAATTGTGGTAATGTTAATACTTTTTAATGTAAGTTTGTAAAGGCATTCCAATGTTAACATCCATGGTAATGAAACTTGATGTCAAAATATGTGTTTCCTTCATAAATTTTCATTACCATCCAATACCACCTTCCCAAGTGGTAATGGATGGTGATAAAATTTTAAGAAGAAAATAGGTTTTTTGGGATAAAGTAGTATTACTATGGATGATGACATTTGAATGTCTTCACAAATTTGCACTAGAAAACCATCACCATTACCACCATTTTATACCATTAACCAAACATGTCTTTAAGGTATTTCAAGTGGACATCAAACTCCTTAAGAATAATAGAGAATTAGAGATTATTATGGTACTATGTTTATATTTTAATTTTAATTGTAGATGTCATCTAGTTTCTCTGGCAAAGACTTATGATGGTGGTTAAGATTGTTCAAAGTATGGTCTAGACCGCATTAAACTGCAAACAAACCCGTTTTTTCGCTGTTTTAGGTTGGTTAGCGGTTTCAAAATTTTGAGTCGGTTTGCGATTTCAAGCAAAATGTGGTTTGCGGTTTTGGTTGTGTTTGAATCTTTGTAAAACCAAATCGCATCATAAACAACAAAACTATTTAGATGAACTATGTATTGGGCTTTCAACAACCTTTTACTACATATTTTAGTCATTATGAGTTACTTTTCTAACAATTTGTAGTTAATTAACTATTTCCAACAATCCACAAATATAAGAAAAACACATATCTTAATTATGAGATTAATTAACTCATATCGAGGATAAAAAACGGTTAAACCGCACTGCACCAAACTATTTCACGTGGTGTGGTTTGGGTTGGTTTAGGCAAAAGTGTGGTGCGATTTGGTTTGGAAAATGTCAAACCGTATACTTTAGGTTAGGTTTGGTTTGTATATCCCAAACAGCACCAGCCCAACCCACGAACAGTCCTAACAATGGTATCTACGACACACGATCGAAAATCTCTATTATATAAAGAAACACTTGAGAGCTTGGTGTCCACCCAAAGTTATGAAAAATATCCTTAAATCAACTTTATCAATTTTTTAAAAACATATATACACAACACATTACGACAAACTTTCTCCAACTTCCTTCCCTTTCTAATATTATAAAGTGTTATACAAGCTCAGCTTTATCAAATTTTTTATTTAAAAAAACACACTATACAGTTATTTTCAAATTACATTGTTGCACTATTTAGATGTTTTCTAAATACTAGATTATGTTAATTTTTTGAACAATTTTTCTTACATGTTGTTTAATAGATGTAACTCAATATAGATTTATTTTACTTTCGCACGTATCACGTGAATATAAGACTAGTATACATTAAGGTTAGTCTGATGGAGCAATATTATAAATGATCACAATTTCATATTTGTACACAAAATGGTCAAAAGAAAATATATGAATAGTGCTGAAATTCAAAGTAAAAACAAGTTTTTTTTTTAAAAGCGGCGTTACTTAATTTTGTTATAATCAGATCAAATGATCAGACCAAAACCAAACCAGACCACAAAAATGTAAATAAGATGTGGACAAACCTTTCTTATTTTCATTTACTTATTACCACATATCTTAGTTCTGCATTAATAGAAAAAAATGTGATGATTAGATTTTCCAAAATGTGATGTCAAGTGTTGCTACCCAAAAACGCAACACATGAGGCCCTAAAAATACACAACATATAAGATTTTTTTCTACTAGTGACAAGATCTGAGACGACTTCCATATAAATTAGTGTAAATATAAGGTTAAAAATTCTGTCAAAAAAAAAACTACATTACACCAAGCTGGATCAGACCAGACCGTGATAAAATCATACCACACCACCTTTTTCAAGTGAAGGGATATAAAGAGCCTTGGTTGAACTTCCTTCTTAAATTCTCGTCAATTAAAAAAGAAGTTTTAGAATAAGTTCTAATGATATATAAGTATCATAAATAAGCACACAATAATAAAATTTACAATTAGATTACATCTCACCAAATTGAAATTGTGAATAATTGACTTCAAGTCACTTGGAGATAATCTGTTGAATGCACAACTTTATAAGACCCAAATAGATGATGTTGTTATGTTGTGTGTGATAAATCTAATAAAGTACGTAGTGTACCATGTCCATTAGCCCGATTTTCTCTCACGACTTGTGTCACATATACCCTATACCCTATATATATAACCTTCATGTGGTATATGGGTCATTTTGATGGATTTTGGTGAAGTCAATTTTTCTACGACGAGTATTAATTGGGTCTAACATTTTTGGATCTAGTAATTTTCTATAAAGAACATATCAAACATATTAACATTCAAGTTAAGTTGATTCGATTTCACTTCAAGTCAAAATTGTATTATCTAGTTTCGGGAGAAATTTAAAAATCGGTAAATTATATAACTGGTTAGATATTCCGTGTCGAGATTATTTTGCAAGCTCTAATATAACAGTCTTACGGAAAAAACTTTATCTACCCACCGGGTAGACTATCCACCATTAATAAAGACTTATTGAAGGTGGTTGTAATAGAATCCAACTCACCATAATTTTTTTAAATGTTCTATTAGTAGTGGGTTATCTACCTGGTGGGTAGGTGTAATAATGTTCATTCCCAGTGTTACTATTGTTTTGACATTTCCAATATTAGTGATGAGAAAAGGAACAAAAAGCTACCATTTATGAAACAACCGAAACGTTCTACAGGAAGTTGCATTTACAACACCCATATTTTTGTACCAAAACACACAAATGACTAAAGCCTTGTGCCACAGCTTTGGGCTTCAAACACCCATATTATTACATAGTCTTCTGGCCCTTTGCAACATTGGGTTTTAATATGGGCTAGATTTTGGATATTTTAAGCATCAACAACTTCAGAAGATTCAGCAGAAGCCAACTGAAGCTCTGGCTGTAAGTTATCAGATCCATCAAGTGCGTTGTCTAGGCCCAATGATCTTAGTGCCAAGTGGGCTGCCTTTTGTCCAGATAGCATCATAGCTCCGAACGTGGGACCCTGCAAAAAATTGTTTGGGAAGTCCACATGTTAGACCTTCATCCAAGAAGACAACATTTGATTTAAACTTAAGGGTCTGTTCGGCATTATTGTGAATTTAAGGTTTTTAGTCTTATGAACATAAAAGTTATACTCCCTCCATTTCATTTTAATTTACTCATTTTACTTTGGGAGATAATAAGGAGAAAGTGTAAAAGTAATATTTAAATTTACCGTTAGATTTGTCACAATAATGCAAACTTTCAAGATATGATTTTTTGTACAAGTTTTACTAATAAATAAATATGGTAAATGTATTACTATTAAAAAAAAAAAAATTACACTAGGATATCTTATTAGAAAATGGAGTATTACTATCCCTTAAGGGTTAATTGTATCTTTCTAAGTTATCTTTTCCTTTGTGGTGTAATAGTTGTATTCGATCATTACAATAAGTCAAAAACAATTATTTTCCCTAAATTTCGTAATAGATAATAATTCAATTCACTATGTTCAATTCACTATACTTACATACGATAAGTTATATGACATTTTCAAGGCCAACCATTGATGAAATTATTAAAAAAATATTTCACTAGAGAAGTTACAAAAATAACTAGTATTTCCTCTAACTCTTTATATTGTTGCCGCTTTTCATTTTGAGATGTCTTTTTTACTTTTTCAATCAAAGAAATAACTCATATGATATTAAATTATTAAATTCCTTTCACTAATTCACATGTCTTTTTATAGAGTCCTCTCAAACAAACTTTATACTTGTGGTATATGTGAAGAATAGATATAGTATGACGGTTTCAAAATGCATTTTCTACCTTACGTTTATCTTTGTGGGATCTCATCTAGATTCGCATATACCGCACACGTCAACAAGCTAATGGCCTCAAATCAATGATGACAACAAAATATTATTGGTTTGTTTTTTTTTTTTTTTAGAGGAAAGATTATTCATTATTGATTTCTTTTGAGGTGACTACGAGTGTTGAGTGTAACTAATCTAAATAAAAAGTAGGTCACTTTTCCTGATAAGTGTCTTGATTCTTAGTCTCCAATACCTTTATAATTTCAAATCCTTAATGGAGTAAATAATTTGGATCATGCTCATCATGACACTTTGAAGTACTATATAGACCATAATCACTCATTTCATTTCATTGCATATCTATCTTATTTCGACAATCAAAATTTCTAGTTCATTCGTAGGTCCCAACTGCTCACATCCTTCACTTAATTAATTATGCTATACCATAAAAACAATCATTTCGTTGACAGTTTCATAAAATAAAAGATACAAAAAGTTAGTAAATGAAAAATATTTTCATTTCTCTTGTCTAATCTTTTCTAAAATAAATACATTTGAAGTTGAAACACAAAATTAAGTCAATAAATGATTGAGATTTAAGATTACAAACAAGTGGTTTTAGTTACACACTTATCATGCCTTCCAATTGATTGTCCTTTATAAAGCAGTCCCAAAAATTAACAAGTTAGCTTAGTGCTACATTTTTCTATCTTGATGTTATATAACAGTTACAAGTTTCAATTAGATGAATCAAGAATGAAATATCAATAAGGTCTTAGCCTAGTGGTTAAAACTAAGAGCCTATATACGATAAGTTATAGGTCTGAATCCCCCTTCTTCCATTTGTAATTCATGTTGTCCATATATGTGGCTCATTCACAATAAAAGCAAAAATTGAAATGAAAATAAATAAGGAAAAATTGACTTGAGTAATCCCAACTTTCACATGTCTTCTCAAAATAATCTCAACATTAGATTATTCTAGAATAATCCTAACTTTTGAGGGGATCTTCTCAAAAATAAACCAAACTATCACTTTTCTTACCTACATTAATCCGTCTCAGATCTATAATATATAGAAAATTAATAGTTCGGATTATTTTGAGAAGGTACCCTCTAGAGTTGAGATTATTCTAAAATAATCCAAAGTTGAGATTATTTTTAGAAGACGGGTAAAAATTTGGATTATTCATGTCAATTTTTCCAAATAAATATATAAAGTTTGAAGGGAATATAATTTACCATTCGTGGAGCACCATCAATTTCAGCAACTTCCATGCCAGTAACAATCATCCCAGGAACAACTTCCCTAGTCAACCTAACAATAGCATCTTCAGCAGAGTTCATATCCAAAGCACTCATTCCAGGAACACTCTTTATCATTCCAATATCTTGTAACCTCTTGACTCCTGTTGCACCAAAAGGTCCATCATGTCCACATGAACTCACCACAACCTTAGCCTCCATAACATTAGGGTCCATACAACTCTGTGTGTTATGGTTCATCGACACTAAGGCCCAGTTCGTCACCACCCCGGCGACACGGCCTTCCTTCACGATCAAGTCCTCAGCTGCCACGGCATTGAATAGCTTCACATTAGGCCGTGCAAGCAACTTGGACATGATGGTGGAGGTGAAGAGAGCAGCATGTTTGATTACGACGTAGTTGTCTTGCTCGTCGTAATCAACACCAATCTCGTCGAGAAAGAGATGAGCTGGTTTACGAACCACCATGGCGGAGAAGAGCTGACCACCTAGCCATGCTCCTCCACCAGGGCTAACTGATTGCTCAATGATAGCAATGTTAATGTCAGGGTTTTTGCTTAGCTCGTAAGCACAGCTTAACCCGGCTGATCCAGCACCCATTATGACCACGTCTGTATCAGCGTACGTGATCATGTCAGTCATGTATCGCCTGGTCATTTCCCTGGCTACGATCGACTCGCGGATCGGATCGAATTTGATGTTGCCTAGGTCGTATGGGGGAGGGGATGATGTTGCTGACATTGAGATGGTGGATTTGGGTTGTTTGTAAGTGAAGGATTTGTTGATGGGAGAGGTTAAGGGCATGCCATAGATGGGGGAGTCTAAGAAGGTTGGTTTGTTTAGCTTTGAAGTTAGGGCAGCTGATGCCATGGAAGCCATTGTAGATAGGAAGGGTGTTTGTTTAGGGAAATAATAGAGATATGTGTGTGTGTTGAGGAGATGTGTAGTGAGTGAAGTAAGTGGAAGGGAGTGATTGATTATATAGACTCAAAAAGTTGGTTTGGTATTACCACAAAAAGGAGGTCACAAGATGCAAAAATATCTCCTACTTATCTGTGATATGTGAGATGTGTAGTGACTAGTGAGTGTAGTATTAGAAAGTGGGAGGGAGTTATTAATTATAATATATATACTTAAAAAAATGGAAGTTAATTACCACAAAAAGGTCACAAGATGTAAGAATATCTGGCACGTACTTATATGTGATATGTGTGTTTGAGTAGAACTATTAAAATTTGACATGATTCAAATTATATTCGAACCTATTATGAGTTATAATTGATTGATAGCATAAAAACTGGGTAGACTAGTGTTTCTTTTTAAGTGCAACACTTTGACTTTTACACTATTCACTTATTTCATTTTGACCGTATCTTTTTGCTAATATATAAAAACAAAAATGATCATATAAAATGTTGTTAAATTTGTTTCAACGATTATTTTCATAATATCAATTTTATATAACTTTTACAAATACATAATTAGAGATTTTAATGGTCAAACTTGTGCGTTGGCAAGCGTGAAAGTCCAAATGTTGCACTTATTTAGAAATGGATGTTAGTATAATTGACCGGTTGCAAACCGACTATTAACCGATAACCAATTGAACTCGATAGTTATAATATGAGCTAATAAATATCCGATCTAAAGTTGACTCAGAATCCAACATTAGCAATCAAAAATCCCTCCTATAAATGAATTTGCATGATATAAAATTGACCAAACAAAATCGACCTAAGCTCGAAATGATAGCGGATCCAACCCAACTCGAATCGAACTTGAACCTTAACTTGGCGCGAACCTGACTTAGGGATAATTACGTTGACCCATCATGTTTCAATTTAAATATCATTCGCAATCTAAAATGATCCTACGAAAATCCGATCCGAAAATATGCAGAATAACACATTACACATTACACCTATCTCTAGTGTTGAGAAATGAGAAGATGAAAGTGAATGGAAGTGTGTGGAAGGGAGTGATTGATTTTATAGAATCAAAAGGTTGGAATTTACCACAACAAAAGGTCGCAATATGGAAAAATATCTGCTACCTAGGCCAGGTGATAGTAATGAATCAAAAAACGTCACCACCCACTATCCCTTCCTTTAATGTGTAGTCAATACCCACTTATGGCATCTTGTGGGTGGATGATTTTGATGGCTTGGATTTCTCGTGATTATTGATGTCCACTTAGCCAAGTACTACCCTTATATGGTTATATCAATGTCCTTTTCCGTCGATTGTTATGCATACCCTTACTATAATTTAGTTGTCAATTAGAGCATGGCCACTCATGCCCCAAAAAAACATGTCATCCCTCTCTCTCATCAACTTTCTCTCTCATCTTATCAAAGTTTGTCATGTCTTATGACCCATTTTGACAAATGCACCCCACTCATGACCCAAAAAAAAAAAGAACATCATCCTCCTCTATCCCACTTTTTACTATACTCCATCCCATTTTCTCTCTCCTACATCAATATATATTTATACCTTTTGATATTTATAATATCATACAAGATTATAAATAAATTATTTTTTATATTAACGACCCTAAATAAATTCATTTTGTAGTAATTAATTTTGATTATAAAATTATTCAATAATAAAAGCTTCCAAAAACAATTATTCATGTGCATACAATGTAGAGAGAAAATAATTAATTTTAGAAGTGTGTCAAAATATAGTAAAATGGATGTCTATTTATAGATCTCAAAAAGATAGGACCATTGGTAAAAAATAATTATTTTTTTATTTGTATTTTTTAAGTTATTCAGATCACAAAATTTGAATTATAAAAAATAACATTTATGACACACTGCCACATGTCTACAAATGGTTGGCTTGAGTCATAAGATGACCAACCATGGTTTGGGTCATAGGATGACCAACCATGGATTGAGTCATAGCATGACCCAAATGCAAGCATCAAAAAACCATGGATGCAACCCCATGTTTTTTTAAGCAAGGTTCATGACTCAAATTGATGCCCAAAAAAACCATGAGTGGGCATGCTCTTATAGTGTGCGGGTCAAGTTCGGGTCGTCTTGGGTCGCATGTTGTAACATCCGTGAATTTACTTCATTTATGAAAAAGGTTATAATTTTTCTCTTTATTTTTTGATATATATTACTACTACTAATGTAATGCAAGTAATAATATGAGAATAAATTTATGGATTTAAAAACACTTAGAGTTAAGCATCATCACTGCTAGCATAATTAATGTAAAGATAAATTTATACTCCAACTAGTCAATTAAATATTCACAAAGAAGAGTACACTCTATAAAATACCATAAACCTCTCCTAAGTAGCTATGAGCCTATGACTTACCTAATAAACAATCCAGCCTACTCCCGTGAATTCATGCAAATTAGATACATTAAACACAACACCCTAACTTCTTGAAAATCCATTCTACCTACTTCCGTGGAAAATTTCATGTCCTTAATTGAAATACTCAAATCCGTCAAAACTCAACTCCCGTTGTGATCAAGACAAAGAAATGATAACAATACTAATTATCCCTAATCTAGTATCGGAAATTACACAATCAATTATGCAAGGACATATAAACAACTAATTTAGGGATTTAAAGGAATAAATCATACATCAATCTTAGCTAGGGTTTACTTAATCCTAGATTGGAAAATTACTCACACATGGTAATTAAATAAACAAAATAAAATATAAAAGAAAGCATAACTATTAATCAAAATTATAAAAGAAGGGGCAAATACTCGAATGGAAGATGAATTTTAATTCTTAATTAAAGACACAATCTTGAATCCCCAATTTGTAATAGAAAATAAAGTAGGGCTAATATATGGAAAAACTAGAGAGAAAACCTAATTAAAGATCAAAAAAATAACGCCTAACTTCAATAACGAATAGATATCCTAACCTAATTAGAATCCTCCAATATAAAATTGTATTTCCTAAAACTAGTAGAAAACCTAGTTAATGGGCAGAATTAACTAATCCTCGTACGCGTAAGCTGTAGCAAGCTTCAGGAAAATAGTGCAAACTTGAAAAGCCCATATCTCCCATAATATAACTCTCCTTGAGCCGTGCAATTTATCATTGGAAAGCTCTTCAAGTCTAGTTTCCAATGCCACTAGAATCGATCAATTATCGTTATTGTATCAAAAGTTATGGGTCAAAGAGTAGACAAGACTCAATTTCCACGCTTCTTTCTATTAAATTCCAACTTCGTTTTGGCTCCGATTTGCACTCAAAGATATCCATAACGATCTTTATCAATGTAACTTCCTTCTAATTGCTCATAAATACTCAAGCTTGCCCAATAGTACCCCAATTATGTTCTCAATACCTAAAATTCATATAAAAATACCGAAATCATACAAAAGGAGTGTTATTCACAACTTAAGTAATTATATGCAACTATGTATTACAATGCACCTAAATATTCTTACAACGCAACCTAAATGCACCTAAAAACTATATGAAAATATGATACATGAAGTTATTTTTTTTTAATTATTATTCGTACATTATTTGTGGTGTTCCAATGTTGGATTATTGTCATTTCCTAACTATTCTGTTTCTCAATTACCTATCTAGTAATTTAGTCGGCTGTAACTAAGTTTTTCCATCCAGGGCTACTAAACTTGCTGCTTATCTAACTGATGTTCTGGGCCTACAATACACAAACTGACACAAATTTTCTAACATGATTAGACTCATAGTCTTACAAAATTTCTATCTCTAAAAGACTTCTACAATTCTAAGAGTTCTATTATAAGTTGGACTCTGTGTAAGAGACCTAATCACACTAAAGTTCTAACACAAATAGAATCCTAACATAACTAGGATTCTTTAGAAAAAGAGAATCAGCTTGCTTCCACATCGTTCTTTGATTTCAGATTCAAGAATCACATCACAAAAGACGCCTAGCATATTTAAATAGAAATTAAACGCTATATGTATCCATATGATAGCGAAAAATAACTAAAACTTTTGTCTAAAGTTAGTTGGCAATAAATTTGCTTATTAAAGTTATGAGGCTACATACCCAAATGTTACATATTTTGGAATGTGATTCATTGAACTTAATATGATTGGTTTTAGTTTAGTGTTTTAAGTGAAGTTTCTGGTGAATATGTTCAATTATATAATATTGACCTTTATGAGGATTTAAAAAGGTAATTCAGCTTTTTACATTTTTTTTTGTTCTTCACTCTTGTAAGGTGTGTTACGAGAATTTTCTTTATCAGTCTGTCTAGCTTGAATATGTCCGTCGGTCTCTCACTCTCAAAAACTCAAAATCACAAATTGCAATCCTTTTGTATATCCCCTTTTCACTTGTTTTGTGTTCTTGCTTTGTCTTTCTTGCTTTATTTTGGTAATCTTGTTTATTTTCTTTTGCTTTGCCTTCTTTTATTCTAACTTCTGTTTTTCTTTTGTACTTCCTTGATTGTCTTGCTTTCTTATTACCCTCTTGCTCACTTATCTCACGCTCGAACTTCTTGCAAGTTTGTTTGTTACCATCCCACCAGACTCATTGCTAAGGACACAGATATTCATGGATTTTGAATATTGAAATAAATTGTAAAAATTTGAAAGTGGAATTTGAAGGTAGATTAGAGTCAGATTCACTAGTAAATATTTGTATTAATGCAGTTTTTTTAGAAGCCTAAACTATGAAGTATAACGTGAAACCATCTAGAACAAGAAGAATTAGGAGATTATTTATATTTAGACCAAATACCAGATAAGATTGTCAACCCTCATGAAGTCATGATCTTAGATATAATTATCAAGCTTACTTATTGGAAATTGTCAAAATGTACACCTAAAATATGTAATGTGAATCCATCTTGTATAAAGTTCTGCCCTGTGGTTTAATGTTGTTGAGTCTAATTACAACTTTGAGTTTCTACAAGTGGACAGCGATTCCCTAAGATAGTACTCCCTCTTAATTCTTTTGTTCTTCTTATTTGGAATCTTTTCGTCAGAGAAAATTAGTTAAAAGTAGAAAAAACTTTTGAAAACAGAGTATTTGAATACATACATTCATGTGAAATTCCGTATTTGAAATTAAGTGGTGGGAATTCTTGATTTTATATTTGAGCTGTCTGACAACAATCAAGAAATGAATATGATTCTAAATCCAGTTTTAGTGTTTGGCAACTACAATTATCAAGAATCTGAGTTTGTCTTCACAATTTTGCATCATGAACAATCAAAATTCACAGAACCATGATAGTTGTCATCTGGAGGTACAACAAAAGCACTAAATTTTTACTTCATTATTCAAGCAATACATCAAACACTACTTTTTCCATTTGCTCTTTCACAACATATGAGGGAGCATCAAAATTCCACATTTCAATATCCAATTCAGAGAAATAAAAGGAGCTAACTACTACAATCGTCTAATAGACTAACAGTCTCCCACTACATAGATACTAGCTAAGATCAGCCTCTCCTCCCACTTACCACTACCAGCAGATATAAACAAGAGTTCTGTTTATTTAACAGGTTTGAGGACTGATATTAAATATGACGACTTGACGAGTGTCGTTTGCCCCTTTGAAAACATCTATGCACAAATGTGGTGCTGCTCTAACAAGCAAACTACTCATCCTCGCAGCTGGAATTGAAATCTGAGGTTCCTACAGAGGTCTGCAAAGAGTGCAACAGCAGAGTAAGCAATCTATAGACCATATATGTAGATATAGATATATAGTATACAATTTATTCATGGGTACACACACACACACACAAGAGAGAGAGAGGGGTTCCCTTGAGAACCTCCCTAAGGTGCAAACCACCCTTATGGTGCGAACCTTACAACCACTGGATCATGTACATTTAGTGTCGAGATCCTATGTAGACATAGATATAGATTCCGCATATTAAAAATTATGCAAGACCGAAGGAAAGATGACACAGTTGGAGGAAAGGTCGAAGACGTGACTTATCAAGAGGACTTACAAACAAAAGGCGTGATACTTGACTTTCTATGTTGAGAAACAATGAGTGTACAAAAAAATAAGGAGAATTTAAGCAATAAAAGGATGCAATACTTGTACACGGTTGACCTTAACCTAAATTCACATGAGTAAAAAGAAGTTCCATTATTTGCATAATCTCAAGCAGTTAAGTTTAAATGCAATCGAATTGTAACCCTCCCTGCAGAACTGTATAACACCATGTCAAATACTGGTATACAAGTACAACTGTACAAACCCCAAACACTAAACAAATAAGAACTGATTGCAGAAAACTCTCTTCTACCATACAGTCTCATATGGTCGACAACACCAATACATAATTTACAAGATTTTCCCCAAAAAGAGCAATTACAAGCTGTGAAGCCATATTTATAGTGTCCCATATGTTAGTCCAACATTCTCCCAAGACGTAAGAAAATATGATAATCTCCTATTAAGTACTTTTTCCATCACAAATTATTTGTATCTTTGTTTTACATGCCTTTAACCATTAATTGAAGGAAAAACCACTAGATTAGATTCGTTAGTATGCTTTCCTTTAGTAGCTTCATGCCACTCAAGCAATCTGTCTTTGAATCAAAAGATTAATAAAGTTGGAAATTTCCACAACAAGACCTTTATACCACTAACCTGAGGCTGATCCTAAAAATATGAAATATATTGTTACATTCATATAGAAAAACTTTCAAAATATCTGTTAAAAAAATATTAATGATCATCATTCGACCTTGGAAAACAAAAGGCAATATTTTCAAATGAAGGACGTATAAGGGTATTGACTATTGATTACCAAGTTACCAACTAATATTGGTAAAAATACATTCATGAACCAGTCCGTCATTTAATTCCATCATTCCCAATATTTTCTGATTAAAAATTATGTCTCTGAAGTCTGAATCCTAAATTCTGATTTAAATAATAGAATGCAGATATCTAGAGGAAATTTCCACATAGAGCAAGAAGAATAATCTATGGTATGGATATTTTCAGCTAAGCAGTTAAACAGATATTTCTAATGCTACGCAGATATTTGGAAATTATTAGCAATCAAAAGCTGCCTGTAAACAATTTCATATATCAAAAGATAACTGAAGCTAACAATTGCATTTGGATAGTGGTTACCAACTATGTTACCTGGACTCGTATACCCATGTTTGACACGGGTACGTGTCCAAGTGTCTGACTACGCTATTCTATGAAAATTTTAATGATTTTGGCCCAAAATGAAGTGTGTCCAAGTGTCCATGTCCATGTCAAGGATTCGACACGGGTACTTGAGGTGAATTGAAGAGTCCATGTAACTAAGATTACCAACACTGCAACTAAAAAAACCAGTAATTCAGCACCAAAACAAAACTTGTGAATGAAGGCAGCCTTCCTTTTTACAAGATACATTAGTTTGCTACTAATTTTCAGAGTTTAGATCAACCCAACTAATGCACAACCTATCATCCAGATCTCAGACACTGTGTGCTTGATCACTTTGCTCAATAATACATGACTATGTCCCCCTTCAGCTATATTTAGGGTACACATAACAAAGTTTTACCCTTTTAAAACTGCCCAGTATGTTTAGAAGAAACACAAATTCTGTCAAACAAACCAGCCTAGTATTATGGAGTAGCTGTCTCATGGAATAATACAAGCTTCTCTACAGATCATATGATGGAGAAATTTTATCATCTATCTCCACAAATGATCTCTAACCCCTTTCATTTCCGATGGAGCATAATATCTAGCCTTAAAGTGAAATTCAGACCAACCATACCAAGCAGAAGGATTATTGTTATCCTTTCTCGCATTTACTGAAATATACTCACATGGAAACCTAATAACACAACAGGCTGTAGGAACTGTCTCCCACAGCTTGCATAATAATCTAGCTCACCCATTAGCATAAAATATTTTTTTTTGTCTTTCCTCATGCTTCTTCTTTCACAACCAGTCCATTGCCCAGTCTCTTTTAGTGCATGTTTGGTTCAACTCATGGAATGGAAAGGGAATGGAATCTAATGGAGGGGAGGAATGGTAACCATATTTGTTACTTTTATTGAGTATTTGGTTACACGATGAAAAGGAAACACATATAATTATGAATAAATAAATACTTTCCATACTTTGAAAAAAAAAAATCCACGAAAACATTAATGACAACAAATTCAAAATATATTGTATGTCGCAAAATTTTTGTAGACAAAAAATTGAAATTTCAACTTCGAGCTACTTGGTGAAATTAAAAGCTAAATTCCCATATCTGAGAATTTAAAAAATGAAAAATGCCAAGAGTAATTATCACTGACGGACAAATCTAAGGAGAGAGAATGAATGCTCACTTGCTCAGTAGTTGAAAGAGAAGAGAGTGAGCTATTGAGTGCTGCGAGGCTTTAGAGAGAGAAACAACAATACAGGAGAGTAATGTAAACTGTTACCCCAGGAGAAGGCCGGGTAACAAATTAGGAGATTCAATTATCCTCAAGTAATGGAAAGGAATATAGCTTCTAATCTACCAAACATAAAGTAACAGAATTGCTTCTCTGATTCCGTTTCCGAGCCATGAAAAGGGCAGCCAAACATTTTCTTAGTCTCATCATATAAACTTCTGCTTTGTTAACGACCGACTTACTATTTATCTAACCTGCTAAGGCCTCCAATAAACAGCCTTTCAATTACTCTTATTAGCTAATTCAGGGTACCATGTATACCTTGATCTCTCAAAACCTTGCACCATTGCTCAGTCTCTCTTAGTCCCATCATATAACCTTCTGCTGTGTTAACCTGCTATTTGTCTACCCTGCTAAGGTCTTCAATAAACAGCCTTTCATTACTCTTATTAGCTAATTCAGGAAACCAAGTAAACCTTGATTTCTCAAAACCTTGCACCATTGCCCAGTCTCTCTTAGTCTCATCATATAACTTCTGCTTTCTTAACGACCTACTTACTATTTGTCTAACCTGCTTAGGTCTCCAGTAAACAGCCTTTCAATTATTCTTAGCTAATTCAGGAAACCATGTACACCTTGATCTCCCAAAAGCTTACCACAATGACAATATGGCACAACCAATTTATGTAAAGATTAAAGACATTTGCTCCAATAATTGAAGCTTCACCTTCATTTGTACATGAAAAGACACAGGGATGAAGAAAGAGAACAAATGGAGAAGTGAATAGACAAGAAAAATTATGTATGGGGGTATAAAATATACCAAGTCTTTCACTCCCTCTGTAGTCCGTATCTTATTAATTGCAATTTATACCTCTTTGGGATGACCCTTATTGATTGCACCATACTTTTTTTTGGTAAGCTTGTTCTCTGTACTACTCCCTGTGCTTCTTTAATTGCTACATTTCTATTTTGGGAAATCAAACTACTTACCAATTATTTTAATTTTTTTATAAGTAAAAATATAGTCATATATGGTCTTGTTAGATTTGTATCGATGTGTAGATTCATTATATCAAATTTTACTTGAAAGAAATAAAAGATATTAAGGTTTAGGTTAAAAAAACGTCTTGAAAACCGTGCAAAAGCAAATGCAGCAATTAAAAAAAAAAAAAGCGGAGGGAGTATTTCTTTAAAGTTGGGGGCCACACCAACTCACTTTTCCTCTCTACTTTTCCACTATCACTACATTATGTGCCATTGTCCTAAATTGTAATTAATTAGAGTTGGATGGAGTACTATACTTTCTAACTCTAATAGCACTTCTCACGATAGGGAATTGATTATTAAGAAAAACATAATACTACAGTTGAAGAATCTCACTTGAAAAATCGTACCAATATATTCGCCAAGTAGAGATGAAATGGACTCTATAGTCTATTCTAAGGTTTTTATTAGATTCAGATACACAGGTACGAGTAGTAACGAAAATGAATGAAAAAAGATATGCATCCCAAATTCCCAATAGCTACTCTGAAAAGTTCCTGTCTTCCAAGTTCCAGGCATCCCATGGTAATAACATACTCCATAATTGTTCCCATTAATTTATTATCTCATATCACCCCCACACCTAACAAAAGAGGAATCATTCACACTACATTGTTGTCTCCCAAGCACCCTGTCTACGTGTACTGGGGTCTGATCTTTTACTCAACACTGGAGATGGATTTATTAACTGAGCCAAAAAGTGTTACCATTGCATCAGGCAGCATTTATGACAAATAAACACTACCTTTTTTATTATATGTTCACTCCTCACCTAAATGACCACAGGCCACAATACTAACATAGATTATCTGATCAGTAAAGATGCCAACAAAATAATAATTTTTGTCCCCAAAAGAGATGATGATTTGTCAGAAAGTAAGGGTATGAGTATGAGAAGTTGAACGAGCTTTTGGATAACCTATCCTTGAAAAGAAAATCCTAGTAAGGATACACCAAAACATCCATACCCATAGTTTTAAATGGAGTAAAAGCACGAAATCCTTGTCATGTATAGATCTTTCTATGTGTTACTTTTGTATATACCTTCCCAGATTACTTATTATTAACCATTCATACTAAGAATAGTGTTGCTTCGAACTTGAAACCTTTTGATACATGGAACAATGCAGAAAAGGTTGCTTCTTACATGGAATGCAGAAAGCCAGGCTTACAAATTATTTACTATTATAAAGAGAAATGCTAGTTACACTAAATCTAACATCATCTGACTCCCAGTTGTGTGAGGATGCTTTAGTAATTTGTATTTACAAAAGAAGTGCAAGAAGAGTTTTGAGGATGGCTAGTAGAAACTGCATGCTAAACTGTTCAAGGAAAATTATTGCTGAAATACTAATCAAGATAATAAATTATCATTGCCTCAAAACCCGTCTCTACTCCTTACAAATTTAATGATATGATTCATAAACTATTGAATTTGTCAATTTCATTCTCAATCTCAATTTGGATTAGTGGTGATCCACAATACATATTGATAGACCCCAATTCAGAATTTAATCACTGGTAAATGGTGATCATATTTTTGGCAACCCTAGGTGAGATTTAAGGTGATGTTACTGCAAGTACCTCAAACAAACAAAGAAGAACTCAATGCCTCCACCAACTTAAAGGATTCATAAGTTTTCCCAAACTCATCAACAAGCTAACCAAATATTCCTTGACAGCGTTTACTTATTCCAAAAGGAATTAGCATATACCCATGCAAACTACAAAAAAAGTATATCACCTTAAATAGAAAGAAAAGGAGTAGAATAATGATATGCTTACCACTTAGGTCAGAGAGCTAGGTTACCAGTAACTTAATCGTCATCTATATCTACAGCTTGTACAGGACCCAGAGGCCCCTTTACACCTCCATTGCTTTCACCAAGAAGTTCACGAGCAGCTTTCTCCAGAAATTGCTCTGCAGCCTCTCGCACAGATTTCATGTCACTTGGAGTTTTTCTCTTCTTCTGGAAATTTCTCTCTGAGTACTTCATCCTACTTTCCTCGCCCTTACTGATGGCCCTCATTCTTTTTCTTTGCTCTACAAAGTCGAAGAAGACAGTACCATCAATTTTCATAGGAACTTAAAAGAAAAATCATTTCCAACAGAAGTAAGACACAGGCCACCTACCAGGGGTAAGATCAGGCAAAGAGTGTTCGATAAAGCGCGTTGCTGCTTGGGTATTCACAGTAGTACTAGGTCGCAAGGGTGCTTTAAGATACAAGAAAATAGAACAGCATTACTAATCATTAAGTGTAAGTTACCAACAAAACAATAATATAAAACCTTATGATTTTCCAACATAGACTTTACATGAAAAAGAAAAAGCACTATCGCCCGCCATAATTTTATTCAGCGATCAATACCTTTACTCTTTTCCACAAACCGCTCAAGTTTTTCCTGGTATCGACTCAACCTATCCTATATAAGAAACAATAATGCGGAGTCAGTGAAATGTAAGCTAAAGAGCTTAATACAGATACACTACAGAAGCTGAAACTGCTGACATAACAGAAACGAAGACCGGGTGGGGAACATTTATACTTTGCAATGTCTATTGGATAAAATTAAAAAGGACAACACAAAGGCATTGAAACATACAAAAGTTAACCAACAACAGATCATCAGGTAAAACACAAACAAGTAGCTCTATTTCATTACAGAAGATATCAAACAGATATAATTAACTGAAAACAGCATAAACCCTGATGACATTCACAGCTAAAAACCAAAAGAAACACAAAAAATACCATATCATCTAATTTTGCAAACTGAAAAATTCATTCACAGCAACAACAAAAGGAAAAAGAAAGGAATACATACAAGTTCTCCTTTAATAGGATGGTGATCAGGGTAAACCCCAGTGCACCTCAGCTTCACTGCACAAAAAAAAAAAAAACCACAAAAAAATCAGACATTAATTTCACAACAACATAATCAAATTCTCTGAATCTTAAATTGAAAATAAATCAACAAAAAAAGCAAAAGTTGTGAACTTTTTTATTTATTTACCAGATAAAAGAACTGAAGTAATTTTAGCAAGCAAAAGAAGGGATTGAGCTCGTTCTAAGGGGGGCAAAAGAGAAAGAACTTGTGGGTCAGAAGCAAGAGAGAGAAAATCATCAAAATTTGATTTGAGTTCATCAATTTTCGCCAATGTTTTTCTCACTCCTTCCATTACTTTTTCTGGTACTATCTTACTGCTGCTGCTACTACTATTATCCTCCGCCTCCATTTTTGTGTTTTTCTATCTATAAATCTAGGGTTTGAAGAAGGATTTCAATTGAAAATTGAAGATTGAGGGTCTTCTTCTTCGCTGTTGCTGTTTTTTGCACAAAAATTTGAGCCGTTTTAAGGGTTTTAAAGGGTTGAAATTGGTTTCTTTTTTCTGGCGGCAGCTATGTTAAAAGAAGCTGAAAGTGTGATTTTGGTGTTGACGTATGCGTAATTTATTCTTGTCTAGCGTAACTATTACAATATTACCTCAGCCTTGAACCTGATTTTGTAACAAACTAGATTTCCAAATTCCAAGTTTTATAGACTAGTAGTGACTGATTGATTCTGATACATACAAAAGAAAGTGCAAGGACTATGGTCGATAAGATCTCTTCCCATGCTCTCTTGTAAAGAGGACAATGGGAACATTTAGGGTTAGTTGTAGTGCTGTCAATTTGGTTGAAAACCGATGGTTAAACTGCAAACTGATGACCAACTGAACCGAATAAACCGAACCGAATTGACCCATAACCGAAAAGTTAAAAACCGATAAGTCAATCGATTAAAGTAAACTGCAATTAATCGAACCGAAACCGAACCGAAACTCAACCGAAAACAAACTAAACCGAAATTAACCGCACGGAAAACCGATTTAAACCGAATCGAACCGAACGAAATGAACCGAATT
Organism: Beta lomatogona; assembly: GCA_947646795.1. Lineage (NCBI taxonomy): Eukaryota > Viridiplantae > Streptophyta > Magnoliopsida > Caryophyllales > Amaranthaceae > Beta > Beta lomatogona. The sequence goes on along the minus strand of CANSNZ010000242.1, from coordinate 547,938 downwards.
TAACCGAAAACTGTTTTCAAACTGTTTTAATCGAATCGAATCAAACCGAATAAAACTGAACCGAATCAAACTGTTTTTAAGCGAACCGTATAAAACGAATTAAACTGTTTTAAACCGAACCAAATCAAACCGAATTAAACCGTATTAAACTGTACAGAATAAAACTGTCTCAAATTGAACTGTTTCAAAATGTAACAACTAATTTCGTAATTTTTTTAATTTACCTAAATTATTGGCGTACAATGACATGACACCCTAATAAATAATAACTACACAAAGATAAAAACACATGATTTTAATTTTCAACTACTGTTTGTATTTAAAAAGTTGAATTCTCAATAGTCAAAATTCAATAAACATGATATTTTATAATATTACAATTGATACATTTATAAAAATCTAACTAAATATAATCGTATTGAACTCGAATATAACCGTATTAAACTAAACTGAATAAAACTACTTCAAACTAAACTATTTCAAACTGTAAAAACTAATTTCCTTATTATCTTTATTTACCTATATTATTGGCGTAATGACAGAACACCTTAATTAATAGAAGCATATAAAAAACACACAAATTTCTTCAAATATTACAAAAAACCCACTAAATATGCAAATTTGTTGCAAACAAACAATGTAAAGTTCACAAATTGCTTGTGTTTAATAATTGGTTTCATTCTCATCACTACTTGTTTTCAAAAGCTTACAGCAGAATAAATTCTTTTAGTAATCAGATGTTCATTCTAATTGCTAGTTACTTTCTTTTTGAACGATAACTTATTTCCTTTTATTGCCGCTCGCTATTGCTACAATATTTTGATGATTCAGTTGGTCTTGCAAGAGACCGCCTACTTTTAATTTAAAATTAGGCAACGGCCCAAGCCCAATATTAAGAAGAAAACGAACCATTTGTCTCAATATAGTTATTAGTTTAATCTATTTAGTGACCAGTTTAATCTATTTAGTGACTACTTTAATCCATTCAATTCTCACTTTCTTTAATCCATTTCGTGACTAGTTCAATCCATTTAGTGACTAGTTTAGTCCATTCGGTAAGATTGTCGAGATATGTAATAAAATTGTCTGTTGTAATTCAAGATTCGAATGGAAACAAAGGAAAGAGAAGAGAAAGGACGTTTAGGTTGGTGCAAGATATCTGGGAATATCATTAGGTTATAGTTAAATGGAACGGGCTTGTTAAGATAATATAGGTTTGGGTTTGTCTAATTTTATGTTAAAGTTAGACCGCCTGTCCTAATAAGATGTCTTGATGATTTGCATTCTTCAACAGTGCTGGGAATCAGTTGATTCTCTGTGTTAGCAATTGAGTGTTTTAGGAATACAACTATTTTGTAGAATTTTTTTTAATATATGTTTTTAATATATGTTGTATGATTTATATAACTTATAATAAACTTGATGGAAGACGATTAGCCTAATGATTAACCACTTATATTAACTGATTTATAAACTAATGCATCATTTTCAATCATCATCTTCATCTTTGGCCACAACCAATCACCAATTCATCATTGATAGTTACACATTGGAAGACTATAGAATAATGAAGAATTTGAAATTGAATTTTTAAATATTAGCCAAATGTTGAACCTTTAATAAAGTAATTTTTACAGAAAATATAACAACTTCAAAATGCGCTTTTGTAGACAAATATAGATACGTCTCTTGGTGCTATCGTTGTTTTCAACAAGTTTAACCGATGTGACAAAAGTTCAACTGAGTTGAAATTCCCTGCAATGAATAACGGCTTGACCCGAAGCGAGACCCGAAGGGAAAAGTTGTACATGGCATAACCGATATCAATTTTCACCCGAGCCGATGCGGGTTTACCTAAGAAACTGAAATTAACTGAATCCGAACTGAAAATAATGGTTTAACTGATAGTAATAGGTAAAAAGTCAACTGTTTAAACCAAAACTGTACGGGTCAAACCAAAAGACAACTGTAAACTGAACTGAACTTAACTGAAAATTGAATTAACTGTATGGATTGAAACTGAAACCGAAAAAGTTTAAACTGAATCAATTAATCTCGAAAAAATGAACTGAATTAACTGAACTGAAGCTAACTGAACTGTTTGGTTTGAACCAGAACTGAACTGGTTAACTGAATTGACACCTCTAGTTAGTTGGACTCAGGCTTGGACCTGTCCCAATTATGTTGGTTTGGTCCAGGACCAATTAAGTTAGAATCACGGCTTGAGCCAAACACAAGCCCATTGGCTAAACAGGTTGGGTGAACTCTAGAGTTGATCTGTAACGCCCCGACCACCGATTACCATATCAGACGACCTAATTAGCAGCGGAACACCTATTTGGTCAAGGCATTACTGCCGCACCTTCGGTTAGGAAGGTACAAGGCTACAGTTATAACACATATTTAGAACTTTATGAGACATAATAGTATATATATATATATATATATATATATATATATATATATATATATATATATATATATTAAAGCATCTAATGTTAACATTACATGATATAGGAGTGTTAACTCGTATTATGTTATATTGTCTTACTTTTTAGTTAAGTTAACCTTACAAGTCAATAGTACTCCCACTAGTGATATTATAAGGTGGTAATCCTTGCCACTACGTAGTACCATCGTCCCCAGCAGCACCTAAAACATAAATACAAAACGTTATGAGCCGAAGCTCAGTAACAAGCTACTCTAGCAACGTAAATGCATTTCAATTCATTTTATTTGCAAACAGAAAGAAAGAATAATTTAAACATTCACGAAAAAATTATTCATTTGGTTTCACATTTCATTTTATCAGTTTTTACTCTGGTTGTTGTACATCAATCAGTGCTGGGACGTCTCCCAGGCCAGTATGTGTATGCACCATTGTGCAAGGGCCTTGACCCCGGGCATTACCCTACACCAGTAAACAGTAGTGGGCCAGTGCCCCCAAGTAAACAGTAACGGTACGTGCACGACCTTCTGTCAATCAGTGGATACAGCCAACCAGTTCTTTCACTGTAATTTATCATGTCACGTTTCTTGAACAGTGATCAGTATACCTCAGTAATTCAATAATTTTTAGTAATATCTTATAAACAGTATCCTTTTTAGTGCTCAGTGATTATCATATATCATCTTTATAAAATCATATAAATCTCAGGATACGTAATCAAAACATGTATAAGTATAATCCCGCAATTCAGAAACACAATGTTCATAAATCATCATTTCAGTTGCATATTATATTTTTCATAAAACACGTATGAAGGGAATTGCAGGTACTAGCAGTAGTTGTTACCTCGATTGCAGTGCAATAATCTCCCTTTTATGCTTTTGAGGTCGTCCTTACTGAGCTCCGAGGGACGACTTCTTTTAAGTTTGAATACGAGCATTTTATAATAAGTTAGTAACTAATTAGGAAGAATTCCTAGTGTTGTTCAATGTACGTTTTTAGTTTACAAGACATATGAGTTGTAATAGTTTAGCTTTACTAGCATTTATGTGACGAGTAGCTTATACTTAATATTTTAGTACTATAAGAGTTTAGAAGGAACCTTTTATACTTAGCTCTTGAAAATTCATATATATTACTTAGGACTCGAATTAAGAGTATCACCCATATTTTAGTTATAATATCATATTATAAGCTTAGAATCATCAGTTAAACTTATTTAAATGAACTATTATGACTCTTAAACTAGATTAAGGATATATGTTAAACAAGTCTTAACTTAAATAAACTTAGACTTGATAACTTGTATTTTATAAGTGGTTTTTTGTTTAACCATTTACATAAGTACATTAATCTTGGTATTACTTAGCAATTAGGAATATGCTAAGTGGGACTATGGGCGTATAATTGTATAACATGTAAACTCATTTCAAAGAATAAAAATATGAGTGACTTATATATATGAGCATCTTTAAGTTGTTTAAATGAGGAAGTATAAGTAAAACTTACCCAAAATAAAACAAAAGGAAAAGACCAAGACTTGGTTAGTTGGAGAACTCCAACAGCACGCACGAGAGGAGGGAGGAGAAGAAGTATGGAGATGCTGGCTGGAGGGCCGTGTTTCGCGGCGGAGGAAAACCGACAAGGCGGCGGCGTTTCGGCTGCAGCAGGCGGCCAGAAGAGGGCTGAAGGGAGGGGAGGAGGTGCTACGGTGGTGCACATGGGAGGAGAGAGAGTGAGGCGAGGGTGAGAGGGGTGTTGGGCGAGCAGTGAGAGGGAAGGGGTCTGCGGTGGTGGTTCGCCGGCGAAGGTCGAAGGCAGGTGGTGCACTGGTGATGCGCTGGTGGTCGGCGGTAGCCGGTGGTGGTGGTGTTTGAAGCCCGAAACAGAGGAGAGAGAGAAGAAGAAGCTTTTGTGGATTTTATGTTGTTGTTGTTGTGAGATTTCAAAGCTCAATTACTGAGCATTTATAGAAAGAAATTTGGAGGCATTAATGGAGGTGGAATGATGGAGGTTGGTGGTTCACATAGGAGGGGGTTGGCGCGGTGTCAGGGTAGGCAATTGAAGAGGAAGTAGAGGGGGGGGTGGGTGGTTGGTTTGGAGAAGCTGAACATCAGCTTTCTTCATTTCTTTCTTTCTTTCTTTCTTTTTTTTTTTAATAAACATCATTTTTGTATAACTAAAGTAAATATACTTATTTTAGAAAACAACCTTCATCAGAATAATCTTGAAAAAATTCAGGACGTAATTATGCTAATAAACATAATTAGTAAATAATAAAATGAGATTAAAATTCGGGGTATTACATCCTTCCCCTCTTAGAAGAAGTTTCGTCCTCGAAACTGGAGCTCAGTTAGAACCTATCTCACTGATAACATAATCATTCTTATACAAATTCAATCCACATGTTATACGAGTAACAAGCAATGTCATAAGTCATTTCATAAAATAACCATTCAACTCAAACAACATCATATGACTTTCAATCAAAACATTCATTTCACAAAGATTATATCACCCTAAGAGAAAAGGTGGGGGTATTTCACTCTCATCTGTTCTTCCACTTCCCAAGTAGCCTCAGAGGTCGAGTGGTTAGCCCATAAGATTTTTACCATTTGAATCACCTTACTTCTCAGTTGCTTTTCCCTACGATCAAGTATTTCAATTGGTTTCTCCTCATAGGTCAAGTCGTTTCGTAGCTGTAAAGGCTCATGTCTAATTATATGGCTCGGGTCTAGGACATATTTCCGCAACATCGACACATGAAATACATTATGAACCTTGTCCAAGTCAGTCGGTAATGCTAATCGATATGCTACCTCATTCACTCGTTCTATGATCTCATATGGTCCAATGTACCTTGGACTTAGCTTCCCTGATTGGCCAAATCTCATGATTCCTTTTACAGGTGATATTTTCAAGAATACATGATCTCCTACCATAAACTCCAATGGCCTTCTCCGTTGATCTGCATAACTCTTTTGTCTACTTTGAGCCGCTTTCATTCTTGATTGTATCAACCGGACCTTATCTGTGGTTTCCTGAATCAATTCTGGGCCTATGACACGTGCTTCATCAATATCACTCCAGCACAAAGGCGTGCGACATTTCCTTCCATAAAGTGCCTCATAGGGAGCCATTCCAATGGTGGCTTGATAGCTGTTATTGTACGAAAACTCCACCATAGGTAAGAATTTCTCCCAAGTTCCTTGAAAATCCAAAACACACGCTCTAAGCATGTCCTCCACAATCCGATTTGCCCTTTACGTCCGTCCGTCTTTTGTTGGATGAAAAGCGATACTAAAGCTAAGCCTTGTTCCCATAGCTTTTTGTAATTCTTTCCAGAATTTTGCTTGAAATCTTGGATCACGATCAGAAACAATTGAGCTAGGCACTCCATGTAATCACACTATCATGTTCATATATAATTCAGCTAATCGATCCAAACTCCAATTACTTTTTACTGCTAAGAAATGTGCCGACTTCGTCAAACAATCCACAATAACCCAAATGGCATTCATTCCCTTGCTTGACATAGGCAAACCCAAGATAAAATCCATCGATATCGAATCCCATTTCCACTCTGGCACATCCAAAGGCTGCAACAAACCAGATGGCCTCTGGTGCTCTATTTTAACCCTCTGACATGTCAAGCATTTAGCCACAAAATCTGCTACTTCCTGCTTCATATTGCTCCACCAATACGCCTGTCTCAAATCTTTGTATAACTTATTTCCTCCAGGGTGAATCGAATATGGTGCATTGTGAGACTCTGTCAAAATTATTTTCTTCAAGTTTTCATTATTCGGAACACATAATCTCCCTTGAAATCTCAAAGTTCCATCTTCTTGAATCACAAAACCAGGTGACTTCCCATTCTTCACACCAGTCTTTATTCGCTCCAATTGTGGATCCTTTCCCTGAGCTCCCTTTATTTCATCAATTAAGCACGACCTTACCTCCAATACATTCAAACAACCACCCTTTTTCTTCTGAGTGAATTCTACCTCCATCCTCATCAGATCATCATGAATGGCTCGGGGAATAGACAAGACTGTTTTCAGGTGAGATTTACGACTCAGGGCATCAACAACTACATTAGCTTTGCCGGGATGGTATTGGATGTCAAGATCATAGTCTTTCAGGAGCTCTAGCCACCTACGTTGTCTCATGTTAAGCTCTTTTTGGGTAAAGATGTATTTTAGACTTTTGTGATCAGTGAAAATTTGACACGAGGTTCCATACAAATAATGTCTCCAAATTTTGAGGGCAAAGACAACAGCTGCAAGTTCAAGGTCATGGGTGGGATAATTTTGCTCATGTGTTCTGAGTTGGCGAGAGGCATAGGCTATCACTTTCCCATTCTGCATTAAGACACAACCTAACCCGTGTTTAGAGGCATCACTATAGATAACAAATCCCTCGGTTCCAGATGGAAGGGTAAGAACAGGGGCAGTGGTGAGTCTTTTCTTCAGTTCTTGGAAGGCAATCTCACACTCCTCAGTCCACGTATATTTGACATTCTTCCTCACAAGTGTGGTTATGGGTAAGGCAATTCTAGAGAAATCTTTCACAAATCTTCTGTAATAACCAGCTAAACCCATAAAACTCCGAACTTCAGGAACATTAGTTGGTCTAGGCCACTCCACTATTGCTTTTATTTTCTCGGGATCTACGAGACACACCTTTTTCGGAGATAATATGACCCAAAAAATGATATCTCCTTAAGCCGAATTCACACTTTGACAATTTGGCATATAACGATTTTCTATTAACATATCCATCACTTTCCTCAAGTGCTCCTCATGTTCCTCCGTGTTCATAGAGTATACCAAAATATCATCAATGAAGACAACAACAAACTTGTCTAGGTATGGCTTGAAGACACGGTTCATTAAATCCATAAATACAGCTGGTGCATTGGTTAACCCAAAAGGCATAACAACAAACTCATAATGACCATATCGGGTTCGAAGGCGGTTTTGGGATATCTTCGGAGCTTGATACGAAGTTGATGGTAACCGGACCTCAAATCTATTTTCGAAAAGACTTTTGCACCTTGAAGTTGATCAAACAAATCATCTATACGGGGTAATGGGTACTTATTCTTAATGGTGATCTTGTTTAACTCCCGATAGTCTATACATAACCTCAAACTTCCATCCTTTTTCTTCACAAACAAAACTGGGGCTCCCTAAGGTGACACACTGGGTCGTATATATCCTTTTTCAAGCAACTCATCTAATTGTTTCTTTAATTCTTGCAACTCGGTTGGAGCCATCCTATAGGGTGCCTTAGAAATAGGGGCTGATCCTGGGATCACCTCGATGCTAAAATCTAATTCCCTTTGGGGAGGCATACCAGGTATCTCATCGGGAAACACATTTGGGTATTCACAAACCATAGGTATATCAGTTATAGAAGGTTTAGGGGCATCGAAGTCTATGACACTACATAGGTACCCAAAATAATCAAACTCAGGCATCTTTGGAGCTCTCAACCCCGAAATAATTTGGATTTGGGGTTTTCTCACGATCTTTTGGTATGAAACTCTACTCCCATTGGGTGCTTTAAGGGTCACACTCTGCTTAACACAATTGATGTCAGCCTCATATTTGGTCAACCAATTCATCCCCAAAATCACATCAAACTCAGATAAATCAAACTCTATAAGGCCAGCTATAAACTCAACTTCCCCCAAGACAATTGGACAACTACTATACATGAGTCTGCATTTAACGGTTTTCCGAGTGGCGGGCAACATTTAGTGAAGGAAAATCACATGATGGTTGCAAATTCGGACTTTTGGCAAACAGTGGTGAAATAAAGGAATGTGAAGCTCCAGAATCAAACAAAACATGGGCAGGCAAAGAGTGGATAGAGAAGGTACCGGTAATAACAGTATCATCAGCCTCAGCCTCATCTTGCCTCATGACATAGACTCTTCCTGCCGGTGCTTGTCGCGATGGAGTACGGCTTGCTCCAGTGGTGTTATTGTTTCGGCGGCGATCATTACTAGCTGAAGATGTTCCGCCAATGGTATTGTTCACTCCAGGTGGCTTAGGGAAATCCCTGACATAATGGTCACGGCTTCCGCATCTGTAACAGGCATTTGAGCCGACACGACACTCATTCTCTGTATGGTTCTTCCTTCCACACTTGGCACATTCCTGAGGTCTCTTCACAGGTGCCCTGTAGTTATTCTGAACTTGGTTACCTCCATGATAACCTGGACCCCTATAACCGGATTGGCCACCATCATTTATCCTGAAATTTTGACTCCCTTGATTAGGCCTTTTTACCCCTCCTTGATTATCATTCCTCCCATCATTTCTCCTTTTATTATTTTGAGATTCCCGAAGCAGTACTACTCGCTCCACATTAACAGCAACATCAACCATATCCTGATAAGAAGTAAATCTGTGGGATGCCAACCTATCCTGATATTTGAGCTGAAGACCTCGCTCAAAACGGTTCATCCGTGACTGCTCACTAGTCACCAACTCAGGTGCGAATCTTGACACCTCCATGAACTTATTAGCATACTCCAAAACGCTCATTGTACCCTGCTGTAAATGAAGGAACTCATCCTCTTTCTGCTTCCTAAGGGAGGGAGGGTAAAACTTATCCCGCATCAATTCTTGAAGGTTGCTCCATCCAAACCCGGGTTCATTTTTCTTTTCCTTAACAATCTTCCATCATAAGCTTGCTTGACCCATGAGATAAAACACGGCAAAATCTACTCTCAATTTCTCAGGGCATTACAAGGTTTCAAACAGCCGATCAATGCGATTAATCCAATCTTCAAACTCCACTGGATTAGGCTTACCATCATATGACGGTGGGTTAAGAGATGAGAACTTTTTGAACATCACAACGCTTTCATTCTCATTTGTAACTACCTTCCTCCGGGATTCTTGGATTAACTCAGCTAACATAGTGCTCATATTTTCTAATCTTTCCATCCTTTCTGTATTTCTGTCTAGAGGTTCATAATCGTCATCATAGTCATCCTCAACATGTACATCCTCTACGTGTACATTTTCAGCACCGTTAGTAGCATCGTTGTTAACGTCAATGGTCGACATTCTGCATGTCAACTTACAGTTAGGTCATAATAAAATCGTAAAATATTTCCCCATTTCCCGTAACCTACGCTCACACTCGCTATATATTTTATTTTCCAACCATAATTATATAATTTAATCACTACATCTTTAGATCAATTTTGTAACTCGATCATTTTTATTTATCGTAAAACCATAAGGTTAAACGTTAGGGTTCGAACCGTTTGCTCGATACCATTCCGCAACGCCTCGACCACGATTACCATATCGACGACCTAATTAGCAACGGAACACCTATTTGGTCAAGGCATTGCCGCACCTTCGGTTAGGAAGGTACAAGGCTACAGTTATAACACATATTTAGAATTTTATGAGACATAATAGAGCTAACTTAAACAACTTATAATAAATATATATATATATATATATATATATATATATATATATATATATATATATATATATATATATATATATATATTAAAGCATCTAATGTTAACATTACATGATATAGGAGTGTTAACTCGTATTATGTTATATTGTCTTACTTTTTAGTTAAGTTAACCTTACAAGTCAATAGCACTCCTACTAGGTGATATTATAAGGTGGTAATCCTTGCCACTACGTAGTACCATCGTCCCCAAAGGACCTAAAACATAAATACAAAACGTTATGAGCCGAAGCTCGAGTAACAAGCTACTCTAGCAACGTAAATGCATTTTAATTCATTTTATTTGCAAACGAAAAAGAAAGAATAATTCAAACATTCACGAAAACATTATTCATTTGGTTTCACATTTCATTTTATCAGTTTTTACTCTGGTTGTTGTACATCAATCAGTGCTGGGACGTCTCCCAGGCCAGTATGTGTATGCACCATTGTGCAAGGGCCTTGAGCCCGGGCATTACCCTACACCAGTAAACATTAGTGGGCCAGTGCCCCAATAAACAGTAACAGTACGTGCACGACCTTCAGTCAATCGGTGGATACAACAACCAGTTCTTTCACTTCGTAATTTATCATGTCACGTTTCTTGAACAGGTGATCGGTATACCTCGATAATTCAATTATTTTTAGTAATATCTTATAAACAGTATCCTTTTTAGTGCTCAGTGATTATCATATATCATCTTTATAAAATCATATAAATCTCAGGATACGTAATCAAAACATGTATAAGTATAATCCCACAATTCAGAAACACAATGTTCATAAATCATCATTTCAGTTGCATATTATATTTTACATAAAACACGTATGAAGGGAATTGCGGGTACTAGCAGTAGTTGTTACCTCGATTGTAGTGCAATAATCTCCCTTTTATGCTTTTGAGGTCGTCCTTACTGAGCTCCGAGGGACGACTTCTTTTAAGTTTGAATACGAGCATTTTATAATAAGTTAGTAACTAATTAGGAAGAATTCCTAGTGTTGTTCAATGTACGGTTTTTAGTTTACAAGACATATGAGTTGTAATAGTTTAGCTTTACTAGCTTTTATGTGACGAGTAGCTTATACTTAATATTTTAGTACTATAACAGTTTAGAAGGAACCTTTTATACTTAACTCTTGAAAATTCATATATATTACTTAGGAATCGAATTAAGAGTATCACCCATATTTTAGTTATATTATCATATTATAAGCTTAGAATCATCAAACTTATTTAAATGAACTATTATGACTCTTAAACTAGATTAGGGATATATGTTAAACAAGTCTTAACTTAAATAAACTTAGACTTGATAACTTGTATTTTATAAGTGGTTTTTTGTTTAACCATTTACATAAGTACATTAATCTTGGTATTACTTAGCAATTAGGAATATGTTAAGTGGGACTATGGGAGTATAATTGTATAACATGTAAACTCATTTCAAAGAATAAAAATATGAGTGACTTATATATATGAGCATCCTTAAGTTGTTTAAATGAGGAAGTATAAGTAAAACTTACCCAAAATAAAACAAAAGGAAAAGACCAAGACTTGGTCAGTTGGAGAACTCCAACAGCACGCACGAGAGGAGGGAGGAGAAGAAGTATGGAGATGCTGGCTGGAGGGCCGTGTTTCGCGGCGGAGGAAAACCGACAAGGCGGCGGCGTTTCGGGCTGCAAGAGCGGCCGAAAGAGGGCTGAAGGGAGGGGAGGGGGTGCTATGGTGGTGCACAGGGGAGGAGAGAGAGTGAGGCGAGGGTGAGAGGAGTGTTGGGCGAGCGGTGAAAGGGAGGAGGGTGCACGGTGGTGGTTCGTCGGCGATGGTCGAAGCGAGTGGCGCAGCTGTGCAGGTGGTGCACTGGTAATGCGCTGGTGGTCGGCAGTAGCCGGTGGTGGTGGTGTTTGAAGCCCGAAACAGAGGAGAGAGAGAGAAGAAGCTTTTGTGGATTTTATGTTGTTGTTGTGAGATTTCAAAGCTCAATTACTGAGCATTTATAGAAAGAAATTTGGAGGCATTAATGGAGGTGGAATGATGGAGGTTGGTGGTTCACATAGGAGGGGGTTGGCGGGGTGTCGGGGTAGGCAATTGAAGAGGAAGTAGAGGGGGGTGGGTGGTTGGTTTGGAGAAGCTGAACATCAGCTTTCTTCATTTCTTTCTTTCTTTTTTTTTTTTTTTTTTTTTTTTTATAAACATCATTTTTGTATAACTAAAGTAAATATACTTATTTTAGAAAACAACCTTCATCAGAATAATTTTGAAAAAATTCAGGACGTAATTATGCTAATAAACATAATTAGTAAATAATAAAATGAGATTAAAATTCGGGGTATTACATGATCAAAGTAAGCTCGACCAACGAACCCAACCCGTCCCAAAAAATGTTCGTGCTTGAGCAGATTTTTTGGGCCCGGTTTTCGGACCGACCTTTTTTTGTTTGAGATGGATTTTGGGCAACCTAAAAATGATTTTCCAGTTTAGACTTTAGCAGAGCCTGATTTGACCCGAAAAGTCTGTTGTTTTTGGCCTAAATGTAATATCCCGAAAATTTAAGCTTAATTAACATTAATAATTAGCTTAATAAATTATTTAAAATTAATTTATTTATTTAATCACTTTTTTAATATATTGGAAATAAAATAAAAGCAAGTCTTTGATAAGATAAACTAAGTTAGTATGGTTGTCTAATAAAAGGAAATAGGAAAAACTTACTAATTTTGGTAATACAAAAGAATTAGAAAATTTCCTTAAATGGAAAATCACCATCCATCGAATTCATCTTCTTCCTCAAGCTCCATGTCCTTGCTCCCCAAGGCTTCTAGAAGGCCTTGCTTCCCAAGTATACTTCACCATTAAGCCTACATTAGTTTAATGAAGTTTTCTTCCTAAAATTTCTATAAATAGCATGTTAAATTCACTATTCATGTCCATCTAAAAAGCTGAAAATTACACAACCTTCAACCACCTACCCTCTTGTTTTCCGACCACCCTCCGACCAGCACCTGCCGGCCGACCCTTCTGCGCGCCTTACAACCACCGCCGACCGCCAGCACCACCTTCCTCCCTCCTCCCTCTTGTCTCGCTGCTCCCCCTTTCCCCCAGACTTCTCTTTTCTCCTCGGCCCCACCTGGGCTGCTGCCCACCTGACGTGCCGCTGCCCTGCCGGCCAGCACGCCGCCTCCTCCGCGCCACCTGCTCGCCGGAGTTCCGATCACTCCTCCCCTTCGCTGCTTGCCTTGTGTTTGTAAACCAGTAAGTTATAAACATTAATTTTCCCTCCTTTTATTTGTTTTGAAAAGTTTAAGTTAGGATTTTTTGTCAAAAACTACCTATTAATTGCAAGTTTTTGAAAACAACTACCTAATATATCTAAATTTTAAAACAACTACCTTTTATCATGTTTTTTTTGGTAGCACTACCAATGGACAGTAAACGTTAGTAATTTCGTTTGGTGGGCCCCACTTGACAATTCCCTCCATTTTGTCTTCTTTCCCCCCACCAACCTCATACTCCAATATTCAATGTCAACAAAAAAAAATTCTCTCTCCTTCCTTTTACTTGGTGAATTGCAGATTCCCCCATCATCTTTGATTCTTCATTGCAGACAAAAACTTACAATTGATAAGTTATTATAGTTTGGGCTTAGTGATTAATTAACATGACCCATTAGTATGTTATTAGTAGTCCTTACTAGGCTAATTAACTAAACTATTAAATTATAATCTTGCTTTTGTAATTTAAAATCTACATTGTAGGTAGTAAATTTAGCTATGCATAAGTGTACTTATAATCTTTCAAGTTCAAATATTGAGACCTAGTATGATTAGATAAACTTAATGTTATATAGTTCACTCTACTTCATGAAATAATTATACAACCTAATTATAGTATAGCATATATTATGAAATAACCACTAGTACTACACCTTAACTACATGAATGGTGTTTTTGATTAATAAAATTATAGTTTCATGCTCCTATAGTTATAACTTAAGTTTATCTATTATAAATTAATACTAATTAAGTACACTTGGACTATAAGTATAATGCTAGTAAGTTTATTATAAATAATGGGTACTTGTAGTTCCACTTTTTAGCTTAATGATATGAATATCACTTTTTAAGTTGTAAATTAAGTAAGTCACTAATACGTGGGCATTAACTAGTAGGAAATATCACTAGTACAAGGTAGAGTTTAACAAGTAGTTAGATAATCACTTTAGTATTAAAAGTATAATTAAGATATGAAAGTTCTATAATCACACCTTCAAGTCATTAAACATGAATTTCCATGATTCTGATAAGTAGTGGTTGTTACTAAATAGTTTTACACAAGTTGGTAACCAAGTTACTAAAGTCAAGAATTATAGTTTATGTAATAAACGGTGATAATAAGGTTCCATAACCTTTAATTTCAGAAACTCACTATTAATTCATATTAAAGTACTTCCTATAATAGGCATATGATGGAAATAGATCGTAGAGCTTAAAATCTAGAATAAAATATTAATAAGTCGTTCTTTATTAATTCTTGAATAGATTAGAAAGGAAAAGAGATATTACAAGCCTCCCCCGGCTATCAAGTATAATAATCGCGACTCGAGGTAACGTCTACTGCTAACACCCGCTTTCTCCTTCCAACTACGTTTTATGACGCTTTTGTATAATGTTTTGATAATATGTATTTATGGTGTGCGAGTATTTGATGTGACCAAGTTATGTGCGATTATAGAGTGTTGAGAAGTCCATTTCACTAAGGTTTAAGGTTTAAGAAGGAGAGTTTGACTCATCTAAACCTTAGTGTGGAGAAGAGGGAGTTATGATGAATTTGCGATATTAGAGGAGATTTAAGGATATTTTGTGGTTATATGTGTTTATGATCATTTACAGGTGGATTCCCATCCCGTGTTTGCGATCCATTCAACATAAAAAGATCACAAAGTTCATTGGAGTCTAGAGTTATATGGTGGAGGCATCCAAGTTCATCTCGTGGCTCTACAGCATCGTTTACCCACCATGGGCGTTGAAGAGCTCACCTCAGGCGTTTGTAGAGAAGGTCGGATCCTGGGCAGTAGCGAGTGCCCGAGCTGCGCACCACACACGCACGGCCCGCGCATATCGAGCCTCACAGATCATTCGCAGCACCAGCATGCCCGACTCGTGCACCAGCATCGCACGAGTCGCGCACTTCGAGCGGAAACATGAGATTCACAGCGAAGGCGTGACATTGACAGTGTCGAGTGCCCGACTCGCGCATAGACAACGCACGACTCGCGCAATTCTAGCGGAGAGTGTTTCTTGGCAGCAGCGAAGGCCCGAGTCGCTCGCCATAACTGCCCGACTCGCGCACTTCGACGCGGCTATGACTCTTCGGCAGTTTTCAGTTTTCCCTTAGGTTTTATTAATGAAAAAACGTTGTTTTGAGGAGGTTATGTACTCGAAGACCTAATTAGAGAGAATAGAGAGGAAGAACCCTAATCCCTATTTTTTCTCTTTTTGAGTTTCGAATCATTAGTTTGAAGTTTTCTTTGATGGATGCTATGTCGATCGTAGCCTAAATCTAGTCTTGAGAACGGTTAATCAAGCTTCGGTCTATTATTGTGAGGTTTCTCTTTGTTGACTTTATCTTAATTATAATTGTGATTCATTGTTCTTGATCTATGATTATTGTATGTATTGCTAGGAGTACTACTAGTTTATACGTCTGATTTATCTTTTGCTAGGATTTAGAATTGATGCTGAATCATCTGTTCTTCTTTCATGAGTAGCAATCTAGGGTTTGATTAATGAATCTGATTATTCTTGATTAATCACTAGGGAAATCACAATTTCTAATTCGAATATGTTGTGCTAGCAATTTGTTAATTGGCTCATTGTTTCCTTGTTCGTTGATGTTCTATTGATTTGAATTTAATCTCTGATTAGATTAGATTAATCTTTAGTTCAAGTTTTATGATCATCTGATTGTGATTGTTTAACAGTACTTTTGAGGGAAAGGAATTTGATTTCCAACTTTGAGTAATTAAGAGTAAAGTTACACATTTGAGAAACCAATTATCAATAGTCTGAATCGAAGTGGCCATTAACCGAACTCAAGATTCTTCTCTTCTTGGTTACATTACTTCTTTATTGTTCTTTAGTTCTTCGTATTTAGTATTCAATTCTTTAAACACAAAACCCCTATTTGATCCATTATAAGCACGAGTTAGTCCCCAAGTCTCTGTGGATACGACCCTACTTGCCACTTAAAGTCATTTGTATTGGAAAGAAGGAAAATAACTTTTTATCTTTGGTAGCGCGTACGACCGCGCCGCACCAGCGGGATATGAAATGTTTCACTATGCAAATTATGTTTATAAATGATTTGGTATGACATTTATGCAATGACTTTACGATACTGAAAAGTACTTAAAATCACGAAACATGATAAATGAAAGTGAAAGATGGTTTATGGCAGTACTATGTTCTGTGGGCCGTGCACGTGTCATTCTGTTATATGGCGGCAACGCCACCTTCTGATGGGGGACAACGTCCTCGGTGGTACCCACATTATGTTTGGCATTATATGTCACCTTCTGATGGGGGACAAAGGTCCTCGGTGGCTCTGCCTTATGTTTTGATGTATGGCTTTATGCCACCTTCTGATGGGGGACATATGTCCTCAGTGGCTTAGCCTTCTGTTTACTCCCCAAGTAACCAGAGGAAGATTTCCGATAATTAATATGATAAAATGATGAATGATAACATAGGTTTGATCCAGATTTTATCCTATTCATGTATCCTAGATTGGCAGAAAGATTTTCACTTCCAGCTGAGCTATCCCGACCATCCATTCATCTTTCTGGTGCATCATCTTCTCATTTTAGTGGATAACTATGGTCTATGTCAATTAAAAGAAAAGGATGAAAAGTACTACTAAAGTCTTATCGAGGTACCGGAATCCCTTAAATTCCTGTTTTGAATTATATGTTTATGAAATGGTTTGACTATATTCTCCCCTCTCTGTTTTCAAATAAAATGAGTTGAAATGAATTTACGATGTTAGAGTAGTATGTTACTGGGCCTCGGCTCATGACGTTTTGTTTTTCTGTTTTAGGTACCGATGGGGATGACGGAATGGCTTAGCAGTGAGGAATTGATATTAAAATGACTCAAACACTTATAGTTTTTGTAACCTAAGTTATTAGTTAGTTTAATTAACATTAACTACTATGTTTTACTTTAATAATTTATATAATCTACTCCCACCGTCCCAGAATAGTCTGAACACTTTCCTTTTATGTTTGTCCCAAATTAGTTTGAACACTTCCATTTTTGGCATGGTCCCACTATTAATATATTATTTCTTTTACACATCTTTGGACCACACTCTACCTTTTGTCAATAAAAAGTTATACAACTTTCTCTCTCCTCTAATAAAAAATACCCCACCAACTCCTACCACATCTACTTTTTAAATAAAATAACATTTGATAACCACACTACAACTTATCACCTTAAACTACGTGTCCCAACAAGTGTTCAGATCTTTCTGGGATGGAGGTAGTAGTATGTTTAAGTTTTCACATTATTACATGTTAGAATTCTGAAAGTATGTTGCCTTGTATTTTCCTAACGGAAAGTACGGTAGTAACGCACCGACCAAAAGGTTAGGTCTTCCGGTGCTAATAATCAAGATTAATTAACCTAATAAAGATGCTTAGAGGTCGGGGCATTACACTAAAAAAGCGGGCTTTGGGCTCAAAAATTTGGCCTGACCCACCATTTCATCACCACTAGCGAATCTGTGGGTTACGCCATATTACTTTTTGCTTTTGATTGATTAAGCCTCTATAGCGCACAAGATAAATGAATGAATCAAGCCCTATACCGTGCTTTAACTGGTAGTTTTGCAATGCTTAAATTTGGTTTTTTAGCTTATGTTAAAGTGTCCACCCATCAAAAATTCATTTTATCGCCCCGAACCCGCTTATAATTGCTGCGCAACACAAGTCCTAGCCGGCCCTCGCTTTCTTGGCGCAAATAGGCAAAAATTGTCTCTTCAAAATACAATATTGCTGGTGCTTCCATGAGCCGCAAAGACCCAATATGCACAAGGTTTGTGTCCTTGCCGCCAAATAGGTTAGAGTGTGTCGCACAATCTAGTATCAAAACACTCTAACTATGACACCACGAGCTTGATGCAGGTTGGGCCCCTGCCCGACAAGAAATATGCGGTCCTAGTACTCTTAAAAAAAAGACTTCCTTTACCCTCACAAATTAGCAATACACTAATAGCAAAAATGTTAATTTTGTTTACTTTTCGAGAATAGTGATAAAGCACTACACACGAAACTAGAAAGTATAAAAGGGAAAATCATCGATTAAGTTACTTAGGGAGATAAAAAGGAGTTCAGGTGGTGGAAAGAAAATGAAAGATGAATAGGAGCTACAAAGTAGAAAAATATATTGAATGATTCATAAAAGCACTATGCAAAATTAAACAATAATTTATCTTTAATCATAATAAGCTAATATTTGTACATGTAATAAGATGAAATCTTTTGATGTATATAGTCTTGACTTACTACTATCAAACTCAAATTTATATAATCTGGATAAAATAGAGGCTTTTCACGATCACAAATATCATGCACACAAATAATCACATTTTCCTCTACATTAGTCGGGCATCTTAGTTCATTGTCAATAAACAAAATTAACAAAGTTGGTTTACTTGATTAGAGACCATATAGTATTATCAGCCTTAGATATTCAATCTCACAATAGTATAAATAATGCATCATAGAATTGGTTGGCTTTTGTAAGAACACTAAGCTTTTAAAGCATATACTACAAAATGCCAAGCTATGGTGTGCCACTATAATAATTTGTGTTCCATCTATATCATGTCTTTTCTTTCCGGATATCTTAATACACACTATACTTACAATTATACCAACATCTAAAATTGCATGATCTAATGCCTAAATTTACACCAATATCTTCAATCGAAAATTACATTTTCAAATCATAACTCATATAATGCTACATTCGCTAATATATTCCTACCTTAGAGGACGCTGCATAACACTTTTACCGCGAAAATATGTTCTTTGTCAGATACTTCTACAACATAATGCCTCATTTAAATTGACTCACTAAAATTTTCGACTGACACAAAATATCGCTATCATAAAGGACCCCTCGCACTTCATGCACACTCCAACAGCTAGTAAGTTAAAAAAAACAAATTTTTATAATACTTAGCAACTAATACTTATCAAATCATACATATTTTTATCACAAACTTATTTTGAAATCAAGGGTGAATAAATTTTTTCAAATTATCTTATTAATCAACAAATTACTAATTTTGCCATAGACAAAACCTTAAAATCCGTGGACATTGATACTTGATAGCCAAACACAAATAAACAGCATGAAACACACCACCATTTCCTTGGTAGATTTGTTCACACACTACAGGTGGACCCACAGCCAAATGTGATGCAAAAGGCCAAAGGGTAGTTTAGTAAAACCACTTCCATGTAGTTGTCCTGATAAAAATAACCACCATACCCACCAAATTCTGACATTACAAATACAAAACCAATACAAGTGTAATGTTCAAAGCTTGCCCCTTTTTTTATGGCCCCCCCTCCAACCAGGAAGATAAGAAACACATAACATACTTCTATGCAAAATAGGAAAACCAGCCATAACCCATAAAACCCATTTTATCTTCTTCCCTTTTTTTATCTGCAGTCCACCATACACGCATACATACATGATGACCCATGAAAAATTCAAAAAAAAAATTGAAAAAAAATTCAAAAAAATGGAAAAAAATTCAAGAAAAAATAAGAAAGAGATCTTGAAAACAGGAAAAAAAATAAGGAAAGTTGAGATTTTTGGAAGGAAAAAACATGGCTAATGTCTTCTAATGTCCTCCAAACAAAGAAAGAAAGTTCATTGCTTTCTCTCTCCTCTCTCTACCACTCTTCTTTAACTTCTAACTTCTCTGTCAAAGAAAAAACATCACTGAAAAAAATAAAATTATCCCAGAAATACCCTTTTTTTCTTTCTTTCAGAGTTTTTTGCCACAATTACAATGCCCCCCATTTCCTTCCAAGTTCCATCTTCATCACAAGCCACCAACTCTCCTTTCCAAAATTCCTCTAATATTTTGTTCTGGGGCCCTTTTTGGGGTTTTCACTTCTCTTCCATTCAATGTTCCCACAGAAAGAGAAAGAGAAAGAGAAAGAGAAAGTTTGCAAGAAAAACTTCATCTTTCTCTCTCTCTCTCTCTCTATTATCCCTTTTCACGCTACTTCTTCTTCTTTTAACTTTCTCTCTCCTATTATAGCCTCCTCTCTGAAAACCTTATCTTTCCAAGATTATTATTAGGGTTTTTTTTCTCTCTCTCTTCTTCTGTTTTTCCCTCTTTTGTCTGATCTAGGGTTTGTGTTCTTTTCATTGATTTGGAGGATTTTGGTTGATGGGTATTTGATTTTCGGCAAAAGGGTCAAAAGGGTTTTCATGGATTCTCGTCGATCAAGTTCTGTTGATGATGTGGTTAAAATTAGGGAAAAGCATCAGTCTTTGTTGCAAGATTACTTGGTTTTGCAAAAGGTTTGTTCTTTTATCTTGTTTTAATTTTCTTAATGTTGTTTTAATTGTTTGTTTTTTCTTGATTTTTCATCAGTTTGATCATGTGGTAATTGTGATCTAGTATTTGGTTTGTTGTCTGGAATTTGGTTGCTTATTCTGTTTAGTGCCAGAGTCTGAGAAAATTGGACCTATGAAAAGCTAATCAGAGTTGAATTTGATTGGGTTTGATTTAATATGAACTAATTACAGTGGAATTTTGTTGGGTATTTGATTAATATGACTAAGTTATAGGATTTGTCATAGTATGTGTAAATCAGAGGTATGTTATATTGTTTTGCCCCTTTGTAGATATTCAATTGGGTTTTTATGATTCTACCATGGAGGATGAGTGTGTTTTTTGTGTATTATTGGTGATTATATCTATTATTGTCTTTGAATATGTGTGCTTGCTGAGTTGTGAGAATTTTGGACTTCATATTGATGAAAATTTAGTCTTGGAATAGAAAAGGGGTTAGTCTTGTGGTGGAGTGTGGGGATTTCCTTTATGATCTTTTAAAAAGTTGCAAGAATCTCTTGATTTTATTTAGTACAGATGGTTTAACTAGTTCATTATGTCTTTTTATATTAGGAATGTGTATCAAAGAGGAGAAAGCTAAAGGAAGCAAAAGAAAAGAAAGAGACCCTTTTGGATGAAATCAGGTAATTATGCCTTAAAACAAGTGCTTGTTGATTAGCAATCTCTTTTCTTATAAGAAAGTTGTGCACGAATAGTGGATTTATAGTTAGATGGAGACTATTAGCAAATTCTGGTAGTGGTTCACATGAACGAAATGAACAGCGTTTCTTCAATCAATGTACTAGTCTCTAGAGTTTAAACATCCTAATAGTCACTCTCACAGATCAATCTTTGTATATTTGCTTATGCAAGTTATACCTGTTTGGGTATATGACAATGAGAAGTTGATGTCTTACAAGCTCACTTGATTTCAGATTCCTGAAGCGGAGACGCAACCTCCTTGTGAAGATGCAATCACAAAATGCAGAACAACCACAAGACATTATCCACTCACAAAAATCACATTCTAAATACGAAGTAGGACCGAGTGGACAATATGCTAGTACTAGTGAACCACCATTGCAAAATTCTCGGCTGGCTATAGGTTCTATATGGAATTCGGTAAGTTCCTTCAACTTTTTTTTTGGATTGTGATAAACACGTTGGCTGTTTCTCTCGATTCCCGTACTTGTGTCATACGTTTAGTATATATGTGCCCTATTGTCCTACATGGCTTGTTTATGAAAATTGCCAGCCTGTTATCAAGTGTCCAAGTCTCCGCACCCATATCGGAGTGTGAGAATTTGAAACAGATACTTGAAGTAAAATGTAGAGTCCGAGTAACGTAGTTCTACTGGATATATATATGCCTTTGTAGCATGATGTTTTGAAGCATTACATGGCACCTGACTTACACTTTCTATTGTGATGCAGGCTAGCATTGCTAAAGAAGAGGCGGGTTTTGCATCTGTGAAATTAGGGAAGAAGCCTAAGGATTTGTTTACGAATGGCAAAAGAGCTGAGAAAAGGAAAATTTCTTGGCAAGACCAGTTGGCTTTAAAGGTTTAGGTATTATTACCTCTTCAGAGAAGTACTTACAATTTGTGCAGAGGACATCATTTGACCTTGTATTAGTGAATCATTCTTTACTTTACTAGTAGTTTGCTATCGGAGAATACATGTAGAGTTAGTATATCAATATTCGCCTTCGTGGAAATGGCGGTTCCTTAGCAACGTGTGTAATGGAGTTTATATAAAGGAAGTTGATAAATCGTTGCCAATTTTTAAGTCATTTTCTTCTTACAGCAATTTCGCGGCTCTCATGTATTTTTTCCTGGTATTCGTCTATTACAACTTTTGTGCTTGGAAATTGCTTGCTTAATGGTCTGGAACTGTTGTCTGCAATCTGCGTAAGCAATCTATTATATGAGCTGCTCCACATTATGGTTTCTGATCTTACATCAAAGTCGCACTATAACAGTTAGGGCATGCAAATTTCGTAAGGGAAAATATAGTGGTGCAGGATTTAGTTAGATAATGTCACAAATATATAATTCAAAATAGCGTTTTTTTTTTTTTTGTATAATTGTTACTTATTGACGATTCAAGATTGATGGTTAAAGTTCTACATTTGCAAGTGCAAAATTTAAAACATTATGAAGGCCAAATCAAGAACTATTACAAGTTTTGGAGTTTATGAAATAGTCTGAATACTTACTTCCCTATGTGCAACATATATTACAAAGACTAGATTCATATCAATTTATGAATCTTATCTTGATTTTCTTTAAAGATGTTTTCTAAAGGCTAAATGATAGTATTTCATTTTACTGTTTGCCTTTAACTTTATACTGTCCAAATCATCAAATAATTGCATGCCTGTTACATGGAAATTCCTGTAGATTGGTCGTGGTTTTTTTTCTTTTTATTTTTATAATCTAATTTGTACAAATAGTTCAGTATTACGTTCAACAATGTTACTGTGAAACTGCACATTAGTGGAATCATATCATATCATGTACTAACCAACTTGCAAGCAAAGCTGTTTCTTTTTTGGAGGTGTCTAATTTTCTTCTCTTAAAGCATATGAATGTGAATGTAGCATTATTTAAATGACGACATATGAGCTATTCTCTGAATGTTCAGTGTCTGAAAATTATAGCCTTTCATAGAGAATCTTTGCCAAAATCAGAATGGGGCTACAATCCAATATTATACTCCCTTGTTTACTTTAGGACAACTCCATATCCTTTCATCGAGGTCCAACAAGGAACTTGAGTCATTACTAGGAGTGTTAGCGTGTCGAACCAAGCCCAGGCTTAGGGGAACTCGACTCTAAATGCTTGAGCTCAAGCGATATTTTGAGCCTTTCCAAGTTTAGATTTTCAAGTACGAATTACAACTCAATTTGAGTTTGAAAATTATAAACTCAATACTCATTTCTGTTATAACCTTTGCATAACTATGTTTTAGCTACTTCTTTTGAGCTTCTCATCAATACTATGCACATTGTCACAATTAATTTCAAGTAAAAGTAATGTGTAAAATAAAATAGTATAGAAGTATTTCGAGCTTGTTCATAAACTTCTTAAGTCAAACTTTATTGTGCCCGGCTCATGAAAATTTCCAAGTGCATTCCCTTGAAGCCCGTTATACTATGCATACCAAATGTGATGAGTGATTGATCAACAAATAGGAAGAAGATGGCAATTTTTGGTCAACAAAATAGTTAGTATTAGTAATTAGAAGTGCCAATTGCCGTCTCCAAAGGTTGAAAACTTTGTTTAATCTTGAAGAACAAAAGAAAAGGAAAATTCTAAGAAGTACATGAACAATGAAGAAATATCTAACAAAATTAGATCAGCTTTCTGTTAAGTCACCAATCTCATTAGCTTTCTGTTCTCCAAGATAAATATTAGTTGACATCTTCATTTCCTTCAAGTGCTGCATCTTGAGAACCTTTCTCACTATTTACGGCTTCCTTCAGCACGCTTGACACAACTATGACACCGCCACCAATTTTCTGAAGCAAATTCCTGTGCTTACTACTCTTCCTATGATTAGCCATTGCTGCTTCATCATAAGTTCCTTCGTTGCACATCTTGCAGTGAAAAAGCTTCACAAGTTCCCTTCTTATCTCTTCGTTTTGATAACCACTTTTCTCTAACTCTTCTGTTCCTATGCATGCCCTAGAGCTAGTTTCTTGCTTCCTCCCCCCAGATCCAATCTTCATTATGTTCAACGTTTTGACTATTTCTTGCTTGTTTACTTGGCTTTTGCCTTGTTCCATACTTGTATTTCTAGTTTCTTGCTCGCTCTTGAGACCTTCTACTCCCTCCAAGTTCTTTACACTCTTAATCTTCACATCTTCTAAGGTTTTGTCTATTGAATCAGAATCCGTGCTACCAACCTCTTGGAGAAGTGATCCTTCCTTAGCCCTGTGTTTCTTTCCTTTTAAATGATCATTCAGATTTTTCTCTGATGAAGCTGATACTTGGCATAACGAACAGTACCATTTCTTTGCATCCTCACTTGTACCCTTGGCTGTTTCAGCATGATGGTCACTCAATACTTGATTGACTCCAAGCTTAGTCTCCATTGCTTTGTGCTTCTTTCCTTGGAGATGACTTCTTAAAAGTGTCTCGGAAGTAACAGATATCTGACACAAAGAGCACTCCCATTTCTTAGTAACTTGGCTTTTGTCGTGCTCCACTGGCTGCAATTGCTTCTTCTCTTGCTCCACAGGCTGCACTTCGCTTCCACCTTCTTTCATGGGCTGCACTTGGCTTTTCTCTTCCTCCGTAGGCTGCACTTGGTCGTTGTCTTCCACCATCAGCTGCATTTGGCCTTTCACTTGCTCTACAGGCTGCATTGAATTATCAGCTGAACAATTATCCGTGCTAATACTGCATGCAGTGTCGCCAGACTTAGACATTGCTTCCTTTGCTTTGTGTTTTTTCCCATGGAGATGAAGATTCAAACCTCCAGCTGATGTAGCTGAAACTTCACACAAGGAACAATACCATTTCTTCTTCTGCAAGTCCTTGTTTGCAACAGAAGCTGTCTCTTCATCACATGCTACTTCTGATGTTTCAGCTTTCCTTTTCATGCCAGAGATTCCCGAACTAGACATAGCCTGCAGAACATTGAAAAGAACACAAAATTTTCTACTCATAAAACATATTGTATATTGCCTTAGCCAAGGAAACCTACAGGAATATGGGGCAATAAGGAGGGATTCAAGATCACCTAATTGCAATCAATCAGCTAGTATATTAATGGGAAACCAACTGAAAGCAAGAACAAGATTTTATTTTAATCGCTATTCATCCATTCGCCATAGCACAATAACATGATTTGCTCCAAAAATGAGGAAGCCCCAAAGATAGATTAAACATATCATCATAACAACAATACCTACAAATAAAAAACTGACATATTAGGCAGAAGTGCACACTGATTAACCAAGTACTCAAGTATTTGGCAAGCCTCCAAAACGAGCTATTAATGCAAGATGACAGTAGCACGCAGCCGATCCCATCTTTTGGGATCAAGACTTTGGCTTTGGCGTCGTTGTTATTGTTAAGATGACAGTAGCTCTGGGAAACAAGCGATATATCTTAAAAGCATATGTTCATAACTACATGTTAATTCCTGCATCCCATAGGAAATATAGCATTTACATGTAGTTCAATAAGCTGTCTAGATGGCCATATTAAGAAGGAAGAACTACTAGTACTAAGTCACTATATAACATGTATAATCAAGATTTGTGAATTATACCATCAGTCCATCACAATAATTTCACCCCAAAAAAATTTAGCCAAAATAGTATGTTATAGATTACAGCTACATGTATATATCATGCATTAAGCAAAAGAACAACTAAGAATACAACCAATAAACTAGAGTATGATATCATCAACACCAAAGCACACAATGCCTCAAACAATCAGTGAAGATCAATTTCAAGCTTCAAATTGATCAAACTTAGGCTTATGGAAAAAACACCTCACCTGATCCAATACTTCATCCCCACATAATTCAGCCATAGATTTTCCTGCAACAACCAAATTCGGGTCTCGTTCGAATGGCCATTTACCCAAGCCTACAATCTTCTGCTTCTCCCCATCTCCACACACATTATTCTTAAGCGGGTGTAACTTAATTTGCAAGGAATCATCAGCCCCTCCTTCAATAGGATGAGTATGATTGATTAATTTCAATTTCTCCCCAATTTCATCATCTGAACTTCCTACATTCAGCAGATTTTTATGAAAATAAGACCCACCCAAAAACCCATAATTCATTAACATATTATAAGTATCAGCAGTTGAAACCCTATTATAAAAATTCCTCATACCCATTATTTGTTTCTCCATCATAAGCTCCATTCTAACCTCTGCTTCCAATTCTTGTCTTCGTTGAAGAATCTCAGAAGCAATTATTTCTTCCCTAATCTTCTTTTTTTCCATCTCTATCTCTAATTTTACCGCTTCCATTAATGAATTTTTACCATTATTATCTCCATCTTTCATCATAAATTCCCCTATAAAAACAGAAACAAAAAAGATCAAAACTTTGCACACTTAACAAATTAAATTAAATTTATCAAGATTGTATTTTTTTTCTGGGGTTTATAGAAAAGATTTCTTTTTTCTGTATAAAAAACTAACCTTGCATTGGTAAATTATGATCAGCAAAAAATGTGGCATTTTCTTGAGAAATCTTGTTTTCCATAAATAAGTGAAAATTGGGTTTTTTTGTGGATTTTGAAGTTTTGATGAATTGATGAAGAATTGAAGAAGGGAGTAACAGAGGAAGTTAAGAAGGTAGGAGAGAGAAAAGAGTTTGCTGTTTTAGTGAGTGTCACTAATGGAGGAAGGAAAGAGTTATTATAAGCTTTTATGCTGACTATTTTTTGTGGGGAATGGAATAATATATAATATCACTACCAAAAAAAATCGAATACTAATCTGAATCCCTTTTTGTTCGCACCAAAAACTATGAACGCTTTTTCTTGGCTGTCTTTCCGTTTATGATTCCCCATGCAAATGTTGTGGGTCCCAAGTCTCATTCAAAGCAAAATAGCTGAGCTGGTAAACGGTCCGTGTCGGATTCATCGGTAATCGGGTTGAACTCCCCCCAATTCTAACCCGACTCGTTTATTAAACGGGTCAATAACACTTGACCCTTAACGGCCTAACCCGATTATCAAGCTCGCATATATACATAAACTAAACAAACGTACATCATATATTTCTTAACCTACGTCTTATATACCACTATTTTACCTAAATAAACCAAATCGAACAACCAAATAATAAATCTTATATATCTATGAAAAATATTCAAATTATTTCAAACCTAACTAATAATATTGATAGTAGAATTGTAGTTAAGCGAGTTGTTGTGTCGGATTTGGGTTAAAATGTTCAATCCTAATCCAACCTGTTTAATAAATGGGTCGTGTCGGGTCAACCCGCATACTTAAACGAGTTGAAAACCTTGACCCCGGGTTCGGGCCTGATTAGCAGGTCGTGTCAATTTTTACCACCTCTATTTATAGCTCAATAGGAAATTACCAGGTGTTTGGTTGGGATATAACTACATTTATAAGACTATTAATTGTAGATGGTGAGTTGGATTCCACCATACATTAAATTTTATTAATAATGGGTGAATTAAAGTTTTATGTGTTTGGTTGAATGCACAAAGTAATACTCTATATTTTAGGAAATTATTTTTCCCTTGAAATTTTGATTCTCCAAAGTGACAAAAGTTATTTAGTTGTTTATAGAAAGTAAAACTTCCCATCAAAATTCTACTTCCTCTGTCTCATCATATATTGCTTATTTCTCTTTTTTATACGATTTTCAAGATGGACATTTGATCTTCAATATCTTTATTTCTTTATTAATAAAAAAACATAAAAAGTAGATATTATGAAACTATACATTGAGGTGAATCTAACAAGATACAACATGAGTATTTTTATATATATATTAGTGAGAATATTTGGTCAAAGATTTTAAAATTTGACCCCACCAAAAATGAAACAAACAATATATTATGTGAACGAGAAAATATTTACTTAGCCACCTAGCCCCTAGGTCCCCTTAGGTAAAGCAACTTACTAGCAAGTGCAACTTTCTACATTGTTGTCAACCAAACAACCTCTTCTTATTTTACTTCCTAGGTATTATTATATATATATCAACGAAACAATACACAAGTTTTTTTTTTTTTTTTTTTTTTTCTGGCGCTAATGAGTCGCAAGGGCGGGAATGAGAATCGATCTCAAGATCACCTGGAATCAGGAGGGAAGCTCTAATCCCTCACTCTCTACGAAACAATACACAAGTGAACCTTAAGAAATCTCTATTATATAAGCCAAGGGGGGAGCTATGGTGTCCCCTCTTGAAAAGACTTATATACCCTTACTCTCACAAAAAAATAATAAAGAAAAAATTTTCTTAATTCTTTCCTCATTTACAAATATGGGTATAAGGAAAGTTCTACATTACCAAAAAGAAATACATTAAAATGTGTAAAAAGAGGAAACTCACAATTGAACTTATAAACTGATGACTAAATCAATTTTCAAATATTTATAAAAGCAAAGATTTACAGAGATTCTTACTATCTAAACTCTCAGTTGCAATAACAATTTAAAATAACATGCATAAATAAACCATAAAAGAATTAAGAAACTTAGAGAATTTTCATTTTTATTTTTATTTTTTGGGGTTCACAATCAGTTGAGATAATAAATAATTAAAGAGATAAACAAACATCATTAGATAATATCAATTTATAATTTTTTTTATTGAAGCACTACTCACCATAGTATGCCTAAAAACCTCAATTACATAGTGAAATTAAATTGAAGTATTACTCATAAAATATGCCTATAAAATATATGTATTTTTAAATAAATAAAAAACATAACCTAGATCATTGTTTAAAAGGAGAGTTGTTGAATTATCTACCAAATACAAAATAACATATTCTACCTCGGCATAGCCCTTTCTAAAAAACATTACTCTTTACACTAGAGCAATGCAAATAAAAAATCATAGCGCTAATCAATATTCACCATATATATTACACTCTTAAGTTAGTTTTTAACACTTTTTGATGTTAATATTAATATACTGTCGCACGCATCGCATGCATATAATGCTAGTAATTATAGAATGGCGAGTTATCATGTATTCTACATTTGACAAGTGACAAGTAATTAGGATAATTTAAATGTTGTTAATTTGGTGAAGTATATTTTTGAAAAGATCATGAACATGTCAATTACTTCTACTAGATTGATAGTTTACTTAGCAAAGGCACACCACAACATACAATATTTCCTTAATATTTGTACCCAAAGGAAATGGTAAAGACTTTTCAGGACGGAACAAACATAGACTAAAGATAGAAAAAACCAAACCTAATTAAACCAAACCACTGAAGATATCCCGCAACTCTAGGATCTACCTTCAGAGTTGGGAACTATTAGAAGCCAACTGAAGTGCATTTCAAAAGAACAAAAAAAAAAAAAAAAAAGAGAAAGCAAAGAACTACCATAAATCAAGAAGACATGAAGCTGTAATCACTAATCAGCATCCTTAAGTGGTCTACAATGTTTTTCTAGTACTTGAAAAGAATTACTTCCAACACAAAATTCTGTACATCCTATTATAAAGCTCCAGTTTTTCGTTATATGCACGTTATAACAGAAACGTCACCACCAGTTGAGCCATCATCTTCAGTTGGATCATTTACAAATAACCTGGTAAATCAACAAACTATTCCTGCATTAGCTTGATTAAGTCTGTTCTGGTTCTTGTTTGGAATCAGTAACTTCAGTAGCTGCTGGCTCAGATGGTGATGGCTCTTGGTTGGTAGATGCAGGGACATTTGGTTGTATAGGTTTCTTGAACTGAACCAGAATCATTGTCATGTTATCGCAGCCTTCACCGCCAGCAGTTGATGGGGCCAAACACCTGTCAAGCACTCTCTCGCACACCACTGAGAGTTTAGTTTCCTGCAACGTCCAGCAAAAATTGTTAACAGTTGAAAAGGTACTGGACTAACAAGGAAGCATGGACTTGGATAGTGAACTAAGGCATACTTCATGTACATTCTATGGGATAGTTACTCGACAAGTCGACATGTGATATTATATGGGTCCGAGTGTTCAAACATTTAGGATCATATAAGGAAGATAGGCTGGTTGAGATGTGTATATCATGATGGATGCTTAGGAACAACTTCAGATATTAAATTCGAAATAAAGATATTCGGAAAGAGAAAACTCGTTGCCTTGGCTTGGACATGTGAGAAATTAACCATATAGAGTTGGATTATGGAGATTTTGGAAGGAATCGATTGAGGCCAAAGATGACTTGAATATAGCGAGTACCATTTCAAGAAATGAGGTTGCCAAGAGTATATCTCTCCATTATATCAGGGAAGAGGGGAGGACTTGGTGTCCACCCTAATTTACAAATATACCCTCGAATAAAAAACCAATCAAACTCATATAGTAACCTTGGCATTCAAGGAAATAAAACATCTCACCCTTTCCCTCCCTCTTCTTCTCCCAGTCGCCCATTTCCACCCACAAACACACTAGCTATATTTCTTAGACACATTACTAAAAGAACATGTAAAGGTGTTAAGAATGTGACTGCTATATTTTTGTCCAAAAATACAAATTTGAAAATATTCAATAATTGCAGACTTACCGTGCTTAATTGTTCATGAACAAACTCAACAAGCTGCTGGCTTGACATGCAGTCCCTTTAAACAACCAACAGAGTGATCAGTCCTTGTGTTACATTAAAATAGAAGTTGCAAGGGAATGCAAAATAGTGATAAGAGTATCTTTAAGTCAAAGAATAGATTACATATGCACCGAGTGTAACCGCTAAATTTATTATTGGTTGAATAACCTTCAATTTATCAAGAACAAAACATTTATATTTTCATCCAAAAAAACAGGTCCATAATGGTGAATCATAAATAAAAGGGAATACTCATCTAAGGTCTAACTCTCTTGATATGCCAACTGGCACTGGAGCTAGGATTTGAAAGAAATGAAGCAATATGCTAAAAACTGATATTAGGGGGGGGGTAATTTAGATATTACCTTCATTAGTTAGCTCGGGGAATAAGTTAGGTAGTGCATTAAGGAAAATACTTCTATATAGGGATACTTACAGAGAGAAAGGCATCTTGAAAATTGATAAGTTTAGAGAGGGAAATTCTTAGGTGGGAGAGCTCCAACCTTTCGAATGTTGGCTAGGTTGTAATCAGTGTTAATCATCAATACAATCATCTTAGTAGTTTTCTCCTAATTTCTTCATTAATCCTTTTTCCAACTTCCTCTAATTCTACTGTTATACCGAGAATTAGCTAAGAATCATCTTGGTTCTTAGCACAATAGGTCATGAGTTCCACAATTATTCATTCAACTCCAAGATCAATACCCGAAAAGAAATGGAGCATGAACTAGTTACTACAATATGTATTTGTAGGAAAAAAATGCTAACTATTTAGCAGCAGACACAGAAAAGAAAAAAAAACCAGCATAACAGCAGCTCAATAAGTTACCCAAGAAGCAAAGGCTTGAAGTGCTTACCATATCCCGTCACAGGCTAGCACCAGAAAATCATCATCATCACAAAGTTCAACCTATTCAATACAAAGAAAAGAAAAAAAAAAAAAAGGGATTGTCAGAGCTGGTAGGTTGGAACTATAGAAAGAGATTAAGGCAGGACACAGCAAGAACGACTATAAACCTTTTAAAAGAAATGAAGGATTTCCTGAGAACCTAAACAGACAAAAAAGTAGCAACTACGATCGACAAAATACATATGTTACAGTACGAATGTACGATACCAACCGTGTTTACGTCCGGATTTGCTGTTACAATTTGCTTTTCGGCAGGAAGAAATTTATTTTGCTTGAATTCCATATCACCTATCGAAGACAACAACCTTAATTAACAATAATATTCACTAAAACAATTAATATCACCTCTACAGGTTTTAAGCATGTCGAGCTGAATAGTAAGCTAATTGGGATCTACCAACTCTAAGTTCAACTTCAGCTTAGCTTGCTTCACCTACGACCAGAGCTAGAGTTTGCTAAGTAGCTAGATATCGAGCTCTCAATACCAAAGGCACATAAGCTGCTCACTAGCCACTATACCAACTCTGTGGGTTGAGTCTGTTGACATGGCTGATCACTTGTCATTGAATTGTTGATTAATGATTCTAAATTTCGGTCCAGTAAGGAACTTGAAAAAAAATAGGGATCTGAAGAGTTTGTTGTTTATTTTAAAATAGACCAAGGAATTGCTGCTTAATGAGTAATTCTTCTATTCTGATTATTCCAAGAACCTTACTTTACGTCATTGTTTTTCTAGAATTATCACTATCCAATTAATCAAGTTTTCAACTTCTACAGAAAGGGACCTCCAAAAAAAAAAAAGGCGAAGCATGTAAGTCAAGCTGAAGCTTGAGTTCATGAAAACCAACCAAATTGAATTTGTGGTCAAAAGAGTTTCAATTCAACTTGTCAACACTGCTAGCAATAGAAACTGAAGAATTAGAATCTTATTCCCACAAGAATTTGAAAAAGATAATGAGCAAAGAAAAGAAGCAGGAGTTTCAAGTACCTATAGCTCTTGCTAGGTTCAGACTGCCATTTACTCGTCCTGCATGGATGAATCCGCCAGCTCTTATTATTCGTTCTTTCTCAGCATCCAGTTCAGGTTTGTGATCTCTAGACAGATTATAAGCCTGTGAATGGTATAGGATGGCTAAATTCAAGAAATCAAGAAAACTTATTACGAAAAGCAATAAACTAAGAGGATATCAGTATCGTATATCCATTTCTTTTAGGCTACCAAAAGAATGAAGCTGCTTTCAAAAATACCTGCCCCTTTCTGGAGATTACACAGCGAGAATCACCAGCATTTGCAACAAGAAGTTGGTTGCCTCTAATAAGTGCAACACATGCAGTGCATCCAGAAGTAGGACCCGAGAAATCAGAATGAGGCCCCTGGTTGACATATAATCAAGTCAACTCTAGAGCAACAATATAGTAGCATATCAGTCTGTAAGACTTTTGATCAAACAATATCTTGCAATGATATTATAAAAATATCTAGTGTCCTATGATAACGGATTTCAATGCTTAGACTTGGTTTTGCGCACATCTAGCATGTTTCCATTGCAGTACTATCATATATACATTTGCTCCTAGATTTAAAGCTTCCTTACATTGCCAAACTAGGAACTTTGTTCTGGGGAGGGGGGGGGGGGGGAGGGGGGGAGGGGGAGGGGGGAGGGCAGGGAGACAAGATAGAAAGCTACTGAAGACCTTGAATTTCAGTGAAGGACCACGAGATTGTATAATAAAGCAAAAGAATGTGAAATAAATGAGCACAAGATCTTATAACAATCAGAAAGAATGTGACAAAACAAATTCATTACTTTATCCTCTTGAATCAGCATTACACTGTATAACAAGGAAGCAAAATAAAAAAGCCATAACCGAAATGAATACGGCTCCAGGGTGAATTTGATTTGCCAGAATCAATTAACATCATGAATGAAAAGGTATGGACCAAATTAGTTTGTTTGAAACCTACAAAAAGGAAAAACAAACAAGATGAAATAGGGGTGTCTTCAACTCCAAGGCTATACATACCACAGAATCATAATCAAAAGTCATGAGAATCAGCAAAAATCCAAACACCAGATGATCATAGTATAATTTATATTCACAAAATCGACAATGCTCTTCTTGAAATGTAATGAAGTGGCACAAAATGGGATAGGCTAAGGGGATATATTGATATAATATTAATGAAAGAATTGGAATAGAGAAAATCAAATATACACGCTAAAAGAAGATAACGTTTTACTGATATTATAACTACTTATCTAGTTATCTAATACAAGTACCCACTTCCTCAAAGGCCCAATCACCATCACGCTCATTGCCATCACCACCCCTTGGAGACCATATTAGCCCCTCTATCATTCCAGTAAACTTGTTTATTTTATCACCCAAAACAGCTAGCTCCCTCCACCCTCTTTGTCCACGCATCATGTCATCCATTCTGCAACAGTTAAACAATGTTGATCAGAAACCGGAAGAAAGAGTAAGAAAAGATGAATTGATCCAGCAAAAAGAGATTACAGATATGAGCCACAAATATTAAGAAGATGTGTCCTAAAAGGGGGCAAATACTCGCATTGCAATAATTTTCAGATGCAAGAACATGAAAAGGGACATTATTTATCATGAAAAGGTATTACTCCATTCAGTCAAAGAGTGCCAATCCAGCAACTACTTATCAACACCAGTGTTGGTGAACGGAGAAGAAAAACCAAGAAAAGGTTACTGGAACCACTATCAAAAGGTGCTTCAGTTGACTACACAAGCTTGGTGAAGGTTTTCTTCCTCTTGATCTAGTGCTCAAAAATTGAAACTCTGAGTGAAAGGAGGCTAGTTCTGTGTCCAAACTAAAAGTCTGAACTGCCAATATTGAAGCTCTTGGCCAATCATGATCAAACATTCACATTAATAAATCATTTTTTTTCTAGATTTCTTTAGAATAAAATGATTAAGAATCTAATTGATCATAAATGCAGGACATAAGATGGAGCACCAACAATGATCTGTAACAATATGTCATCGTATCTACATGATAATCCAGTTTTCTGCGGGGACTTCTCAAACGACACAATGGCATGGATCTGAGACATCTAACTGAACGTACGTAAGCATATATGATGTAAAAAATAACATAACTGCAAGATCATTCAGGGCCACCTGATCCTGGAAGCCCAAGATCCAGCAAGAAACCAAAGACAAAGAAATTTGATGGAAATCCCAGAATCCCACGGTAACCATACAATTACCTAAAGAAAGATTTTTGCAGAGCCATTGATAAGTCTCCAGCAGAATATGCCTCACTCTTCAGAACTTGTTGATGAAGGTACTTCGCACAGAACTTGGCAACTACCTTACCTAAAGAAACAAAAGGTTAGCCTGAGTAGTGAGATCAACAAGTAACAATACATTCACAAAGCAAGATCAACCTAGAGACCTGATAGTTCATACAATTATGTTTTAAAGCTTAAAAAAACATCAATAAACTCATTGTATGCATCTTATATATCTACATCCTGAAATAAAAAGGCAATATTATCTGTCAAATTTATAGGAATGAAACCTTCCAACATGACGTACATGAGCCAGAAGGATATGATTAATATTTCTACTAGTGGACCTGCAGCCACAAAAGAGCTGAAAAGTAGGACAAGAATGCAGAAAATAAATGAACGCTTATATCATAGAGGAGAAACTACCAACTGAAAGTTTGAAACATTTATCTCTAGAGATCATCAAGTACAGCAACTAGTGAAGTAGATTGATAACACACTGGTGTTGCAAAGGTCAAGTCCTAGAAAACAGAGTAGGAGGTATTTACATTGATAACTTATACGCGTGGTCATAAGAATTGAGGAAGTTGATCAGCTCACAACAATTATCACTTTAACCATATATTGTAATGAATTAGAATAGGCCTATCCTCTCCTCTTCTTGTAATCAGAACTGGGAAGACCTAGTCTATGGTTAACATGTCAAAACCTTATAATGCTTCAAAATTCTGTACAAAGAACAGTTTCAGAAAGGACAAACAAAGAAACAAACAATATCCAAGACTTTATCCCAAAGGATGGGATTGATTGTTTACACACTATATCTCAGTGATCGTCCACCATTATCCTCTTTCTCCATTCGCTTCTATCTAGTGCTATATGCCCCTGCAATCCCATTTCGTTCATATCCTTTTCAACTCACTCCCTCAACTTCTTCTCAAATCACCATAACCTCGAGTCTCCACTATTCTTACGATTGCAGCTACTAGTCAACATCATGCATGCTCATAATGTAGTTGGTTTTCCCTTATCTTATCCTTGGGAAAAGATGAAAATCAGGAAGCATAACTACGTAGTCATACCATGCATGCAACAACTAACAGGTTGATCTGCATTGAGTACATACACATTGATCACACAGCTCCAGAAGCATAGAATATATCAATGAATCTTTCATAAAAGATTCAAAAGATATAATCATAGAGCAAGTTTAATAAAAAAAAGGGACCTCCAATTGAACAAAACAAACACTCCCACAACTCCCACCCAAAAAGGGAAAATTGAAAAGATCAAACTGGCTATCATTTTCTATTGCTGTCAACAAATCAGCATTGTCTTATGCAGTTATGCCACCCACATAATATGAAGAAAAGTTTGTTTCTCTCAAAAGATACAGAAATAATCTTTCATTGCTTACCTCCATGACCGTCATAAACACCAAAGAATGAAGTTGAATCATCCAGATCAGGGAAGGCAGCATGCTAGAAAAACAAATGGTTAGCTTAGTCAAAAACAGCACAAAAAAAGAACAAAGGTGCTACATGCACTAAGAGAAAGGTGAGAGGTAATTCTAATTTACATTTGATTCAATATAGTGTTTTCCATCACAGGAGAAGTCGGATCCTCGCATATTACATACTTTCTTGTCAACTCAACATGATATGTTTATAAATGCTATAAATTTATAATGTACGAGCAACAGAACTACCGAAGTTCAAAAAATTGCAGAAAAGGATATTGCACATAGTCAATTACTACAGACACATATCCATTAGGTCAATCACTAAGTCATACAGAACTTCTTTCAAATAACAAAGATAACTATGCACCAAGATCAACTACTCATCACAAAATGACTCCAAAAGAACAGGCTACTCACAGCATCTTCCATAGTCGTACGCCAACCTTGCATTGAAGATAATCCAAATCTAACCCTGCTGTTCTCATCATCCTCTGAGAATTTCTCAGTCTTAGGCGTGCTAAGATAGACGCCCATTTTTTAGCTGAAATCAAATCAAACAAAAATAAACTCTCAAACCTCAATCACATCAAATCTCCAGAACCACTCACACAAGTAACTAACTTTCACTATTATAAATCACATGCATTAAATCATAAAAAAATAGAGATAAGTAGCAGTACCCAGATTCAAATAATACTGTTCAAATCCAAATCATGCAGGTATCAACATCAAAAGACCCTATACATGATAAATGCTCAACTATCAACATCAAAAAACACAATTATGCACTTAATTAATACAATTCCACTATCAAGCAACAATTTTATGCTCTTACTTAGCAACAATTCCACGACATCAAGCAACAACAAGAATACCCACTACCAAAAACTACAATCTTCAACAAAAAGAAGCAACAAACCGACAAACCACATAGAAATTAATCAAACTGTAGAAAACCCAGATCAAAGAACACAATCATGCACTAAATTAGAGCATATTCCAGATGGGTATCTGTTAAAATTTGCAGTAGTCAACAAATCAAGAAAAATGAAAAAGACCCAGTTGATTAAAACTATAGTTTATATCAAAAGAAGAGTTTAGACATTAAAAGATTATTAAAGAATGAAAGAGAAATTACTGAAAGTGGAAATTGTAAAATGAGATAAGGGTTTAGTATTACTAACTTGACTACTTAATTGGTAGTACAAAAATGTTGATCAAGTCCACGTACAGCTGAAGAAAGGAAGAGAGAGAAAAAGGGGAGAAAGAGAGAAGAATTATTGGATTAGTACCATTTTATATCTTCTGCTTGTCAATTATTAATATGTTTTGAAAAAAGCAGAGTAAATAGTTGGTTGACACTTGACAAAGAAGAAATGATAGTATTAAGAAGAGGAGTGATACAACACAAGTTTAGAAGTACGGTTTTATCTCTTTTTGAGAAATGTGAACTTCATAAATTTGGCAGATGAGACGATGAGGCTGAAACTTTGAGAGAGTTCTTGCAAATTCCCATGATTTTTTCTACGGGTATGAAAAGATATTATTTTGACAAAGATTTTATGTCTGAAAATTTTTTAGTAAATTTTTTAGTTGAAAATTTTAATAAATATGTATCTTATGACATAATTTTTTTGTAAAAATCGTTATATATCTCCTCTCCTGCTAACCACCCGACCCACCCGTTCACCCGGTGGATGACGGATGGATGGATGCGGGTGGTGGATGGATGCGGGTGGAGCGGATGGATGTGGGTGACGGATGCGGGTGAAGCTCCACCCTCACCGAACCCGATCCATTTCCATCCCTAGCGCGCACTCTTTCTCTCATATCTATGTGACACTTTGTGCCACCAATTCAACATTAAATTCCTCATTTATTTTAACTAAAATTGAAACAATCACCCTCCTCAATTTCCACAAGGGTAATTTTGTTTTTCCCAATTTTGAATAAGGTAGCTGTCAACAACAAAATTGTAAAGTAAGGTAGTTTAGGACAATAATTTTTTTATAATGTAGTTTCTCGCAAAAACTTGAAAGTTAAAGGTAGTTTGGGACAAAAAATCCTTTTGACAAAAAGAGGCCATGAATTGTTTCACTAAATGCAGGAATGCAAAGTGTTGTGTTATGTGTACGAACGTCTTATCATTCAAAAAACTAGTTATTAGATCCAGTTTATGTCTTAGGTTAGAAAAATTTTCATTTATTAATATTATACTTCACTTTAAGATGATAACACTAGATAAGACTTAGTCTAGTGGTTAAGACTTTAGTATATAAACTTGAAGTCACGGGATCAAACCCTATACTATGCAATTTCTAATTATTTTATTCCTTGTTTAGAAACGCCTTTTAATATATTAATATAAATTAATAGAACTATAGAAGTAGAGAGTCGAGGTAGAGTGGTAAGGGAGTTCCTCTTCCACATTCATGTTGCGGTGTCAATTATCATCTCTTTTCTCGAGGCATATAAACCCTTCTATATCTAAAATAAGACGCGTAGGTGCGAGTAACCCATTATAATACCCAAGAAAAAACTACTAAAAGTTTATGGTGGTAAAAGGTCCTAAAAAACATTAAAAGTTAATTTAAGATGAATTACTAAGAAAAACCAAGTTAAAGAAACATAAAAAGTATGAAATAGGATAACATCTTTTTTTGATACGTTTTTGCTAGATAGCATATTTCTTTATTGTCAAATAGTATCTTATAAGAGAACTCTTTTAAAAAACAATACATTGCTACCATCTTTTAGTGATACATCTTTTTTGGTTGAGCTGTCAAAAGTTGACACGACACGACAACACGACATGAACCTGATACGAAAAAGTGGGTTAGTGTCAAGCTTTTTCAACACGTTTATGTAAACCGGGTCAACACGTGTTTTACTATTTAATAAATAGGTTGGGTTAGTGTTGAGATTTTCAACCCGAACTGACACAACTTTACTACTTTACACGTTTAACTTAAACATATAGGAAATTTTAACATTATGGCACCATTTAGGATATAAGTTTGGCAAAACATTAATGAATTCTTTAAATATTTCTAATATACTAGCAAGTTATTACTTAAATAAACAATTAATCGACATATATTGGATATAAATAATCAATTTATTGTTAAATTCTATAGGGTTTTTGAATAAATAGGTTAAATGGATCAACATGGATAACCGTTTAATTATACGGGTCGAGTTAATGTCAAAAGGTTTCGACACGATTAGTTAAACAGGTCGGGTTAGTGTCGAGACTTTCAACACGATTAGTTAAACGGGTCGGGTTAGTGTCGAGACTTTTGACACGATTAGTAAATGACACGAACACGAAAGAGACACGACACGACCCATTTAACAGCTCCAGTCACGAGTTCAACACTTTACATTGCAATATAATTTTTTTGTTTTAGATTTTCACGTAGCGAAGCAAGCAATCCTTTTTAATGATTGCATAAATTGGTATATATATATATAAGCAGCACATCTTAATCATAATCCACTGATTACTTTAGCAAGTTGTGTAAGCTGTCATTATATTGTTTTTTTCTTGTGTGTTTGGGTGAGAGCTATCGTTAGTTATAGTATAGTAATGAAGTTCCGTTTTAGGACTCTGCTGAGAAAGATGCTTTATTATACATAAAGTAGGGGAAAGTAAACCTCTATCTATCAATAATAAATGCTTTTATTGTACAAATGGTTTAGTTTGGAAGTACTAGTCTAGATTTCAGAATCCTCAAATTAAACAGATATACAAGTAAATAGGAAAAAAAAAACAAATAAGTAACAGAAAAAGTACAATCCGAGTAAATATGAGTTATAAATAACACACAACATTTAATGTACATATTCCATTATATGAAGTTATAAATAAGTGAATAACATAAAGCATTACATGCAAATAAAAAAATACAACAAAGGGTAATTCTTGTGTACATAAATATTATAATCTCCAACTCAAAAAATAATGTTGTAAGCTTAATTAGTACTTAGTTTAATTGGTCAAATTTTCATTTATATATTTTATAGGAAAAATTGATAGGAACAGTCTCAACTATGGGCGTTCCGTCAATTTCACCCTAACTTTTGATTATTTCTTAGTGGTCCCAACTATTATTCATTTTTTACAAAAATGGTCCCAGCAGGTCAATGACCTGTTACAATAGGTAAAACAAATTTTATTTTTTTCCCACCTCTTAATGTTTTCTTCCTCTCTCCTTCGCACCAACCACACGTACACCACCATCAAGCTTTTACCAGAAAAAGGAGTGACTAATTACTTTGATGATATACCTGAAATTTAAAACAAACCCTATGTTTCTCTCTCATCTTCGCATTTACATCATATATCTAATTACTTTGATGATCCTGGAAAGATCAATACTTTGAAATTAGTTACACAAGTGCATACCCACGTGATAAAATTGCCCAAAATGGGGAATTCATATGCTTTTGTTGAGGAATTGATCACTTCTTACTTGAAATTTAAAGATTTTGAGTCAACTGTGATGGTTCATCAATGGGTTTTGGGAGGAGTTTTATGATGTGGAGATTATTTTTTGAGGAAATTAAGATTTTTGGAGGAAACATGTTGAGATTCTTGAGGATTTCAGTGAATTACATAGAAAAAGGAGTGACTTCAATTAGCTGTTGTGTTGAAAATTTATGCAATTTTGATGAATAAGTGGTTGGGGGGTTGAAGTTCATACTTCTTTGATCAAGAAAGGTTTTAATAAATATATGCCCACTCAAAGTCACAGCCCCCAACAACTAATATCCCCCTTTCTCTCTCTACGTTTTCTCTGCCTCCAAACCCTAAACACACCCTGCCGGCCGCCGCAACGCCTTAACCTAGCGGGCTCGACTGCCGCGTGACCCACCTCGGGATTCTCACGCCGGCGGTCGAGCCCTCTATCTCTCCTTTTTCGTTTTCGCTTTTGTAGTTCTAGGTTCGGTTTGGGTCGCTGGTTTTATCACCTCGTCGTCGCGTCGTTCCGCCACCGGAGTAGTGATGGTCCCTCCCCTAGTCGGTTCCCAGGTTAGTTCCCGTAGTGGTTAGGTTTGTTTTGCTCGTTTCCACCCCATTCCCCCCCTGTCGCGTCGTACCCCACCTCCCTGGTTGTGTCGTTCCCCTCCCCCATCGAAACACTCCGTTTCCCGGATTCACGTCGGCCTTCCTTGTGGTCGGTTCGTCAGGTTTGGTGTTAGGCTTCCCTTGAGCTTCCCCTCTTGCTTTATTTTCATTTTTCTAGTTTAGCTTCCCCTCCCCAATCCCCTGTTACTGGTTCAGTACTTTTTAGGTTAGGTTTCCCTTCCCCGTTCCCCGATTTCAATTCCAGTGGTTAAGTTTAGTTTCCGCTTCCCCTGTCTCCGGTTATTACAGTGGTTAAGTTAAGTATCCCTTCCCCGTTTCCCTGTTTAAGGCTTTTGTTTAGAGTATAGTTTCTCTTCCTCGTTCTCTGTTACTGTTGGTTTTCTCTATTCGGGTGGCTTGGAAGCATCAGGTTCGCAAAGGTTACTGTCAGTTTTTGGAAGGAGTAGTACTGTGGACGGCGTGGTATAATGATTCGGGTGTTCGCTTGGTTTGCTTGTTTTGTTGTTGTAATCTCTTTCAGTTTTAGTTTAGTTGTTTGCAGATATGATTATCCTTGTTTTTCTGTATTTGGGAATGCTTCGGAGTTAGTCAGTCTTACTAGGTGGGCATCAAAGATGAGAGGCGGTTTACTCTTTAATCCTGTTGTGGTTAGATCTTCTAGGTTAGAGATTGCAAGGCTGGATCTTCGGATCCGTAGATTGGGTGAATTTCTTCAATATAATTCGCCTACTGTTCATGTGATGACCTTTGGAGTCATCACCCCTAAAAAATGCATCTTGTGGGAGGCCCTCCAATTTACTTTGGAGCAAGTTATGTCCTCCACGCATTTTGAGTTTCAGTCTGAGACTAAACTCTGGTTACCCTTGCAAAAGGGTCAGAAGTCACCAAAGGTGGTGACTTCTTGGTTACTTCTATCATTCGAATCCCAGGAAGGTGTTCAGTTTCAAGGCCCTTGGGATTTTGTGATTAGTAGACATTGGGGTCTACTTGCTGCGGTGCGGCAATCTACTAGTGAAGAACGTCTGGATGTCGTCTTTCAACAGGTTCCCGTTCATATCAGGTCTGCTCCATCAAGACCTTTATCCCCAACCCACCACCTTCTATCCTCCGAGCGTCGTCTAAGCTGGTTTGATTCTATAATGTTTTGTTTTATCGAGTCTGTAAGAGCAATTGAAGCTCCTCTAGTTTCATTTTGCTTTATTTTATATTTGGTTTGTATTAGTATTAGGTTGTACTTCTGTTTTTAATTAATGTAAATTTTCCCCGTTGTCAAAAAAAAAAAAAAAAAAAAAGAAAAAAAAAAGGTTTTAATATAGATGTTCATTTGAATTCAACATTAATAAAATTCTATGGCTGAATGTTGAGGAATAAATTTAGTTATACATTCATTAAAGAGAGGATGACGCCGAAGCTCTCGCGAACCCCACATCAGCAACAACGAGAACAAGAGAGAAGACAAAGTGAAGTTGTAGCTATGGAGGTGGAACACAAGCAAAGAAGACCAACCATGCACAATAGCGGCGAGATTTGCAAGGCAACATCGCAGGGGCAACTTGCAGTAGAATAAGAATAGATGAGAGAGAAAAACTAAGCAGTGACAATATCGGATGGACCAAAAGTAAACAACCTTTGCAGTGTTGGCAGGAACTCCGCTGGTAGACCAAGCAACGCTGGCAATAAAAAAGGCGAAGGAGCTGAGGGCGACGAAGAGGTCATGTGGGAGGAGGGAGGTAGAGGACGAAGTAGAGGTAGGATATGTTTTGGTGGAAAATAAAGCAAAAAGAAGTTGAAACAAAATTTAACAGGTTAAACAAGTGACTAGTCATCCTGGACCATTTTTGTAAACCATGAGCACTAGTTGGGACTATTGAGGAATAATCAAAAGTTAGGACCAAAAATGGCGAAACGTCCAAAGTTGGGACTACTCCTGTCAATTTTTCCTATTTTATAACTGTAGCAAGTTCACAAGTTCAGATACTTGTAAAAGCAACTCTGTTATTTCACTCAAACCAGTTTTCATTCCTTCAAGATTGCGTGAAATGGAATGTAAAGTGCAAGAATATGAACTCCTAGAAAAGAAAAGATTACTCTATTTGCTATAAACTCCCCATCACTTTACTCTTGCTACCCTTATTCTCGATGAATCACGGACGAACTCAGCAATGTTCCTAAAATCCTCTCTCCTGGCTCTAATGGCATCGATTTAACGAGCTGCACTGCTGGGTTCAGCAAGTTGGCACGACGCAAGAGAGCAACCATGCAACTATAGTGTTACGAGTTTACCGGCATATCAAAGTCATTCATTGCGGCAAATATGGAGCACCCTTGTGTCACCAAGCTTGAATGGCTACGTGCCCCAGGTATTGCGATGAAGATTATGTAATCCGACATTCAGACATCGTGTTCCATCGCATCAAAGAGTTTCAGTGCTTCTAGGCCATGACCATTGATAGCTTGCAAGTCCTGAGATAGTCGCATTCCAAGTTCCAACAAAAAATATCTTTTGAGACTTGTAGAAGACCTCCAAAACAAGAGTTATGGTCCAATATTTAGCGTAACAACTTTTAAAGACACGAAATGATGCTCCAAGGCATAGATGTGTATTGTCATCCCATCTTCAAGGAAACTTAGATGAGCACACGCAGCTAAAACACCAGCTATTCTTGAATGATCAGGTTCAAAATTTTGAGCCATCATTTCATTTAGTCCAATTGCATCGTTGTATAGTTTATAAAGTATATATCCACTTACCATAGCGTTCCATCTTCCATGTAACGATGCTTGGTACTTCCTCGAATACTCTTCATGCTTCATCCATATGCCTAGCAAGCTTACTAGCCAATATCTTTGTTAGGTTTGGTTTAAAGAGCTTTGCTGCTTGCTCCATTTTGCTATGAAAGGGATATGAATCTGGCACTGAGTTCTACGCAACAAAGTCTTTCACGGGCATATTTTTCAAAGTATATGCATGCTGAATATCCTTGAAACTTGCATACAAATTCAAGACAAGCGTCAACACAAACAGATGATCAGCAGGTGAACATAGCTCACCTGCATTTGTTTCTTGATTGCTTTGTTCCAACTTTGAACGCCTGAAAATTGTGATCAGCAGGTGAACACGGCAGAAAAACCCATCCAGAGAGGCAGAAACAAGAATGTTACCAGAATATATGACCTACAAGGCAGCAGTCAGCAAGGTACCAAGACAATCTGTGAAGTCATTGTAAAGAGGAGCCACACATTCAGACTAATAAATGGAAGCAAACAGATAGATAGAAGAAAACGAC
Source organism: Beta lomatogona (assembly GCA_947646795.1). Taxonomy (NCBI): domain Eukaryota; kingdom Viridiplantae; phylum Streptophyta; class Magnoliopsida; order Caryophyllales; family Amaranthaceae; genus Beta; species Beta lomatogona. The sequence goes on along the minus strand of CANSNZ010000242.1, from coordinate 503,038 downwards.
ATCCTTTTTATCTTCTAAGATACAACAAAAAGAGAGAAATATACAGAACCTATCTATCTTATCTTTAGGTGGGATTAAAACAAAAAGTTATTCCTGATGTTCTTAATAAGAAAATCATGACGAAAATGAACATTTCATCCGCAGCTGCCAGCACATGCCAGCAACAAGAATGTGCAGAAACTGAGCTCCTAGAAATGACAATTTAAAAATTTGCTTACAACTTGATCAATAAGAAATCTAAATGGCACAAGCAGAATTGTCAGATTTCGAGGAGAAACAGCAAAGCATATTGTAAACATGTAAAGTTTCAAATTTAGCATTTACTTTGTACGTACATAATATTTCCTTATACGTAGATTATTGTTTTAGTAGAACCACTCAAGCTTTATACAAAAATTTCATGAAAAAAATCTGACCTATCATGAAGTATATACTTCATACTTCATATTGATATAAAACAATGTCAAAGCCTAAAAATGAAACAGGCACCCAATTCAGCTCCTCTCAACAGCTATCAAAGATGTTCTTCATCTTAAAGGTGTAGTGATTAGTGAACATTACTAGCTGCGCTCGCTGAACTACAAGGGAGAGCTGCTGCACCAAAAATGGCCAGGAAATGCTCTTGTACATAATACATTCCTGGCAAAAGAATAAACAAATGAGCAACTATCTCTAAACTTTCACGACTCCCCTTTGTTGTTGGGGGCGGGGGTTGGTCTCCAAGTTGTGACTGTATGCAGGCCATACAAGGGCATCCTAAACTCAAAAATGCCCATCTCAACACCTGCACGTTATTGACTGTCCATTTTTGCAGCAGAAGCACATACTTAATGCCCAGCTGTGAGATGGACAACAGTGTTATTTTGTTTCAGGATTCAAGTATCTACTTATAATGAGCTTGTTCAAGTTTGAAAAGAAAATACCAAGCACATATAATATTTATCAACACTCATAGTGAACTTGTTCGTAGGCCGTAAGTGAGATTAATGTGTCCACTTACAGTCACAGACCCACAAATTACTCTTTATCAAGCTATAATAGGAGCACAAAAACACTACCACCAGAATGGACAAAGGTTAGGACAGTCAACATAACTATCTTGAAACTAGAGGAAGCCATTATTAACCAAAATTTTTGACAGTTAAGAAGCCATTAATCTAATTCTTCTTGACAGTGAGGAACCACTAACACAATTCGAACACTTACAGAGCATGTTGTCAATCCATCATCAAAGAATTCATTAGTTTTCCTCTTGCTGACGGTTAGTGCATGGGTGCTATATGCAGGAAGAATACATTATAAGTCCCAAAAGCAAGCACCATATAATCATTTGTGTTTTTGCAGGAAGAATACATACAAGTCCAAAAAGCAAGCATCATATAATCATTTGTGTTTCTGCGCTGAAGGACGCTAACAATCCATTAAGACATTCACATTCTGGCTCATTTTAAAAGTCATCCACCTGCATTCTCTTGCATTTACTTCACTTTCTCTCAGACTCTTACGCAAGAGGATAATGCAGTATGCACCACCCTTCGCGTGCGTTAACTCAATGCACAGCAAACAAAAAACACTACCTATTCAAACATTCCATAGCAATTTCTACTGATCCTTTTTCCATCCAAGTCTGTAAGTCCTATATGAGCATCCTGTTATACTCCATAGGAAGCCCATAGAAACCAGCATTTCCATATCAGCATCTTTAAAGCTAGTGCACAAGATTGCGCCCCCACAGTACCATGGACAAAAAATCTACACAGCTCTAATGGCTCTTTGGTAAGCGGACATACATGCTGGAAATGATAATGAAAGGAATCCCAATGTCAAAATCCATGTTAATTGTATTTCATCCCATAACATCTATTTTCTTCCCAAAATTTCATTGCCGTCCATTACCACCTGGGAAAGTGGTATTAAGTAAGAAAGGAAATATATAAGATTCACATGCTTGGCCATATGGGGATGAAGTTTCATTACCATGGATATTGAAATAGACATTTTCTCACATAATTTCAATTATATTCATTACCACTAGCACCATATATTACCGACAATCAAAGCGAAAAGTAAGTCTAATATACTCTTCTAATAAAAACTGTCATCCAACTCAAAATTAGCAGGTGCAAGGGGACAAAATGTATGCAATACTACCCATCGGCCATCACAAGATCACAACAACTGTCTTTCAAATTTTCAATCACATCAATCACAGGAGCTTCAATTCTTACTCAATGAGCAAGTCTGTGTATGTTGGTTATTATCAAGGATTGCCACACTAATGCAATACGCATTACCACCAACAACTTTAATGTTCGTCCATATTTACAGCAAGTGCACATTATTTAAGTGACCCACCAAGAATTAGGACAAAAATAACCAATTATTGTAATACACATTCAAATCCAACCTACTACTTTGACATTGCAAAAATTCCAAGAAAAAAAAACCCACATAAAATCTGCCATTTCTAAACATGATCTCATACACAAGAACATATAATAAAATCTATTAAAAAACTCGAAAGTAAACAAGAATGAAGGGAAATACCAAATGCATGTACAAAACTTAACCATAGATTGGAAATCAGCATTGAATCTAAGAACCAGTGATGAATGCTGTAAATTTTTAAGCTTTTAATCAATGGTGAAAACCCATTGAAAACAGGGCTCCAACAATGTACACAGATGAATAAATACTGTAATAAAAACTGTAACTTTTGAAAGAAATGTGAAAGAAGGTAAAACAACAGAAGTGTAAGAAGATAACTGAGAATGGGGATGAATGAAACGAAAAACTTCTGGGTTGTTCCAAAAGTGTATTGGCGAGGAAGGCCACGATCTCAATTCACCTTATACAGAGGAAGGCGCAGTCTCGCTTATACTACTGAAGTTTCATAATTGCTCAATGGTTAGGGTTTTGCCCATCTATTTCTTATCGAGATAAAATTAGATAAAAATGTTTGATGCTTACAATTACAATTGGTTGGGTAAGAAAGGTAGTGGACATTAGCAAAAAAAAAAAAAAAAAAAAAAAAAAAAAAAAAGCCCTGTTTGATAATTAGCGGATAGCTTTAGGTGATTGTATATATTAGATAATAACTGATTGTATTAACTGTTTGTATAGAGGTGTTTGGTAAGTTGTTGATAGATGATTGCTACAAAATTATGTAAATGACAAATAAAGACATGTACATAATCAATTGTTGTACCTTTTATTATTTATTAATGTAATTTTCAACAACTTTAGGACATAAATGTGATTGGTCTACTCATTTCAAAACCTCTGATATCGAAAAGCTCTTTCCACAACTTTTTCAAAAAGAGCGTTTCGGGCTCATTTAGCTAATTGAAACTTCTATTTACCAAACACTCAAATTAGATGATTGACTAGTCAAATCCTCTAATATGAGTTCAAACCTCTAATTTTGCCCCAAACCTCTCTTTACCAAACAAGACCAATAAGTTTATTGAGTACATCTATGGATGATTTTTAGTGGCAAACTAACTATAATAACTTGCAGTCGCTATAATTGCTTAAATATGCTCCCAACTCTCTTTTTTATAGACTCCTCTTATCCACTGATTTAGTTGACCTTGAAAATATTCCGACTAAGTGATGATATGTTGGCTTCTAAAACAAAGTAAACAAACTATTGTTGAACGTTGGTTTATCAATTCCATCACCTTGCTTTTTGGAGTTATGCTTATGCTCCTTCTTTCCTTACTCAAGTTTATGTATTCACAAGTCACAATTAATAAGTAAAAATGGAGTAAAAAAAATGTGTGTTAAAGTACCTATGAACCCATATTCTAAGTCCAATACCAATTAGGTTATGTACATACAAAGTACATAAGGTTTTGAATATGCCCCAATTTTTAAAGATTGTAATCAAGTAGTACTTGGTCACTTGGTAAGACTCTTATCTTAGATCCTAGAGGTTTTGGGTTCGAATCTTATCAAGTGTGGTGCTTAGGGGTAGGAATTCCCTTATCTTCCCATACTCTCAAGCACCTGACTTGCAAATGTCAGACCAAGAAATTGTGAGAGTTGAGATTTGGACATGAGTATATTGTATGTGCCAAATTCGTAACATTTTCTAGATAAGCTTTCAATTATCCATCAAATCTAAACTTTATAGAGCAAATTAGTAAAAGTGAGGGAGGACAGTTTGAAGACGAGGGAGTTGTGGATGTAGTTGTAATTCTTTTTAAAATTGTAGGTCACTAAAAGATTAAGTTCATATTTGGAGTATGCAAAGAAATAAAGGGATCACCAAAATGATCACATAGTAGGTTTTATAAAAATGAATCATGCTAGTATCCGTGCAAGTAGCATTTCATGTCTTTTATCTTATATGCCATGTAAACATTAAGAAACACGATCCTGAGTTCCTGACTACAAGGCATGTTTATGCGACCTGAAGAGTTTGAGCATTAGTGATTTAAGCATTGATCCAAATGTGATCTTATAGCTTATAGTACCAAACAAAGTATAGAATGGTGCAAGCATCAATTTTTATTCTAGGGGGTGCAATCATCAATTAATACAACTTTAGTTTGTGATTTTTCTGCAATATCATATATATGTTATAATTGTTGCAAGCAACAATTTAAAATATTGCTCAGAGTAAAAACTAATTTTACAGTGAAAAAGAGAATTTTCAATTCGCATTCTTCATTTCATGATGTTGTATATGTATAAAATAAAATTCCAATAATTCACATTCCTAATTTCTGGGCTTTTCATCTGTATAAACTGATTTTCCATTTCATAACCATCTTCCTTAGTCTATAATCAATGCTCAAAGCGCGACCAACATAATCCTTAAAAGGGGTTTCCATTTATAGAAAGAGTAACCTTTTAATTGGGATTACAGTGTAGCCTAAACTTTTATCATACTTTAGTTCCCTCATTATAGTAGACTACTACACACATATCTATTCCCCGGTTGGGAATAGAAGAATAGGGTCTTTTAACCTTATGATATGGAATGAAGGATTTGATAATAGATCCTAGACATTGCACGTAAGCCTCAATAAAGTCATAGAGACTTGTCCAAGCACCAACTCAAAATATATTTCTAGCTCAAAAACTAGTTTTATAATGAAAGAAGGAACTTTAAATTCACATTCTTTATTTCATGACCTTTTACATGTATAGATTAAGATTTCAATTCAGATTCTTTATTTCACGCCTTTTTAGTTGTATAACTAGTGTGTAGCTCGGGCGATGCCCCGAGTTTTTACTTTGAATAATACTTCGAAGTGTTGAGCTTAAATTTATTCCATATTAGTTTGTTATATATATATATGTGGAGTAAAGAGCAAATCTAATAGTTGGTTGAGATGGTAAGACTTTTACTTTACAACGTATAGGTCGCATGTTCGAATCTTAGAGCATGGCCAATGGATGATCCCAAATTTGGGATCATTAATTACTTTATTAATTTCTCACTCTTCCACCTCATTTATGATCCACAATTGATTTTAATGATCTCTTCACCCCCAATGGATGATCTACTCCCTCCGTCCCATAATATAGTGCTCACTTCTCATTTTTTTACGGGAATTAAGGAAAATAGAAGGAGTAGTATAATTTCTCAAAAAAAATATTTAAGAAAGTATTTATTTGGTACTTTTGTCTTGGAACTAGCTCTTTATTTAATTTTTCCTTATAAAAAAATTAAAAAGTAATGAATGTTTCTTGTAATGGTGTAAAACAATAAATAGGGGCACATATTTTGAAAAAAAGCAGGGATATTTTGGAAATTTTGTGTAGATATTGAGGATAATTTAGTCCAAGCAAATTAATAAAAAAAAAAACAAACACCACATTTTGGGACACCCAAAAAGGAATGTAAGCACTATATTACGGGACGGAGGGAGTATAATTTTAGATCTTCACCTTCTCTTTCCTACGTTTTACTATACCCCACCATATATTCTCTCTCCTCAATCTCCTTTCCATCCCATCTTTTTTATTTATTATGGATTATTTAAGAATCAATTAATGATTATTGAATGTAAATAATTTTTATGTTTGTGATTATAAACTATTAGTAAAAAAAATTTCGTTAATATTGTACATAATTAGATACGGTAATTAACTTAATCTTTTTGGAGGGTTTTTTTTTCTACCGGTTTTGGGATCCATAACTAATTTTTATTAGGAGATAATTTATTTTTGTGGGTAGATAAATGAAGAAACAAATATGACTTTCAATAACAAGATAAGTTCAAAAATAAGATGTGTAAAAATAGTTCAATATTGGTCTCTATTTATAGACAAAAAAAAAATATAGTTGTTGGTGCTTTTTTTTTTTAAAAAAATTTAAAACTGACAATATGTCCGTTGCAAAAATTTACAACGTCAACAATTACAAATAATCCTAGCCGTTAGATTGGAGAAATGAGGGGCGTTGGATGTCTGCCATGCAGCAGCAGTGGGGCCCACTCCATTTTTTCTTCCTCTCCCCTTGCGCCATGTGGCGATGAACTCATCTTTGCCAAGATCGTTCCAACGATCAGACCATGGCTCTCTTTCCTCCTTTTTTTTTCTCTCTCCTATTTCTTTATTCCTCTTTAATGCCTCTCTCCTCATGATCCAAATTTGGGATCAACCATTGGCTCTCCTCTTACTATATAAATTTTTGAAGTACGTATTCCTTGTTAAGTATATGACATGTCATATTTCTAGTGAATGTGGGGTTCCACATGGCAACATATACTTTTTTATGAACACCTTTAATATATTAGTATAGAGTAGTTATTAGGCTCGGGCAATATCCCGGGTTATTAATATTTTCATGTCAAAAGAGTAACATTTAATGATGCATAGTTCATTTGATTAAAACTTTACTACTTTGATTTACCATCAAAGGTATATTATTTTTTAGTACAATATATACTCTCCTAAGACCATGCAAAGAGACAATTATATCAAATCTCATGTAATAAATGCATACAAATGTCATCATAGAGAAAGAAAGCGTTGATTGAGCCTTCACCACAAGATAATTAGAATTCGATTCTTGATTTGTAAATGTTGAAGTAGGCATTCATCACCACGTGTCTTCCACAATTGCCACTACAAATCCCCCTCTCATTAATTTCCTGAATTGGCAGCTCATAATAAAAACACTTGACTGCATTTTATATTAACCCATCAAAATTCAATGGCTTTCTCTTCAATTTTCAGTTCCCCTTTACCCTCATTATCCATTTCAAATGCGAAAACTCGCCCTAATTTACTTCCTTCTATGGTTCTTCATTCAATTTCCAGAAAATTAGCACTTGGGTCTTTGAATTCATCATTTTTTCAAGATGGGTTTTCTCTAAAATCATCAAATGTTGATGGGATTTCTGTGAAATCACGGAATTTTTCTTCTGGGGTTTATGCTAGAGCAGCTACAGAGAAAACTATCCATGACTTTACAGTAAAGGTAATTGCTTCATTGCTTTTATTTCTGGCCAAAGTTTGGATAAATTTGTCATTTTTAATTTTATACAAGTATTTTCATGTTTGTGACTTTTTGTTCTGTGATTTTTTATTGAGAAGTAGAACATTTTGTTACTAATCTAGCTGAAAGATAGGGTAATTTTTGCTGGATTTTGTTGGAATTAGCATTAGATATCTACTTAAGTGAAAAAGAAGATTTTTTTCCCTGTTGGTTTTGTACAATGAGTATAATTTATGCTGCCATTTCCTAGATTTGTAGAATTTATGCTGCCATTTCCTAGATTTGTAGAATTTATGCTGGCTTTACAGTGAAGGTGATAGACTGTTTTCAACCTGTTAATTCTTTGTAGGATGGATTTTTTTAAGGCAATTTAGGTGTGACTATAGTATTTTTCAATGGAGCTCAAAATTTGATACTGAATGAATTTTAAATGTGCAATTTTGTTGATTTCTTTTAAATAACTGTAAATTGAGTAACCACAATCACTTGCTTGATATGGGGTTGAATTATTGAATGTGATCGACTGTATACGCAGTGTACGAGATTATGCATACCCATTGCCTAAGGTTTGCTTAGGGACTGATCATTAATCGAGTCTTTTGTTCCACAATCTTGGAATTTACAATTGATAGGAGGTTTTGCCGTTTTGGTAGGTTGGCCTCCTAGCATGTCGAGTAGGAAACAACATTAAATTGTCGAACTTATCGTTATGTATATGATGTAGGATATTGATGGAAAAGATGTTGCTCTGAGCAAATTCAAGGGGAAGGCTCTCTTAATTGTTAATGTTGCTTCACAGTGGTATATTTTTACATCTCCCTTAGCATTTCACTTGCACTCAGAGGACATGATTTATCTTCTGTGCCATTTAATGATTTGATACCTTACTAACCTTAGTACTCGTATTTGTCCTGTATTAATAGTGAAAGTGGCTGTTTTTGGTTTTCAGTGGGTTGACATCATCAAACTATACGGAACTCTCACATTTGTACGAGAAGTACAAAACTCAAGGTAAGTTGGCATCTTTGGTACTATGTTCAGTTATTGTATTTCTACCTTTTGGGGGGGTTTCCTTGCTCATGTTAGAGAATAATTCACGAAATGTTGTAATAATATTTCGAGCTATTAGGACTATGCTATGTTACTCCTGATACTACTTGGCTATGAAATTTTCTATGATTTTAGCCCATAAGGCAAGTGTTTGTAACCATGTCAAAGTGTCGAGGATCTAACATGCGCATTTGAGGTAAAATGTGAGTAACATAGGTATTATATAATCACCTGAAGATCGTTCTATAACAACGTTCATGAATCTATCAGTGCAATATAATATAATGTCATGTATACATGACTACGTGTACATAGCTATGGTAAAGCAAACATATCCATTAGCCTCTACAGTATTTTGGCTTCGTTCCTTAAACAAGCTGGTGTTGTATGTTTGAACTCTAGTCCTACTGAACTGCAGTTCTGAAAACAAATGCTCTTGATTCTGTTTCAAGTATCTGAACTGTGCCTTCTCTTGTATCGTGCAGACTGCTAATTGTGATAATGACTAATTTCATGTGCAGGCTTTGAAATTCTAGCATTCCCGTGCAATCAATTTGGAGGCCAGGAACCTGGATCAAACACCGATATCAAAAATTTTGCGTGTACAAGGTTCAAAGCTGAATTCCCCATTTTTGATAAGGTTTGTTTCTGAACTCTCCAGCTCAAAATGGCAAGAGAACCATACTTGACCAGTTACTGAACCCATAACTTCTAATGACTGCAACAGGTGGATGTGAATGGTTCAAACACAGCTCCAGTTTACCAGTTCCTTAAGTCTAGTGCTGGTGGGCTTTTTGGTGACTTGGTCAAGTGGAACTTTGAGAAGTTCCTAGTTGACAAAAATGGCAAGGTTGTAGAGAGATACGCACCTACAACATCCCCTTTGCAAATCGAGGTATGATCCTGAGGTCTCATTAAAGTTTCTATCTAGTTGTACTTGTGCATCCAGTACTAGGTATTTCTGCTGCTTCAATTAGTTCTAACAAGTTCCAATAAGTTTGAGTAAACAGTTTAGATAAGTCTTGCAACATTCAAGTTAACACCCCCTTAGTCTATACCATTCACGCCACTCTTTTTGGTCATTTCTATCATCTATTTGCACTATGATATGTTAAAGACGTTTACTGAAATCATGTAACACTTTGAACTTACAGAAAGACATTCAGAAGTTGCTGGCAGCATAGAAGTTCATAGTACAGACTAGAAAGAGGAGATAAGCGCGGTAAAGTTTCATCAGTGACGAATAATATTGTGTTCTTCATATTTCTCTTTGAAGAAATGACTTATAGTATACTTGTAGACCTACCAAAGTGAAATGTAATCCCAATACTTAAACCTGCTTTACCTTGTTTGTGGATCAAGAATAGCTAGCTCATATCGATGTCGTGAAAATTTTACTTTGATGTTGTGAATGGGTTTCTTTATCTCCTTATGTACCTCTTGTTAAATTGATCTCAAGATTACAGAAAGACAACTAAAATTACATTATTAGTCAGAAAGCTGTTAGAAGAATTATTGTAAGTTGATTAAGTCAAGTTCAAAGGACCCCTGTTTTGGCTACTAGTGCTAGATCAGAAGATTCAGAACCCTTATTGTGTCTTATATTACCGTTGTCAATATAAGTAAAGAAGGAAAACTACTGAATATCTGATTACTAGAAACTTGGGAATTACTCATCTGAGAGTATTATAATTTGTACACTTGTAGCAAAACCAAGTAGCCGTTAACAAATCAATAGTGTCGTTACTTTTTGTCGAAAATAGCTAGCACGTGCAATTGCTGACAAAGAAAATTTTATTGCACTTTGCCATATGCTTATTTTGTTGTATCTTGAGTGAGGGATAACCTAGTGGTTAGAGCTTCCCTTCCGGTTCCAGGAGGTCCTGGGATCGATTCTCACCCTTGGCAAGTTGGGATCCCCTTTGTTCCCCCCAACTTGTCAAGGTTTCTCCTTACCTTATTAAAAAAAAAAAAAAATTTGTTGTATCCTTTAAAACAATCATACAGTTTTTACAAACAAACTAGTGTTTGGGGCTCGGGCATTGTCTCGGGTGTTACTGTTTTTTTTTTGTGCACTTGATATGTGTTTTTGTGTATTTCTCCACTCATGAGAAAATAAAAATAAAGAAATAAAGCTTCATCTTTAAAGTTGCGAGAAGAAGAGTGCACTCATCCACTCAACATTTAAAACGTACATGTAATATTAATATATTATGTTGACATTTGAAGCAGGAATAAAAGTTGGTTGAGATGGTAAGTGTATTTCATTTAATAGCAAGATGTAATAAGTTTGAATCTAGCTCCAAGCAATATTTATTTTTGTTAGTTAACGTGGCATATTGCTTGGGAACTGCATATGTAGTACAATTCTATTTGCTTCACGTGATGCATATACTTTGTCAAACACACCTTTTGATATATTTCATATTAGTATTGATAGATAGATAGATTGGAGCTCTATTCGCATTAATTAGTCAAAATGTGTCTATCATCAACTATCTTCTAGTACTTCAATCTATTTGACTAGTATTTAGAGGTTGCGTTCTCATCCGCCTAAAAGAAAAAAGGTATATAGATCTCATCAGATATATTTAAGGTGAAATTATGATTAATCAGTTAAATAAGATTTAATAAATTTAATTCATATAAGTTCAAGTGAAAAAGTTACTTTTAGTAATTATCCATCTCTAATACCCATTTGGTAGAGGTGAGATTCTCTCCTTATCTTTTTCTACACTATTAACTCCCATGTTTGTTTTTAACTCATATGTTTTCATTGTTTTGTTAATGAGCAATGATATTCCCATACCCGCTATGGTCCAATACCATGGCATTTTAGTAATTTTTATGACAAAAATTAATATAAAAAAATTATAAATAAAAAAAATCATATATTTTTATATGGGGATTGTTAGTTGAAATCTAGTTGATGTATTAAATGACTAGTATATCATATCTTAACACTATCTTATCATATTAGTTAACTATTATATCATATTTTGGCTGCATCTATCATATCGAGTAAATGTTACATTGTATTAAGTTGCTAATGAAATTACAAAAATTCCATGGTATGGGACAAGTTGTTCCCTACCGGGTATGGGAGAATACTTCCTCTTTTGTTAGTTAACTCCCATGTTACATAAAGTCATAAAGTAGTACACTTGTTAGTTGTATTTCCCTATTTTTAGAAACTTTCAAAGTCAACACTTTTCTCCTTCTTCCCTCCTTCCCCCATCTCCCTTCTCTGTTTTCATACCAAGAGCTCCCATGAGCTCCAATGAAACAGAGGAGCTCATCACTCCGCCATCGAAACCCAAACCCGCCTTTCAAAACCCGATTTCCTCCCTTCTTCATCAACCCTTTCAATGGCTCCAAATGCTCTCTTCTTCTTTCACCCCTTCTTACATTCTTAGCATCATTCTAGTCTATGGCCTCAATCTCGGCTTCTCCGATTCCTACTTTCGTGTCGTTACCGATTACTATTGGAAAGACGTCCAAAGAATCAACCCTTCATCTGCTCAGTTTTACGTAGGTTTTTACTACATTCCTTGGATCTTAAGACCTCTTTGGGGACTTCTTACTGATGTATTTCCAATCATGGGATATCATCGACGGCCTTATTTTATCATTGCTGGAGTTATTGGTGTATTGTCTGCTGTGGTTGTTACGGCGTTTTCGAACTTGCCAACAAGTCTAGCTCTAGTTTGTTTGATTGGAGTTGCGGTTGGAATGGCGATCACAACTGTGAATATTGATGCTTGTACTGCCAAGAATAGTATAGAGGTGAAAGAATTGGCTGCTGATTTGCAAAGTCTTTGTGGATTTTGTCATTCTACTGGAAATTTGTTGGGTTATTCTACTAGTGGATTTCTTCTTCATTTGCTTGGAGCCCAGGTTTGTTTTCTTGTTTACAAGTTGTTAATTATTCATTTTTTTTCAGTTTCAATCTTTTTTTTCAATTAGAGCTTTATAATTTGTTTTCAGGTTTCTCTATTTTGTGTTGATGCTAGAGTTGGCTACATATAATAGTTCTGAATTGTATTCAATATGATGTTGTGACATGATTCTAATTCTTGATACTTTAGTTTTGAATTGTATTGGAATGGCAATTGGCAATTGGACTTATTGGATTTTGCCATACTTTGTATGAGGTTTCAAAGAATGAACGAGGTACCCTCGTGGTTTAAAAGATGTACCGTCTAATCTATCTCTAAAGTTTGAGAAAAGTCCACCACATACTTTTAATGTACAAAGGACAAAGTCTGTTAAATAAACACGAAATACTTTACTCATTCTTCGAAACATCAGGGATACATGAAGTTTATTGTGCGTTAGATTAACTCATTTGGGGTTGTTTAGTTAATAGAGTCTACATTCGTTAGCTATGTGGTGAAATTATTTGCAAAAACTTTGGGGTACAATTTTTTAAGAAGAAAACATGAGCACCTTGTGCATTCTTTAAAAACCCATTGTTCTATTCAAGAACTACCTAGCTATACCATACTCTTTAAGTTGTAGGTCTTACAAAGTGGGTCTTAATTTCGTTTCTTTGTTAATGTATAAGGAATCCCCATACTTGGTTTTCCAGTTCTTTAATTGAAATTTAGATTTTGAAGTAGTAATATGGTCTTTAGTACTCATAGGAAAAGTAGATGCCATCATATGCTGGTAAGTTAGTAATCTGTAAATGGGTTCGTGATTACTTTAATCATACTTTGTTTTAAAAAGTTGTTCCTATCTTGACCAATTTCAAGAAAAAAAAAATCTGAAGAGAGGACCAACCTAGATTTACTATGTAATGTTACAAAGGATCGACTATTTTGTATCTAACATTGATCGAGATTTCAATACTATAACTTTTAGGAGATCCTGATTTCATATAAATTATCCACCGTTCTATCATATCAATCACCTATAAAGTTATAATCATCCATCATCCCTCTATTATATTAATTACTTATAATCATCATCCATCTCATAATATTATTTTAAACTCTAATGAATTGGAAAATTACAAAGGATCATCCGAATTTTGTCACATTTTCCCCTCGATCTGGTAGATCAAAGCTTTAAACTATTGGATGAATGAATGGAAAGAGCACTCCTTCCCTTTCTTCACCCTTAATCACCTCCCCATTCCCTTTACTTGTGTGTACCAAACAAACCTTAAGTTATACATCCAATTATTAATTATAGATAGTGATTTAAATGAAAACTACTTTTGGGCTCAAGCAGTGAACATAAACAAACCTTAAGTTATACACCCAATTATAGATAGTGATTTAAATGAAAACTACTTTTGGGCTCAAGCAGTGAACATAATTTTTGCATGAAAATTGTTATTAGGCTCACGGGTAAAATCATTTATAGAAATTATTGTAACAATTGTAGTTCCAATTCTTTTATTAAAGGTAATAATATGCGAATGTGACTACACAAATTTAATTGTCGGAAATTTTTTGTCTAATATTGCTTTTCTTTCGAGGTAAAAGTGAATTCTAAATCGCCCTTTTTTCTTTTGAGAAACTTCTAAATCGCCTTTTTAGACATTCATATTTGTGTATTAGAAGGAAAACAAATAATTTACATAAACTCATACTCCACATCGAACTCTATAATATATATTTGATTTGATTATATAAGGACATTTACGCTCATCTCTATTATATAAGCCAAGGGGGGAGCAATGGCGTCCCCCTATGAATTTACATATTCACCCCTCCACAACATAAATATTACAATCCAACTACACCCTCCATCGGTAAATCAAAAACCATTACACTCATAAACTTGCCAAAAAAAATTCAATCAAATCTCTATTAAACCCAATCAACTCATATAATGGTCAATCACATAAATTTGCCAATAAAAAAGATTCAATCAAATTAAATTCACATACAATCAACTAAAAAGAATTCATAATCAAGAACTTACCAAAAATTAATGCCACAGACAATAAAAAAAACACGGCATTCTCATTACAGAGACAACTCATATTCAAACTCAAATAAATTTTTTCATAATACAAAATTAGTTACAAACACAAACTCCAAAAAAAAAAAAATTAGTTTTCTTCATTACTTGGATATGCAATTTTGATCACTTATACTCACTTACTAAAATATTTTTAAATACTATTTGTAAGCATTGAAATCTTTCTTACCCACCAAATGGAGGTGAACTTAGATACGTACTTTCGTTTTTGATTTCTTTTATTACCGAGCAATACTTATGCCCAACATGTCGCTGCACGCATAGCGTGCATAAAAAGCTAGTTTTAAATGTTGAAGCATATCTTTTATACAAGTGATCGAAAATCTACACCCTACTTATTTTTGTATAGTGGGGAAACTTATTTTACAAGTAGGTCCAATTCAATAGTTGCTTGTGCTCATTATTAATCTGCTTTTAATTGCGAATTCTGATCACTTCATAGGGAGCACTTGGGCTTTTGGCTATTGCACCAATTTCATTTATAGTTTTGGGATTCCTCATGTATGAACCAAGAGTTGCTAAGTCTACCCAAGATTCTGATAAGGTAATTTATTCTACTTTTAACAAAATGTGATATTTACAGATTTAACTAAGAATATGTATTCTCAGGTAGTGTGACAACATTTATAAACACAACAACAACAAAAAGTGCTTAAAAGCTTATTTTGGAATTGAATTACAAAAATTTGATTACATGGGCATCAAAAGCCTAGTCATGTTCATTGACTATGACATTATATTCTTTAATTTGATAGCTAGTTTTTGTAATTTCTTCAACTTTTCAAAAAAGGTAGTGTACATAATAAGACCTGGTATTTAAATCACTCAGAAGTTCTTTCGGAGTTGTGAGATTGTACTTCTTAGTTATCTCATGTATGATATAGATTTAAATATAAGCTTTTATTAATAGCACGATGATTTCTAGACTGATGGTAAATAAAGAAAATAGATATTGATGTTAATTCTCATGCATAATAATTAATCAACTAGTTATTAGGCTCGGGCTACGCCTCGGGTAAGTTTTCACTTATTAATATTATAATTTAAGATGATAACACTAATGTTATTTGATCTAGTGGTTAAGACTTTAGTATATATTCTTAAGGTCCCGGGATCAAACCCTATATTATGCAATTTCTATTTCTTTTATTGTTGTGGATTACATGGAGTAAAACTCCCTTAGGGAGAGCGCCACGCCAAGACCGTTTCTTTTTTTAAAAGACACCTTTTAATATATTAAGATAGATAATCTCTAACTAATGTTAATTTCTTGTTCAATTTGGAAGCCTTTTTTAGCTTATATTTGAAGGTTTGATTCACAAAATACTTATTAATTTTGGGTTTTTGTTTGTTTTCATTTGGCTAAATTCTATGGTTCAATGATGATTGATACAGGTTGTAGAAAGGTTCGGTAGCGCAATGGAGAATATGTATAAAACACTAAAGTTCCCTCACGTGTGGAAGCCATCACTCTTCATGTTTTTGTCTTTGGCCCTCAGTTATAGTACTCATGAAGGTCATTTTTATTGGTATACTGATCCTAAAGCTGGTCCTGGATTCTCTAAGGTTTTTCCTTTCTCTATCAATTGCACAATATAAAGATTTTTCAACATAAGAAAAACCCTATAGTACTCAGGGGCTAAGTCAGGCTTATTTGTGGAGGGGGGACAGTTTCACAAAGAATTCTAAACATGGTTGTGGAGGGGGCCAGTTTACCAATAAAACAGGATACAACCATTGATTACCATTGATTTTCTTCAAAGCTATGTTGGGGCCTGTAGGGGACATGACCCTCTTAAGCCCCAACATAGCTTCCCCCTGATTGTACTTCGTTAATTTTACAAATAAAGACTTTTATAAGGAGGAATTCAAGAACATAACGAATAAATGTAACAAAAAAAGGGGTAAGAAATGCATAAAATAGGCGAAGATCTTTCGTACCTGTTTTTGGGCTTATTTGACCCTTTTTCCTCTTCTATGTTTTTTTTTGTTCTCGTATGGAGAAAGTGCCTTAACTAACTTAATAGCATAGAATTATAATTTCTTTTGTTTACAACGTAGGACAATATAATACGAGTACATTGTTTAATAATGTAAACATTGAACATAAACCATTACTTATGAAATTAGGATAACAATCATCAATGGATAGATACATATTATTGGTTAGACCATTCATATCATCCTTAACATTCTTGTCTACTCACTTGTAGGAGTTCGTAGGAATGATGTATGCAATTGGAGCTGCGGGATCGATAATGGGTGTAATCATCTACCAAAGGTTCTTGAAAGACTTGCCACTTAAAGGCCTCCTCTTCTATGCTCAACTTCTTTACGCCGTTTCCGGAATGTTGGATCTTATGTTCATCCTAAGATGGAATTTAGCACTTGGGATCCCTGATTCTTTCTTCATCGTCGTCGAGGAAATCGTTTACAATATAATAGGCCGCATTAGATGGATGCCAATGGTAGTTTTGAGCACAAGGCTTTGCCCTTTAGGTATTGAGGGAACATTTTTTGCACTTCTATTGTGCATTGACAGCTTAGGTTCTCTTTCTGCCAAAATGGTGGGAGGTATGGTACTTCATCTTATGCATATTTCAAGAACTAATTTTAGTAACTTGTGGTTGGCAGTTTTTGTAAGAAATTGCTTGAGATTTGGTACTCTTGCTTTGATCTTTCTTGTACCCAATGCAACCCAATATGATGGTCTAGTTACTTCTAATCTTAGTTCCAAAAAATGTAGTAATACTCAGTTAGAAGAAGCAACTTTGGAGCTTGTACCTTTGGCTGAAAAATAGACATTTGATTTCACAAAAACTTTGTATTATAGTATATTAGCTTAAGGATATGCTCATTCATTGGTGGTCTGTTACAAAGTTCAAGGAAAAGTTTGGTAATCAGATTTTTCCAAAAAACTTGGGATATAGTATATAAAGTGTTGATCTAGCAAAACTCTTGGAGCTGATCCTTGCATATGGAGTATATTATACCAAATTACCAACTAATGATGCGTGCAATATGTAAAGCTGATCCATGTTTTTTTTTTAACTGAAAAGATGAATTCTTTTAGTACTCGCCATTTGCATTTTGTTGTTAGATTCTTCTCAAAATATTTATTTTTTCAAATATAAGTTTTTTTTTAGGGGAAATATAAACTTTGTATAATTGTTAGTTGTTCATAATTTGAGATATTAATAGTCAAAATCCTACATTGACAAAAATAAAAGTCAAATTGAGTAGATTAAGAGGAAATAGAGATGGCATAAACCAAGTTAAATAATGAGTTGTAATGGTTAAAGATTATAAAGTGAGTCTTAGTGATAAAGCGTGAAATTTAGAGAAGTCTTACTCAAGTCCAAAATGAGGTTGAACAATAAAAAGCCTTAATTTTTTTAAATTATTGCCCTAAATTTTCCAAATCGTTCATTCACCTTAATTAACATGCTATATTTGATTGATAATGGCACATTGACACATGCTTCTTTTAACAACAACAACAATAATTATTATATTAATTAAATATACATGAAAAATTGACTGAACGAACCTTTTATGTACCACTTTTTGCGAGAAACAACATTTTATAATTTTTCAGTTCATTTTTTTTAGTAACAACCTTACTCTATTTTTCTCCATTGACCCACAGGTTTATGCGATGTTAATTGTTAACCCACTTAAATCCCCATATGCTCTACATGTGCGTCGGATTTTTACACTCTTTTGAGCATAAAATGGAGAAAAAGAAAAACCCGAAGCACATGCGACATCAACATAGAAAATAGTATATAAAACCTGAAAATGGGAGGGTTAACACTAGAAATTAGTGGGTCAACGCTAGAATAAGGTTGTAGTATCTCACAAAAAAAATAAAATATTAAGTTGTCAAAACAATTATAAGAGTAATTCTTACTTTTTTTTTTTTTTTGAAAGAGAAAATTCATTAATTGAAGGCCAAAAGGCAGAGTAATTCTTACTTGATAAAATGGTATATATAAAAATATAATTTTAAGTTGCTGGATAATTTATACAAAATATTTAAAATATTTCTCAAAAAAAGTGATATATAATTATTTTTTTTCACAAATAAAATCAGCACCAATACACAAATTATTAGTATAATAATAATAATTTATTATTGCTGGATTTCCATTTCCCGTGGACTCTTCTTTGGTAGTGGCAGTGAGAGATTTTGTGCTTCTCTTTTGCAACTTCAACATCTGCAACTTCTGGGTTTCTCATCCTTCAACATGGTATTAATTTCTCTCTCTCTTTGCCTCATTTTGTTTATGTACAATATCAATTATCATCTAAAAATCTCATATTTTTTACCGCTTTTTTATGTATTACTTTTGTTTTTCCCCTGTCTATTTCGATTTGTAATTGTGTTTAATTGAGCTTAGTTTGCATCAAATTGAACTTCCAACGAGACAATCCTTTTGTTTATGAAGTATTATTTTTTGTTATTAATTCGAGAATTAGGGTTTTGGCATGAATTTGAGGTTTAGTGTGATTTCTGCTGTGTGATTGCTTTGAAAGCTGACAAAATGAAACAAATTTGTGTTTTAAAATCTCTTATTTGATGATTTTGTGGTCTTTAGGGTGATCTGTTGAGTGGAATTTCATGTATATGAAGCAATAATGAGGTGTTCTTGACTTGTTTGGTTTTTTTCAATTGATTTGGGAGTTAGGGTTCTGACATTAATTTTAGGTTTCTATTTAGAAATATTTGATTTTCTTAACACATTTAGGTTACCGACTTTTTGAAATGACTACCTTTTGAAGAAACAAGGGTTTATTTTATTATCTTTGATTCTTTGTCTATGAAAACCCAATAATTTATCATCTTTTGACGGATTGTGTCCAAATTACCGCTTGATGATTTGTTGGTATACGAAGTCTGGCCGAAGGTTTGGATTTTCTCCGCTATTTTTAATAGCTGAATTGAATTGTTTGTTGATCATTCGGTGATTTTTGGTATTCTGGTTATCTTTCTGCAGAAATCTAAAAGAACTGCCTTCTGGCTTGTTTTCGTGTTTTGCTAGTTGAGGCCTTGGTATGTAGGATGTTGATTTTCTCTTCTTGGCTTATGTAAACTATTACTTCCTCTGTCCACAAAGAAATAGCTTTTTAGGCTTGAGCACACATATTAAGAGTGAATGACAAAGGGGAAGGATGTAGGATTTTCTGGTAGATGGTGTCAAACTAAGATTAACAAAGCTGGTTGAAAGAGAGAGAGGTAGTGGGGGGCCCAAATCACATGGGATATCAAAAGAGATAGAGTGAGTCGAGGGGCTTACATCACATGGGTAATAGGTTAGGTGGTGTAATATTCCCATGATATAAAACATGATGGTTATTGGTGGACCGACTAAAATAGTATACAAGACGTTTATGTGTGGATGGTGGGAGTACATATTAGGCTGCTAGTTCCTTAGTTGAAACAATTAACAATCTAAAAGAGGCATCTCATACCAAACTATACATCGAACCGGCATAGTAGAAGTGATGTCTTTCAGAGTGTTTAGTAATTGCTTTTGATAACTTAAAGAATTGGAAATTGTTAATTGAAAATAATGACCAGTCTTCCACGTAGATTAGACCATCACCTGATTTGACAGAATCTTTTTGCGTCAAAACAATCTCCATTGAATCTAGATGGAGAATTTCTTACTGATCAGTTTTACTGGAGCGTTTCTCAGATTCCAGAGCAACTTTTGTTCAAAGACCTAGAAAATAGATTTTGAGGGAGAGTCTTTTAGTGTACTCAAACTGCTAGTTTTTTAAGGCATGCACTTGTGTTTTTCACTCTTCCAAGAAAACAGGATTAGCAAAACCTTCCAAGGTTTTTTAGAAAATTTACTCTATCCGTCCTGAATTAGCTGCAACATTCACTTTTGGCACAAACAAGTAGAGAGAATGGTGGGTGGATGGATGTGGGGCTCAACTTTAGAGAAAAAGTAGAGAGGAAACTTACCAGAAAGGGTATGCTACAACTTAGAGCATGTACAATGGTTTGGTTGGTCTTGGTTAGTCTTAGAGTTTTTGCCATTCTCTCTCCTTCCCTCCTTCTTACACCTCACATCCCACTAAAACACCCACCAACTCATCTTTTTTTTCTCACAATGGTTTGGTTGGTCTTACTTGGTTTTTCTATTTCTCTCTCCTACTTTTACCATACCCCACCATATACTCTATCTCCTACCTAAATGTTTATTTTTATATGAAATAGATAATTTAAATTAATAAAAGCTAATTAGATTACATTAAGTTAAATTGCGTTACATTAAATTACCTTAAATTAATTACGTTAAAATAAATTACGTTAACTTGACATTATAAATTAAAAACAACGAATAAATTATTTTGGGGATTTTGTGGGTGGTTTGGATTATTTTGGGAGTAATTAGTATAAGTAATAGGAAAAATTGTCAAAAATAATCCCAAGTTTTGGCCATCTTCCCAAATTAATCCCAACTTTGGATTATTTTTAAATAATCTCAAGTTTGTTAGTAGTCTTCCCATATTGGTCCTTAGTGAAAAAAGTCGGTTTAAAACTCGTTTTAAAGGTCAATACGCCGCGTGAAACATTTCCGTTTGCCTTTCATTTTAATAGTGGAGTGGTGATGAAGGCGATTAGAGGTGATTTTTTTAAATAAAATGGTGTCTTATCAACTTTTTAAAATTGGTTCAAACGATTATAGGTCTTTTGGACCAATATGGGAAGATGACTCCCAAACTTCATATTATTCAAAAATAATTTAAACTTGGGATTAATATGGGAAGACACCTGAAACTTGGGATTATTTTTTACAATTTTTCCTAAGTAATATTAGGTAGGAGAGAGTAATTAGAAAAAAAAAAATAGATTGGGAAGAAGTGTGGTAAAATATATTAAATTTGGGCTCAATTTATAGATAAAAATATTTTATAGCTGATATTGTAATTTTTTTTTTTATATTATAACCTGATTTTTTTTAATTATGGTTACAAAATTTTAATGTTGTAAAAATGGCCTTTGAAGAAATCAGCAAAGGACAGCAAAAACCAGTCCGCACACTTGGCAGCAACAGATTTGCTGGTCAGTGGCATCTGACGCGCGTCAGAGCCACTGACAGCACATCTGTCAGCTTGCCCCACACGGTTTTGTCAAACGCTGAGCTTCGTGCTTGCTTCCGCGCTATTCTTCGTGAGTTTTCCTTCTAAACCCAGCGTTTAAATGCTTTTGAAATAAAACAAAAAAAAATTCGCCAGTTTTCTTCGCCACGCGGCATCTCCTGATTAGGCGTGTGCACTCCATCCGAGGTGAAGTTGGTCTGGAATTCTAGACCAACCAACTCCAAGGGACAATGGCCCCAATGGTAAAACCAACCAAAGCTAGTTTTACTATTTGGTAGACCAACCTAAGACCAACCCATTGTAGATGCTCTTATTGGGACATCCTCAAAGGGAAAATGCAGCAACTAATTTGAGATGGAAGGAGTATATTCTTGTTGCTCTGATACTTCTGTTGAAAATGCAAGCCATTGAACCACCTGTCTCATACTAAAATGTATGAGTTTTGAGTGCTGGAGACATATTCACTAGTAAACTGTCTTCTAGTCTGGTTAGATTTAAAGAGTTAGACACAAAGTTACTTTGAAAGCATGGCTGAGACCCGTGTGCGATCAATATCATTTTTGACTTATATGTAGATTGGAGTGCATGTTTTAGTTAGCTGTTTTAAAACAGATTCTTAAATTGAATACGGTTTGCAGCTACAACCGTGTAAGATTTTTTAAGATAATTGAGTATTTTATGTTATTGCAACATGTGAGGTTGATTCTGTATTAGAAAATTTGTGTGTTCTTTTATGAATTAGAGTAGCTGTAGAGGTAAATTGAAGAATATAAAAAATGATGGGAGTTACTGGAAAGGAGATGGAGAAAAAAGAATTGAGAAAAAGGAAGATGTGGTTTGTGACTATTTCACTCTTCTGTGCATTGACCAGTACATGCATATGACTAGTCACTAGATAATAGTGATTTCTGGATTGCATACTTTGCTTGCATCCTGTATACCATCTTCTCTCTGGTTCCTTTGAGCCTTGCACTTTGGGGTGCTTATGGGAGTTTTTTTTTGGCCATTTCTGCAGGACAATAGGCATACAATTATCCTAATGCAAACGTCGCAGAACAGAGCAACTAGAACATTTATGGATTATGAGTCAATAAGTCAAGCAATGGATGGTAGGTTGTCATTTTTTTACTTCAGTTTCAAATTTTGGCATGAAAGGTCAAACATTTTTGTTTGAGCTGCATCTCTATTGGTGAAAGAAGCTATCGAAGCAGAGGAAACCTTGTTAACAAGAACTACAACCCAGAAGGGAACTATTTTGATGTTTGGGGTTTGTAGGGATACAGATGATTTAATGTGATTAACTAAAACTAGTAGTGTCTTTTTATAATGGACCAAGTCAACTCTTCTCTTAACTCAAGTAGTAAAAGAGTTGGTTACTTTTTGGCTAACCTAGCATACTGGTCCACTCTATCAATAATGATTTCGGATATACTATCTTCTTAAACACCAATAGTATATCCGAAATCATTATCATTGAAATAGTATCATCGAAATTGCAAGACATAAGTATAACGAGGGCCAGGACAACTAAGGGACTATAAACAATTAACACAACAGCCTGAAATTGGATCAGGAGCGACAGTGGTAGCCATGTTCTAGGAAGAGTTCGACCGTGCTACTAACATAATTCTGCAGCAAATTGTTGGAGCTGCTAAAATAATCGCATGACAGATCAAAAAGTTTGTATTGTCCAATTAGCTTCTCTTGACTGCAGCACCTCAAACTATGAGCTGCATTTCTTGCCTGAATTGTTTTTTTATGCTTACTTATGTATGCCTCACATGACTGCCTTTTACAGGTATCTGTGCGTTGTACGAAAGGAAGCTAAAAGAGATTAATCCAACTCTCAGAAACATCAGTTATGATATTGGCGATCTATACAACTTCATTGACGGGCTCGCTGATTTGAGTGGATTAGTGTAGGTTTCTTTTTCTGCTTGCATTTTTTATATATGTTTATTAGTATATGTAATATCTCAAATTAATGTAACATTACAGGATTAGCTATCTAAAATGACTATTTTTCATTCTGATTTTCATTTTCAAGTTTGGTTGAATCTCATTTCCTTGTCATATAGCAGGATTTTATCAACAGTTAACTAGTTTGTGTCATCTTTGTTATAGACGTGAATAAAATTGGGGGCCTCCTATCTACACTTAAATTATTAGTAAAATTTTGATTTCGTTTCTAACATGAGTTCCTTTCCGAGTTTCTGAGTTTTTTTATATATTCTTGTTTATGCTTGGTGAATGTTATAGTATGATTTCGTGCTAATAGGTGCAAGATTTCATGCTGATAGTTTTTTCAGCTCATAGTAAAGATTTTCTCCTGGTTGATTGGGCTAATAACATGTCTTTAATCTGTACGTGTAGGTATGACCATTCTATACAGGCATATCTGCCATATGATCGGGAATGGATCAAACAAAAGGCACTCCAACGACTCAAAAAGTTGGCGCGGTGAATCAAGCAATGAACTGGCCTCTGATGTTTGGCTACTGAATTACTGCGGATTTTGTTTGCAGTACTGAAGCCATTCTATCTGTAAGAACGGTGTTTATATGCACAAAGTTTATAAGTCTGTAATTTGAAATATACATGTTTACCGTAGGATGTTGAACTAGATATGAAGTTTCACTGTTTCAGATATGATTGACAAACAATTTAGTGGCCTTTTATACACCCAACTCACAAGTTTTTGTCATTTTCTGGTATTAGCTTATTTGTAATTGACTCAAGGTAGCTGGCAGGAAAACTTACAATTAGACAAGAAAACCTAATTATTATGCTCTTGATCACTTGATCATATCTGTTTACAGAAAAGCTTTTTTTTTTTTTTGCCAAAGATTTTTTTTGGTTGTGACTAAGATGCTGAGAAATTGTCTTTTTAATTTTTTTGAAATACTTAACAATATAGTATACAATAATGGCGATCTTTTGGTAAGTGTTTACCCATCCCACTGGTGATTGAATTTGATTATAGAAACATGAGTTTGATTAGTCGATTTATTAGTAAATTTGTTAGTTCGATGGTCCTATATATGGAAATATATGTATGCATGATGATGTTGGTTTCAAAAATAATAATTTTCTTTATAGTTCCAAATGATATTTTGTTCCACTTTTAAGAAATAAAATTAATTTAAGGATATTGAGATTCTAGAGCAAAGTGTATACAAATTGTTCCATGCACCTAGGAGTGCTTAAGTTTAGTAGGGTGCTCATGCTACCATTGACATCCTTCAGTGTGACGACTATCTGTCAAATTAAGCACCAGTAGGGATTTAGGGAAGCGCTACTCCATTTAAATGCTCCCGGGTGCATGATATAAGTATTGAGCATGTAATGTGATATGAATCTACAAATTTATTTGTAATTGTCGTTGTATGTTGTATCTGCTATATAGTGGATCTAGGTGATTAAAACTTTAAACCTTTGGGTTTGGCTTCCATGAAAGTCATACTAATCTAAAATCATTATCTAATTTGAATCAATAATGTAACTCGTTCGTTTGAGCCTAACAGAGTTTTTGAGATCCAATCACCCTAGACAAATCTGTAGCATAAATTGTACAAAACATACACATCCTTAGTAATAGGATAAATTTTCAAATTTATACATTCTTTTGTTATGAGAATTTTAGTAATTGTCATATTGTTTAACCTCTCATGATCAAGATGCTGTATGATTCTACTTTAAGGCATCTTAAGTTGGACCATTATGGTCAGTTGGACATCATGACTCACCAAAATTATAAACAATTATGGTTCTGGCAAAGTGATTGCATGTTAATGCATCTAAAGTAAAAACATTATCATTCTCTAAATATTCATCATACCTTAGTTATGTTTCTGAAACCAAATTAACCAATTATAATGAATTTGCAAAGCTCAAACTTTAATAGATCGAAAGCTTAGAGCTTGGTTTTTAAAGGGTTATTAACGAAAAAACTGCAAGTTGACACTCCCCTTAAAGCAGCAAATGCCTAGTTCATACTCCCTCCGTTTTTTTAATTGCTACATTGTGTTTTGCACAAGATTTCAGCAATGTCACTTTCAAGCTTTTTGGATTGTACTTTTTGACCCATTTAATGTAAAATAAGGAGAAAAAGTAAAAAAGAGTATTTTTTGGTGGTAAAGTGAAAAACAAAAAAAAATTATTACTTTCTGGTGGGCCAAGTACTCCAAATAAAGAAAGTTTAAACAATGTAACAATTAAAAAAAAACAATCATTTAAACAAAATGTAGCAATTAAAAAAGACGGAGGGAGTAATCGTTATGACTTATGAGCAGTGATTAGCCAAAGGGGGTCGAAACAGTATCTTTCCTGTCTTGCTCATAGGCTGTCATAGTGCAGGGACAGGTCTTTTTTGACATACAACATTTGTGAATGACTACACAGTAAATAATGGTTTACATCAGTTATAAACTAGGCAGCGCTCCACCACCTAAAGCATAGAAGTGTAAGAAACCAAAGGTGATACTGTTCATCAGACATCCATCTGCCAGAGACAAGTCAAAGTTTCAGCTTCAACATCCACATACAAGCATTGAAGTGAGGAGCAAATAAGCAATCCCAGGGATCAACTAATACTCTTTTTTGGAGTGAATGTATCATATGTATGTGTTGTAGCTCAGAATTCAGATAATGACTGATGACATCTTCTGCTTCACTATTGACGTTAATCGAATCTGTTTGAGATCAACATAATCTTTCCAAAACTTTCATTACAACTTTCACTAAACAAAAGAATATCTAGAATGAATTGGTAGGCACAAAAGAATCAAAAAGCAAGTAACTAGCAATCTACTATAATACCTTTGTGTATCAGCGGCTATTCTGAACCTAAGTTCTGTATAAGCATTAAACGTATCTATTAAGACAACTTTGTCCCTAAATCTTCAACAAAAGGGACTGGAAATGTCATCTTCTATCAACATTAGTCACGAGCAATGCTAGCTCGATCTCGTCATCATCCAGAGTTTCTGCAGTTTCTGTACTTGAGACTTGAGATGGAAGAATGCAAGAGTTGGGATCAGTCCTTGGTACTAAAAATATGACCAAAAGTGGAGAGATTCTGGCTATGTTACGAATCAAAATGGCAACCCAAAGATTATCAAATCTTGTTCTTGTGATATTCAAAACATGGATTAAGATACCTCCAAGCCATGATGAAGAGAATAGGCCGATGTTACCAATTGACATGATTAACGCAAAGAAGGTGCCTTCAATTCCTGGAGGGCAAAGCTTTGAACTGAGAACGAGTAGTGGCATCCATTTGAGCCTCCCAACAAACTGGAATGCACATTCATCGAGTACTGCAAACAGATGATCTGGTATGCCAAGTTTCAAGTTTAATCGTGAAACCAGAATCAAATCAAGCATCCCTGATAGACCTAAGAAAAGCTGACTCCAGAAACATAGATCCCGGAATTGGTGATCTTTTAAGGCATACTGATACAGTAGTGACGCCAATATGGCACCAGCTGAACCAATGGAGAGAATGTAGCCAACAAATTCCTGCAAAATATGGACAGGAAAGCAATACTATTAGGCTTTGTTCTTTTCACCTGAAAAGTAAGTTCAAGGAATACCAAGTTTTGATAATGGCTACGGCCTACGAGTTCCATTTCAAAACTAAAATTTAATCTCAACAAGTTCAGATGAGTTTTAGTAAGTTAGAGTAGTTCAGGTGAAAAGACTGAAGCCTAAAACTAAGTTAAAGAAAATAATAGCCATCAAAATAACCAGATCACACAAATAAAAAAAATGCGGTCATCTTTTACAATGTTTAACCTGAAAAAAGGGAAGTGTAACAACTAAACTGCGGAGAAACTACTAATATTTATTTCTTCTACAACATTTATGACAAAAAGTATGGACAAGTAATAAAAAAAAAGGCTATGTTCTTTTCACCTTGGAAAAAAGGTTCTAAAGAAGTTCAAATAAGTTTCAGTAAGTTAGATAAGTTCCAATAAGAGATACACATGTTCAATTTACAACTACAACAAGTTCTAATATGTTTAGACAAGTTTCAATAAGTTTGGCTAAGTTCAATTAAGTAAATTTCAAGTGAAAAGAACACAGGCCTCAGCCACATTTTTAACCAAATAATTGAGCACCTTATCATACCTGAGAAAAATGAGGGCCTGCATCTGAATCAGTATACCAATAAAACATTCCATCATAGATATTGAGACTTAAAGCATTGGAGAGGTACAGATATAGACATGGTCGCCACACATCTTGCAATTTTATTGTGTCTGTCATGGCTCTTGTTGCATCAAGGAACTTCTTGCCAACCTAATTCAAAGATAGATTACTACAATGCTTGTACTAATATGATATAAAAGCTCAGTGGAGAGAGTTAGAAAGGTTAGCTACCTGTTTGTAAGAAAAGTTCACAGTTCGAGGTTCATGAAGTATGATTCCCACCAGAAAGACTAGTGCCGATGGGATTGTCAGCAATCCAAAGACCCCCTTTAGTTAAAAATTGGAGAAATCTCAAACGAAATCATGTATATCAAATATGGAACTGCTTTGTTTTTCCCCATGAATGCAAACCAGTGTTATCTAATTCGCTAAACCCCCCATGGCGGGTTGGAGCATGCAAGTGGTATGCTTTTGAGGTAATTTAACAAAATTAGGTAGCGAATTGTGTTCCCGTACCCATTCTCGTTCTGCGAATTAGATAACACTAATGCAAAGAATAGATATCATAGAAGTAAAGAAATCCACCTTTGGGCCAATAAAATGAACCAAGAGACCACTGAGAAAGAATCCTAGGAGTGATCCAGTGGAAGAACTCAATGAACATAAGCTTTGCATGTCAGGAGCAAGATGCTGATGCTTATTAGAGTTCTGTGCAACACATGCATCGATAGTCACATCTGCAATTGCAGCTCCTGTGCTCCCTGTTGCTAAAGACAGTACTACGAAGAAGATATGCATCCTTTTGTGAAAAGATAAGAATAGCATAGGCACTATACCAAGAACACCTGAAGTGAATGAAACATTTACGGTAAAGATGATCAGTATTCAATGCTCGGACAAATCGCACACCAAAATAGTGGCAACCAAGACATTTATCTAAAACATTGTGCAAGAAAGGCTGGCATTTCAGTCCAATAATGCCATATATATATTGCAGAAAGTCCTGATGAGAATGGATAGAAAAGGTGTTGAGCATTTCAAATCTGTCTCTCAAAGAAACCTTCTAGATAGTATAAACAATCTGATCTAGATCACTAGATAAAGTCACTTGCCATAATATATGAGCAATATATTTGGAGGTGAACATTGTTGGAGTTTTTAATATAAACTTTAAGTTTGCTTCAAAAGAATATGAAGAGTCATCTTTTCCTATTGTCCCACATTGAAAGAATATGAGGGAAGAGTAAGGTTTATAAACTATTACTCTTCCTCTACCCTTTGAGTTGAGTAGCAATGAGGCTTTTAGTGGGTATGTGGTGAGGTGTGGATACCACACGCGCGCCGCCCGGACCGGGCCAGGGCCTTGGGCCTTGGGCCTTGGGGAATTAACTTAACTATAGTTTTGGGTCAGAATTATGTTGGCATTTTTTGACCGTTTTTTAATCAGTCTTAAGTTACCGTTTTTCCCTTTAATCTCTCTTTTAATGCCGTTTTCTCCCTTAATCACTCTCCTGTTTTTCGGCCATGACTCTTCCCATTATGTGACCGTTTTTCCCACGATTTCAGCCACGTTCTGATTTCGTCCGGGTTTGTTTGCCTCCATAAATACCGGTGTTACGGTATTCTCTAGACACTGAAAACACATTCACTTCTCCTCTCTTCCTTCCTCCAATATTCAGGCGGTATTCAAGAGCGTTCTTAATCTGTTTTTACGTCGACAACACCGGAAGGCGAGCGCGTGTATCCCCGGAGGTTGATTGCTTGTGAGTCCGTGTGTTGTTGCGGGGCAAATTCAACTTTAGGGCAGTGATCTTCTCACGCCACGGTTGTAAGTTAAGTGTGTCAATTTCGTTACCAGTTTTTGTTCCTACATATGTGTCTCTGACTACAACAGACAGCTCAACCCTTTCAGGAATCCACCAAGAAATAGCTGATTAGGCAACTTTGTATGATCAAACAATGCACAATGACTAATTGTATTCGTTCATTTAGCTAAACTGTTTCCGGATTCTAACAAAGACATATTAAAAGGAATATGCTATAAAGACCTCGGGAAACCTATCCAAACCAAACCACAAATTGCAGTTTGATTAAAATCTCTAACCAAACTGCAATTTTCAAACTACAAACTGTTACCAAATGCCAAAAGAGGGTTTGCTTTGCTAGTCGCTGCTGTTCAAAACTTCAAACTGTACTTTGAACCTCCTGAGCAAGCTAGTATTTCACTATTTTGCCTCTCGAATCTAATTTCTATTGGAACTAACCTCTTCATAGGTTTAGGGGTAATGCCATAAGACCTATAATTACAACAAATCATCTACTGTTCTCATGAGCTTCGGAGACCTAAAGATGCATATGGACTATGAACTTGGATAATAGCATAAATAAAAGAAAATCAGTTAAAACCCTGCACCTCTGCACCCTATAGAACTATGGTTAGTGATACTCCTAAGTCCTAACTCCTTGGACTTCAAAGAAAAGCGAAGAGGTCAATATTTTGCACCACCATCATTAACTAAATCTAGAGTTAAGTGAATGTTCATGTTTAAACAGATCATAAAGCTCCTGAATACTTTGGACAAGTAAGCTTTGACTTTTGACTCAGTGGATCATATGAGAATTGGGAAGCACTTTTCACTTAGTTATTAAAATTGCTTAATGAATGATGTCACTGAAAGATTTTCTACCTTGGAAGGAATGCTTGAGTTCTTTACCCATTGAATATACCAATAGTGTATCCGAAGTAAAGAAACTCAAAATCACAATCTACTAAATGAACATGACCGTGGTTCCACTGTTCTACTACTTCAGATGGTTTTCTTCTGCTTTATCTAGGGGTTCTACTTTGTTGTCCATTTTTCTTTATATTTCTAATATGTATTCCAATTTGTTCTCCATCTTCCGTTATATTAGTAAGGCTTCCACTTTGTTGTCCACTATCCTTTATATAATATTTCTGACATGCTCCTCAGGGATATTACTCAACTCTGATCTCTAAAACAAGCACAAAGCTGCAAGTGGGGTGCAAGAAGTTTGTTGTCTCATCAAGCTCACACAATAAGAGATCAAGCAACTTTCTAACAACTTCAAATAGGCAAGTTTAACTCCATCACAAAGTTCAACTACTAGGTACCTGCAATTTCCATTATACACCCAAGGCTATATATTTCGTTCATTTGGAGCTAAAAAAAGTAGCCTTGCGTGTGTACATACACCCAGGTATATAATGGACAAGTTGCCAAGAACCAACAGACAAAATTGGCATTACAATCAAAGCAACAAATTAACTGCATAAATGTGATTAGAATTTACCTGCAAATATAAAGTAAGGCCTTCTATGATACCCTAGAATAGGAACCACATCGGTCATGAGGCCGTAAATAGGCTTGACCATCCAAGGAATTGAAGTAAATCCTTGATAGATTTGTGCCTCGGAAGGCTGCACTTTCTGCACATCTTTCATGTAATACTCCGTACCTACACGATTAAGTGCTCCACCCAAACCTTGACTAAATCCATAGACAATCATCACCCCAAAAACAAAGCTCCAATGCATCTCTTTGGCAAGCATTTTTAGCCAATTTAATGGTGCCCATATATAATCCATGAACCCAAATTTGGGTTCATTTTCATCTTCCATTTCCTTCAATACAGTTCTTGGGTTTTCTTCTTCAACCATATCTTACAAACAAAAAATCTACAGAAATCAGCCACTGCCCAATCAAATTTCAATGGCAGTTGACCAACTAAAAATGGTCCATTTCTTACACTTAAGATATGCTTCTAGTAAAGACTGTTAAGAGACAAATTCATCAAACAAACCTTACAATCTGGGTGATATTCACTTGGTCTTTTAAGCTCAAAAAAATCACCAACAAGCTCAGAAATCAATGTTCTTGCATCTGGGTATTTGAACAATCAGCATAATTTGTCAAATCAACAATGTAAGCTCAACTAAAACTAAACTGTAAACATTGTATGAGAAGAAGAAGAACTAACCAGAAGATAATCTGCAAAAATGAAGCAACAAAACTGAATCTTGCAACTTATTTAGAAATTTGGGATCTGGGAAATGTAGGAAGCTCCAACTAAATTGGAATTCATTACATTTACACACATGGGTGTTTTTTTTAATGGTGTTTTTTCTAACTTTGTTTTTCGATTTTGGATTATTTGTGAATCGAATAAATTGCTGTACCCATAAAAGGTGATTGCAACACCACTAGTTCCACAATATCCAAAGGAAACAGTAGAGCAGAAAAAGAAGAGAAGCAGTAGTTGATCTGTCTCTTCCAAGGTTTTGTACGTTGACTAGCGTTTTGAGCTAGCATCCGTGTACTAATTCTATTGAATATTTGAAAATTAACCAACTTTGTGTGTTATTACGGTAAATGAACCACTACTATGTATGCAAAGTTGTGTTCGATCTGGAAGGAAGCGTTATCTTCACCTAAAAAACCTGAATTGAATTTATTAAACCTGATTGATTGGTCTTGATTGACCCTTATTGAAATTTATTTTCAAGTGGTGTGTTAGACCTAATCATACTTAATCTGAACTTAATGGACCTGAAACTTATCTTTTAAGGTGAAGAGAACACACCATGTTCTATTTACTATTTAGCTTATTTTGACTTATTTTTATCAAACATAATAAACAAAGATAAGTTTGATTAATCCAAAAAAAAATGCTAATAAGGTTTAATAAAATCAATTCTTCAACTTTTAAGAATCTGCAATAATAAGTTTTAATGAAATTATATGAGTGTTAAGAAGCTTTCCTGAGTTCTAATAAGATTTAACAATACTACCTCTATCCTATATTAATGTAATAAATTGACTTTTGTATTATTCACATTCCTTACTGTGATTATTATTTTTAACTAGTATATAAAAATGTAAACATATGTTATAAGTATGATCAATAAGGGAACCGGATATACCACTCCAAGGCACGAAAACTACCTTTCCTATTAGTTTAATTTCGCCCCTCAAGAATTAATGGGTTAACACGAAATAACCAATGAGATACAATGGAGAGAACACTTTACTTTGATGATCTTCAAAGTAGATTTGCAAATAAGAGAAAATACTGCAGAATTTTCTAGTAAGCAAGCAAGTTTCTTTTGTGAGAATGAAAAACTAATTTCAAGATCCCACCATTTGGAAATAAGTTATTCTTTTATAGATCGACTTAGAGAGGTTATAAATGATGTGTCTATATCCTAAGTGAGTGAAAAGAAACCTATTCATTCACTTAAAACCGGATAATAACCAACCATCACAAAACAACGAACATAAACCGTCAAAATAAAAATCCGCAGCGAAAAGATTCAGTAGCGAATCGCAAGTTGTACCTCGCGACAATGGTCGCAACTCGCGACCTTGGCCTACCTCGGCTCCTGATCTTGGCTCGCATTTCCTTTAGTAATCCAATCTCCATAAAACCATTCCATATGAACTAAATCCCATTTTACTATAAATGTTCCAACAACATATAAGATGTTGTAAGATTTATGAAAATAAATATTTTTAACATAACCACTTTTCATAATATCTTACTAATAGATAATTAGATACATTAATGGTGAAAATTGTGTATTTGCAAATGTGTTGGTTAAACTGTTGCAAATAATATGAGACAGAGGGATTGAAGGTTTATAGCTTTTCTATAATGGGTTACATTAAGTTTAGATAACTTAAAATAAGTCAGCACAAATTTAGTAAAATGCACCCTAAAATTAGAATTAAGGATACTTTAACGTCCTTCACTTCTACAAAGTTAAGGGTTAATAATCTCATCTATCAATGTTTGGGGCTAACATTCTCAAATGCATCGATGAAAGTAAGAAACACTAAAGTCAGGGGCATATACACTATATGTTCACTTGGTGCGAGATGAACCCCGTGAATTTTGAAAAAAACCGTTCATTTGTATATATTATTCTTTTAAAATTGAAAGACAATTAAAAAATAATATAATCTTTGGCGTAGAATAATAAATACAAAAAGAAACGATAGCTCCCCTCAGAAAAACAAAAAAAAAAAAAAGGATAGCTAGATGGTCTTCTAATGGAGTTAGCGTTGAGAGAACTAGACACAAAGTTACTTGCAAAGCATGGCTGGGGACCCGTGTGCGATCAATATCATTTTGACTCACATGTAGATTGGAGTGCATGTTTTAGTTAGCTTTTTCAAAACAGATTCTTAAATTGAATACGGATTGCAGCAACAAACAACCGTGTAAGGTTCTTCAAGATAATTGAGTGTTTTATGGTATTGCAATATGTGAGGTTCATTCTGTATTTTGAAACTTGCGTGTTCTTTCATGAATTAGAGTAGCTGTAGAGTCCAGAGGTAAATTGAAAGATAAAAAAAATGATGGGAGTTATCTATCCTAGAAAGGAGAGGGAGAAAAGATAAATGAGAAAAAGGAAGATGTGTTTCTGGCCATATAACTCTTGCGTGCATGATCAATTGATCAGTACATGCATATGAGTTATGACTAGTCACTAGATAATTTAGTGATTTCTGAAGTGTTAGTTGTGTGCTTTGCTTTCTGTCTATTTCGATTTGTAATTGTGCTTAATTGAGCTTAGTTTGCATCAAATTGATTAAATAATCAAATGCATCAAATCAGAACTAGAATTAAGTTAATATACGTTCAAACGGAACATGATTAATTCAGATGAAGGCTTGTTGTTGTGCCTCCAGATTCAGGATGAATGACATGAAAGTTGAATCCATAACAAATAACAATACAATCTCTAAAATAATGCTGTCTGGAATATCTGTGTCAAGGCAGTGCTCCCAAGACATAAGATTCAGGGTTTACAAATCTTACCCTCGGTTCTGCAAACCATCTCCGATGGTGCATCCATTCGGAGTGGTCAAAATGTCAGAGATAAATTTGATCAATGAGCAGAGCCCACCCAAGAAATTGTGATCGATGACACCGTCGCCTTCCAGAACATGAGCAAAATCAACAAGTTTAATTGCAGGACCAAACTCTCCAGTTTTCACCAGTGACTCCTCCTTATCATAGACCATCAAAACTGAGCAAGAATAAAAATGGTACAAAGTTTGCTCCTCAAACCATGACTTGAGCTCCAGCAACTGTGCCAAAATGCCTGACGAGCCACCAAGGACACTTGAAGCGAATGTACAATCCAGATCATCGTTAGATTCTGATGATTGATTTGATGAAACAAACTTCTTCAAAACCAACCTGACATCATCTGCTGTATACTTAATGGTCAGCTTTCGATCAGGCTTCCAATACCCTGATTCCTGACCTTGGTACAAGTGTAACCCCGATATCCTAAAACCCAAAGAAAGGCTTGAGGTTTCTTGATCTTTCTTGAGACATTTCTGAATGTACTTCTCTGTTGCTTGTGGATACCAGGTTCGCGAGCCAATCTTAACATCAATAATGGACGGTTTTTTGTAGTTTGAGGTTAGATCTTCCATAACAAGGTGAGAGCAGGGTCCTGATCCATCAGAAGCTTCTAGAAGCTGGGTGCCAAAGAATTTGGGGAAGAATTTGCGTATGTGATTTGGGACTCTGACATCAGATGAGAAAGTCTGGTAGAATTCAGCCTCTCTTAACCCTCTTTCATTCTGCTGAAGGGGCTTGTAAAAATGCCCTGATTCATCTACGAGTGGGCCAAGTTTCCCATCAAGAGCCCGGTGTCCAGCAACCTGGTGATCTGGGACCTTCAGCATTGGCATAATTCTTGACTTTGCTACCAAACCCTCTATATTTCCTGCAGAGTAAAGGAAAACAGTACAGGTTACTTAGTTTCTATGATAGTGCTATGTAAATGAAGATGAAAGCAATAAATTATAAGGTAAATCAGAACATTTAAACAACTTCTCCATTACACAGTAGTGAAGTACTCTCTAAAGAGCTTAGCAGTGCCTTACAGTCTTACACTCAACAGCACAACTTCTCAGCCCTCCCAAAGAACCGGCATAATATTGGAGTACGCATCCATAATATCACAAACTATGCTGAATTGTCTGGAAACAAGTTCCAGTCAAGGCTTTAACAGCCTATTTAAAGAGCTTCCGGTTTTATGATGTGTCAACAGAAAAGGCTTCCTCCACCGCAATCAAGAACAACATTATCAAGATTCAGTCAACTTAGAAGCATCATAAGAAAGCAAAATCTTCATTTTTAGCCAAGTGCATTTCTGCTCAAAGAAAAATCTAGGAAGGCCAAAGTGACTTCCTCCTAAACAGAACACAACAGGAAAACCAAAACCAATGGACAGCCAACTATTGACAGCAATGTTTCGCGAAGGCAATGCAATATCCACATTGTCAATAGGAGAATTGATATATCATAGGTCCTATTCAGCCTCTGAAACTGAAAGTGTGGAAGTCCACCCCTTCTTTGTGGAACTACATCCCTGGAAGATATAAAATCACGACGGCCAAAGTACACAAAAACAATGGTAGATCCCTAAAATCTGTTAAATCACACCCCTATTGATTCTCACTCATTTCTCTCACCAATGAATTTGATTGATAATCCTTCTTGAGTTCTTGTATTGCATAAGGATCCACGAGGCGACATGATACGAAGTTACAAACTATTTGATAACCAAGCCTTGGGAAACTCTAGTCCTTATCATCTAATAGCAATTCAAACACACTTTTTACCTACCTGTTAATCACCTAACACATAATCCAATGACAAAAATTCCCTACTTCTATGCTCTAATCTCTACTCATATTAGACATATTGCTAAGAGTTATCCAACTAACAATAAGCTATCAACCACATCCATTATCAGAGCTGTAATCCCGCGTGCCGCTCTGACAATTGGCGTCATCAGAACAAACAATTGACAAAAAAATTCAATCATCAATTTTCATTAATCCAGTTTGCCACTATATCAGTAAGGCCATAAAGTCTGTTATTGTCCATCAACTCAAGGCATCGCCCGGGCTCAACAGCTAGTTTAGAT
Organism: Beta lomatogona; assembly: GCA_947646795.1. Lineage (NCBI taxonomy): Eukaryota > Viridiplantae > Streptophyta > Magnoliopsida > Caryophyllales > Amaranthaceae > Beta > Beta lomatogona. The sequence continues at coordinate 466,286 of CANSNZ010000242.1, read as the reverse complement.
TTCTATATAGAGTTGAGTTTCAAAAAGATCTTAATTCTTAAGTGATAACATTAAACTATAAAAACTTCTTAATCCACCAAACAAAAAAGGGCACTAATCAGTTGACAATTTTATAAACCACCCAAAAAATAAACATCATTTCCTGTCAATCCAAAGTACTAATCACATAATAAACAAAATTTTGGCAATATTCCAACAACAATTCAAACAATTGATATAAATTCAGATAAGAATTAAAATGTGAGATAATAATAAATCAACAAAGTAAGAGATTAGAAACTGACGGAGAAATCCCAGAAGTTGAAATGTTTCTTCAAATTGCTTATTTTTCTCTCTAGATTTGGGTAGTTTTATAGTATTAGCGTAAGATATGTTGTTTGTCAAATATGGCAGGAAAAGAAGATGAATCTGCAATTTAATGCTATTTTATTTATGTCAGAGTCTGAGATGTGCTATTTTGACGTATGATGGAAAAAGTCGGCATAAAGTTGACGAACACTTACGCTGACAAAGAAGTATATTTCCTGTCAAAAAAAAAAAAAAAAAAGTTGATATTTGTATGATCAATTAAGGTTTAATAAGGTTAATTAGACAAAAAGTTGCATTACTTTATAGGATTCTTAAAGTCTTTAGCTAACAGTATTAACGCCTTTCTTTGAACCAGGACCCACCTTAAGCTGTTTCATCAGGCGGGATGAATGTGGTTATTGTCAAGTTGAATTGCTTGACCCACGGGTCGGGTTGGGACGTTGGGTTAACTTTAACTCGATGAAAAAATGGATGTTGTTAAATACTACCTTATTTAGTCGCAATTATATTATCATCGAAGATGTAACATGAATAAAGGAAATACGAACTAAAAAGGATAAACGAAATAAAGTCCAGAGTTTTTGACCTTTTCTTGTTGGACAAAATAAATTGTAATATGAGATCGGGTCAATTTAGATCAAATATTAAACCTTGGATTAATATTGGGTTCGAATTGGATTTGGAATAATTTTATTCAGGTTAGTTTTGGTTCGGGTTAGTTTCGGTTTTAGGTGAGAATCGGTTCAGGTGTCTTTAGTCGGGTTACTTCAGATATCGAGTCAATAGCACGTCAAATCGATTGCGTGTTGGACTAAGTTTGTTTTGGTTTATTTCGAGTTTTTGGTAGAGTTTGAGTCATCATTTTCAGGTCTTGGATCGATTTATTAGGTTCGGGTTATTTGGATCGGGTAAACTTGCCATGTCTACTCACAAGTGACAACCATATCTTTCCTTAGCATAATATAAAGTTCTTACCTTTTTTAACAATGAATTCAAGGTAATGTTGAAAGTCTACTTTACTAAGAAGGTTTAACAATAAAAAAAATTGCAGTAGGAAAACTAAAGAATGTAAGCAAATAAATGAATAAGAAAATCCAAAAGTTTCGGAATCTATTAAGTTCATCATATTCTATTCAATATGAAGTTTAGGGAAGGGGAAAGAAAGCAAACCTTAAGCAATGTAAGCTGTAAATAGGAAGATATATATGGGAAAAGGACATGAGTTTGGAAATGATAAATATAAATTTGTGTTGCTTCATCTATTCCATTACCCACCATTGAGTGATGAATGATGATATGAATCGAATCCTACGCTCGATTCTGCAAACCATCTTTGTTGGTACCTCCATTTGGAATTGTCAACATGCTAGAGATGAATTTGATCAATGAGCAGAGCCCACCCAAGAAGTTATGATCGATAACACCATCGCCTTCAACAACATGAGCAAAATCAACAAGCCTAATTGCAGGACCGAACTTTCCATCTTTCACCAGTGACTCCTTGTCATAAACCATTAAAACTGAGCAAGAATAAAAATGGTACAAAGTTTGCTCCTCAAACCATGACTTAAGCTCCAGCAACTGTGCCAAAATGCCTGACGAACCACCAAAGACACTTGCAGCAAATGTACAATCCAGGTCTTCCTTGAGTTCTGATGATTGATTTGATGAAACGAACTTCTTTAAAACCAACCTGACATCATCTGCTGTATACTTAATGGTCACTGTTCGATCAGGCTTCCAATACTCTGATTCCGGACCTTGGTAAAAGTGTAATCCCGATATCCTGAAACCCAAAGGAAGGCTAGAGGTTTCTTGATCTTTCTTGAGACATTTCTGAATGTACTCCTCCGTTGCTTGTGGATACCAGGTTCGGGCGCCAATCTTAACATCAATGATCGACGGGTTTTTGTAGTTTGAGATTAGATCTTCCATAACAAGGTGAGAGCAGGGTCCTGATCCGTCAGAAGCTTCTAAAATCTGGGTGCCAAAGTATTTGGGAAAATATTTGCTTATGTGATCTGGGACTCTGACATCAGATGAGAAAGTCTGGTAGAATTCTGCCTCTCTTAAGCCTCGTTCATTCTTTTGAAGGGGCTTGAAGAAATGTCCTGATTCATCTACGAGCGGTCCAAGCTGCCCATTAAGAGCCTGGTGTCCAGCAACCTGGTGATCTGGGACCTTAAACATTGACATGATTTTCGACCTGGCTGCCAACCCCTCTATATTTCCTGCAGAGTAAAGGATTAGGGAATACACCAGGGAGCTAATATTGACAATTCCCAACTGTTTTCATTTAGTTTTTAGAGAAAATATACACAATAACGCGTACTTTAGACATTCTTCTAAAATCATTCACCGAGGTCATTGTCTAATTCTAATATAACCCTAAACTTTGAATAACACAGGAAAATTATCTACTTTAAACCCTGGAGAAATCTTGTTGTGAAGTAGGGTTATTTTGGAAAACTGTCTATAGGCTTACCATGAATAATTTTGCATAGTTTCTACCTTCGGTGATACTAAGTAAGTGGAATTGAAAGCAATAAGTATTCAGGTCAATCAAAACATTTAAGCAACTTCCTCATGACATAGTAGTATAGACTATATACTACACACTCGTGTCTCTATAGCTTCACTAAACAGCAAAACTTCTCCGTTTTCTTACAGAACCGACATAAAATTCAAGTACGCATCCATGACATCACGAACTATGTTGATTTTGGGAAAGATGAGCGACTCAGATGGGTAATCACCCTTGCGCAGCAGCCTAACATGAGCCTCCTAAACAATCAAAGGGTGTAATATACTATTATACCCCCATTTATATCACGTGGCTGCCTCCTTGATAAAGAACAGCATGTTGCTATGAACTAGCATAGCTTGAGCATCATTAATGGAAGAAATTAAGAAAGAAGAAGATTATTTCATTAATAAAGTGGAAATTGCAGCAAATGTATGATATTCAAGCTTTCGAGAGGCTTGATTCTCTCCGAAATGAGCTCTTAAAAGCTCAAGAAACACTCATCAATTTCGTCATGTTTCTCTCTCTCGCATTATCTCTATATATAAAGTTTTTCCCTTAACAAACGGCCCAACTTCTATTCTCAAGCTAAATAATAAGGTTTTCAGTTCTGAGCACAAAACTAAGATTCATTCAGCTTGGAAATAGAGTATCATAGAGAACAATATCTCAAATTTTAGTCAACTCAAAGAGTAATCTAGGAATGCAAAGTGACTTCCTCCTTAAAAGAACACATCAGGAAAATCAGAATCAATGGACATACCCAACTACTGCCAACAATGGTTCGCAACACAATGCATTACTCACACTATCAACAGGAAGAATAATAGATCAATGGGTCGTCGTTTTAAACATTTCAATCGAATAGGATGGAGCTCCACCACTTATTTCTAAACTACATCACTTAAAAATATCATATCAGGGGAGCCAAAGTGCACAAAAACAAGGGTAGAACCCAAAACTGTATTAGATCATATCCATTGATGATTACTCATTTCTCCCATTCACGAATTCGATTAATGATGTTATAACGAATTGGGGAGAACACAAGGGAGAGAAACCCAGAAGCCCACAAACTAGAGCCCACAGCGAGGTTCCATCCCAAAACCAATTGGCAATAGGAGAGTAGCCCGCTTGGGTTATAAACTGAAAGCTCTTTGCTTACTTTTTCAATGTGGGACAAATACTACTCACACTTGCACCTAACAATCTCCCCCTCAAGTGTGAGCCTATACACTCCCCCTTGAACAGATTCGCACCCAGAACCTACAGAGCTCAGCTCTAAGGCAAGGCGACACTCGCAGACCGGCCTTAATGCCATAAGACCTAACACAGACTGTGTCCCTATCAGATGGTGCGACAAGATCGAACCTAGCTCTGGTACCACTTGTTATAACGGATTGGGGAGAACACAAGGGAGAGAAACCCAGAAGCCCACAAACTAGAGCCCACAGCGAGGTTCCATCCCAAAACCAATTGGCAATAGGAGGAGTAGCCCGCTTGGGTTATAAACTGAAAGCTCTTTGCTTACTTTTTCAATGTGGGACAAATACTACTCACACTTGCACCTAACAAATGATACACATGAAATTTTGATCCTGACTCTTTGATCTTGCTTCCTAGAGACTTTAAATCCAAGCCTTATCATCTAAAATGAAGTAGAAATTAGCAATTTAAATGACAATTCACCTTACTGTTAATCACCTAACAGGCTAATCATTGACAAAATAATCCCTACTCTATGCTTTTATCTCTAGAATATTCACACACTAAGCTATGAATTTAATGATGTATAAACAAATTAAGTGCTTAGTTAATCCTTAACAGAACAGGGAAAGGAAAACTAATTCCTTCACTATTCATATAATTTAGTCATTAGCAACATTAAACTTCTTAATCTACCCAAAAAAAGGAACTAACTAATGACTTTACATTATTATGGACCATCCAAATTTCCCAGCCAATCCAAAATTCTAATCTTTTGTGCATGTCTACAAATATTGATAAATATCACCCATAAAAACCCAAAAAACAAAAAGATTGCATCCACTTAATTATCACATAAAAAAAACATTATTGGAATAATTACAACAGAAATTGAAACAATTGATATAAATATAGGCAAGAATTGAAATGCTACACAAAAAAAAAAAAAAAAAAAAAAAAAAAGCAAGAGTGTAGAAAACTAACGAAGAAATCACAGAACTTGAAAAGTTTCTTCAGAATTCTGAAAATGAAATGATAGTTGCAAATGCAAATATGCAATGGCAAGTATATTTGATTTTCTCTAGATTTGGGTACTAAATACTGTTAAAAGATGTCAAATAGAATTGGTAGAACACTAGATATTTTATGGCTTCTCTGACTATGACTAGTCTGTGATGATACGTTTACGTTATTATTTACTGACCCATGATGAAAAAGGCGCATAAAAGGGACCCACGCTGTTGAGATGAGAGTATTAGAATATTGGGTTGCAGTTTGGATAATTAAGGTTAACTAGGCTAATATCATACAAAAAGTTGAATAACTTTAATGCTAATTTAACATCTTAACAACGCCTTACCTCTATTCTATAATGCTGCAAACATTATACTTCTTCCGTTTCAAATTACTCGCTACACTTTCCATATAGGGAAGTTTCATATTACTTGCTACACTTCCTTTTTGGGCAATAAACTCTTTATATCTCTCTCTTCTCACATGGGTCTTTTTTCTTTTTACTCTCTACCTCTCTCTTCTCCAAAAATTGCCTAGGAGTCTGTGAATTGAGAAGTGTAGTAAGTAAAATGAAACGGAGGAAGTATAATTAATAAATTTCACTACACGTACATGTTGATCATTTAATGTTTGCTATACAAAATTATGTCAATTATTTTCTGTAAATGAACTTTGTGAACAAATTTCCTTACCTATTATTTGAGGTTGTTAGATTTAATAATACAACTTTATTTTCTATTTACTTTCACAAGTATCGCGTTCACATAAGACTAGTATAGTATTAGTTATAGACAACTTTTTTAAAAATAAATAGAACAATTTGAAGAAAATTCATTATAGATTAGACAAGTAATTTAGAAACTAATTAAATCCTTTGATTTAGTTTTTTGTGGGAGCCACATTTTTGTCAATCTTGGTCAAAATATAACTTGTAATACTTATAATAATATTTTTTTTTAAAATTTGGTAAGATAAATTATATATCTCTCTCTTCTCACATGGGTCTTTTTTCTTTTTACTCTCTACCTCTCTCTTCTCAAAAAATTGCCTAGGAGTCTGTGAATTGAAAAGTGTAGCAAGTAAAATGAAACGGAGGAAGTATAATTAATAAATTTTGCTACACGTACATGTTGATCATTTAATGTTTGCTATACAAAATTATGTCAATTATTTTCTGTAAATGAACTTTGTGAACAAATTTCCTTACCTATTATTTGAGGTTGTTAGATTTAATAATACAACTTTATTTTCTATTTACTTTCACAAGTATCGCGTTCACATAAGACTAGTATAGTATTAGTTATAGACAACTTTTTTAAAAATAAATAGAACAATTTGAAGAAAATTCATTATAGATTAGACAAGTAATTTAGAAACTAATTAAATCCTTTGATTTAGTTTTTTGTGGGAGCCACATTTTTGTCAATCTTGGTCAAAATATAACTTGTAATACTTATAATAATATTTTTTTTTAAAATTTGGTAAGATAAATTACATTAACGCCCTCTCACAGGAGACCTCAATACAATATACCCAAAGCCCCCCAAACCCCCCCTAATGAGAATCGAACCCACAACCTGCGGGTGGAAGATGAAAGGGGCTTACCACCCTTCCACTCCCTCATTCTCATACTTATAATAATATAGTCAGGGGTATTTTCAGTTCTTCGGTGTAGAAATACTACTCCATTGTTTCAAAATTCCACTTAAAAGCAACTTTATCTTTCATGATCTAAGTAATGAAATCAATTTTTATTAAGCCTTTGTTCAGTTCAACTTATTTTAACTTATCTCTAGAAGAATAAGTTCAGATGAGATTAAATGAGTTCAGATAAACTATGACTAGTTTAGATTAGATTAGATAATACAAACGTCATCAAGTTTGATAAGTCCTATATAAAATAAGATGAGTCCAAATAAGATAAGTTCAAATAATATAAAATAAAATAAATTTCATATAAGTCAACGAGTTTAATAGCTAGAACCTTAAGAGAGTTGAGTGTTTTAGCCTTTTAGGGTAGGCTATATTAGGACTCTTAGAGACGGCATGTGTAAGTTTGTATGTACAAGAAGACAACAATTATAGGAGGAGGATACTCTGCATAAAAGACCAAAGACCTTTGGGTCCAATGGTATAGCTTCCTACCTCCCACATGGGAGACTAAGGTTCAAATCTTGGTGGAAGTAAATTTCAATATTGTTGGGGGGAAGGGGGTTTGGGGCTTATTGGGCCTCCGGGTAAGTGGCCCTGTGCGAGGGCAGCCAAGAGGAAATTTATCTTACCACGGGTTCCCGAGAGGGGGCCCAAAAAATAAAAACTCTGCATAAAAGGCAAATAGACCAAGTGTGAGTGTGAGTGTGTGAACAAGTATATCATGAGGGGTGCTAAATCAAACAGAACAACCTAGATAATAATCACCAACAGATTTAATCTTTGGCAGAATAGGATTATACAAATAAAACTCGCACAAAACCCAACTCAATTACTTTTGCTAATCTATATTATCATAAGCAAAATCTATATTATCATAAGCAATTAACAGCTGACATGCCAAATTGCCAATCCAATGCACAAGTTCACACAATTGGAATTTGCAAAGAAATACAAGATCTCCCTTGCTCTGGAAAGTGGAAAGAAACGAAAGAAATCACTATTTTCTGATAAAGTTCAAATTGACCACAAGAAAAATTCAGGGTCATTACAGCATGAAGAAAATGTCAGAAAGACCAATAATTTAACTGTCCACTTATATTCTATACAAGATTTCTTCAAATGCTCTTACCAAATTCTACGCCAATGCTAAAAATAAGACCCCTTCTGAATGCCAAATTGCTCAGTATCATCAGATTTTTCTTTTCTGTAGCAGGAAAATTCGCATTCTAACAAGCACGGCGTTCCACCCTCCAACTCTGTCGCTGCAATTGTTATCAGCGAAATTTAGCCAATTACGGTTAGCAGCATGGCATCATCTGCAGTTTGTACCGTAGTTAGTTCCAGGTAAGTTAGTCAGAAGACCCAGCACCTCTTGAACCAAATTAAATCTCAACCTGAGAATCACTTGGGTCCCGCATATCTCGAGCATCTACCGCCACAGGGTTGATTGCAAAGATCAGGTGTTTCCCGAGCTTTGCAACATGAGTGTGACCTTCCGCCATACACTCCATATGGTAATTTCCAAGCCTCTTGAAATCCAGCACACACACACCAGTTATCAGCAACAACCAGCTATAGGAAGAAAAGCATCTCTTCGAGGGGAAATGGGTGAACAGCTCAAATCCTCACTTGTTTTGTGATAGAACATCTTCTGCAGATAGAATATCATATAACACTGAGATGCTCTGACAGTTGCTTCGTCAACCTCCAATATCCAAGCATCATCACATTTATACCACTGGTTATTTAAACGTAGGAAAGTTACATAGTGCCCAGATTCAAGCATCCCCGAATGAGTCACCACAGCAAAAATCTCATATTCTGTAACTGTATCAGCTTCATCATCCTCAAAAGCAAACATTCTATTTCCATGCCTGTTTCTGACTATTGTGGAAGACAGATATGGGGCCATATCTAAAGAGAAGGGGAACTGTAGGTATTGGTCTATCTTTTTGGATACTTTTCGAGCAAGGGAGTGCTCAAACCTTTTAATATGCAGGCACAGCACCAAGGGGAGTTGTTTGAATGACATTTGTTTCAATGATTCCTGCCTTTCTTGACAATTTTCACAATAAAGCTTCTGATCAGATCCCAGCTTCTCGGACCTTGTAAAATGATACAGGCAACTCGAAAGTGTCGCCATGTTGGCGCTGCTACTGGATTGGGCTGTTTGGCTATCCAAGTCAAGAGAGATGTCCATGCAAGGATCGTAGGTGGTTGAAGTGGACCCACATACTGTGCAAGACAAATCCGATCGCAAAAGGCCGGAAAACGCCCTATGTGCAATGCACTCACAGTCCCTTACATCTGTGTCAAAGAAAGAAAGTTCACCATGTAAGAAGGATCATTTGATGTAATAGTTGGTCCACCTACACATTTTAACTTCTAAAAGAATATTACTTTGTCCATCTGATAATCTTCTTAGCTGGCTTTTTTTAGTCAAGGCTCAATAACTTCGATAATTAATTTAAATATAGATCTACAATGTGAAAAATTTATGACTTCATTATAGAACTGTAAGATACATTGGTCAAAGTTTGACTCAGAGGCCGTGAATAGTCAACTAGGATTCTTTCTGTAGAATTTTGGAGTTCAAGAAAATATGACATTCATAGCACTTCATATCAGATGAAGATTTAGCCAGAAAAAATATAAAAAATGAAGGGTACTTTCTCTAGTTTTACCCATTATTTGAGAAATCCCAACAGATATTAGTAGATATTAGACAGGAAACAGCATACGCACATTCCAATAAACTACTCCGAGCATCCATACAAGGAAAGAGTATAATTTTCCTTTGGAACTGGCTGCATCACATAGCAACAGCAAAACTCTTTTTATTGTAGAAATTTCTTTGGGCCCTTCATTCTCCTCTCTGAATCTATATAATGCTCCCTCTATCCCGGAATCTTCAATCTATTTCCCTTGTACATGCATTATTAGGAGGATTAAAATAGAGAGGAGAAAGTGGGCGGGTGATTGTTCAAAGAAGAAAGTAGAGAGAAAAAGATTAACCAACAAATAAATGGGGTAAAGATTTTGGAACGGACAAAAAAAAGAAGACGAGCAAAGATTTTGGAGAGGTAGTAGCTGTTTCAAAACATGAAGCAGAAGATGATGTATGTGTCTCAAGCAATGTAGTTGAGGAAAGTGCATGTTTTCAAGACAGAATTAGCCACTCCAAAGTTATACTATACTTAAAGCTTTCTTCATATTGTAGGGTAACAATTACAGTCTTACAGATCAAGATTGACACTAACACCCACCTCCTGTCAGCTTCAAGTTCTTGGATTCTTTTTCATGTATTTGATCAAGAATTGATATAAAGAATTCATGTGCATCCTGTTGCTCATATGTTGCATGATTTTCTGAGTGCAACCACCAACTGTAAAGACAAAAAAACATTATTTGAGGTGGAATCACCAAAAATGCAGATTCAACCAAATCACCATAAATTATGTATATCAAAATCAGCAAATAAACAAAACACAAAATCTTAAACAGTTAAACCACAATTCTAAGGAAAGACATATGACTCATAATATAATATAATACAACTATATCAGAGCCTTAATCCCAAAAGGATGTGGTCGACTACACAAGCAAACATGTCGAATTGCCGATCCTTCTCCACTTATCCCCTCTCCAATGCAATATGATCCCAAAGGCCCAATTGTTTCATGTCCAAAGCTCCCCATTGCATTGATTCCCATAAACTTAAACAAGAAATATTTGAATACAAAACCCCTCACAAGTTACTCATCAGGCAGTCAAATCTATACAATATTCACTTCCATAAATAATGGCACATAGTTCAACTAAGCATATATTATGTAATTATACACTACTTACAATATAGTAGCTAAACAATTATTACAATGGAGGGAAAAACAAATCCTCAAATAATGTGGTATACCTGTAAAGAAACTGAGCAGGGCTATAAGGAGTGCGATCACCAGAAAACACAGCAGAAAAAAGAGCATCAATATCACAAGGCAAACAAAGCTGATCAGCTGATCTTTTCCTACAAAATTTTCGATGATGTCGATCACTCAAGAAGTAATTCTTCAAAGGAGGAGCATGAAGCAATGCCTGCAGCACAGAGTTCATAAAACAAGTACTCCCCAGATTGTTCAAACCCCTCAATCCCAAAGGATAAACCATTTTCGACCTCGGATCTCGCCTTACAACAATCAATGGTTTGGATTTCATCAAATCTAACTCAACTAATGATACCTTTCTAATATTACTAGTAACCACTTTTTGGTTTTTCATTTCCTCAAATTTTTGTGACACCAAAACCCTATCAAAATCAGGATCATACACCTGATCACAACACACACAACAATATAATTCTGCCCTATCAAGATCAACAGCTATTTCATGGCCTTTATTTGAGTCAGAATGCAAATGGGCATGATTTGAATCTGGGGTTAAACAACAAGAAATTTCAGAACAGATTAAGCAAAAGTAAAATCTACCATTATACCCAGAACAAAGTTCACATCTGGGTACCTCATTTTTGCAATGGGATAAGCTTAATTTATCATTTGGGGTTGTTTTAAGGAAAGTTTGAAGGTGGGAATAGCAATTTAACCCATTTTTTAGCTTAAAATTTGAGAGATGTTTACATGGTTTAGGGATTGAAAAAGATGGGTTCTTTGTATACATCTACAACAATAATAATAAATAATAATAAGAAAGGTGTCAACTTTGATGATAATCAAGGAAGAAAAATAGAGATCTAATCAAAGAATAGAGCCGATTTTATAGGACTAAAAACATTAATGGTAAAATCAGTAGTAAGATTAGAGCTAACAGAAATGAAAAGAACAAATCTTTGATTGAAAAATAAGAAAATAAATTTGAGATAGAAGGAAAAAAAAAAAGTTAAGAAAAGTAGTTTCTTTGAAAAAGACTAAATTTTTCTAGGCAAAGAAGAAGAGGGGAAAAGAAGGGTGGAGGAAGAAGACGGGGTACGGTGGGTGGTGGTCTTAGACTTTAGGTGGGGGCGTGGGGCGGTGAATTGCGCACATAATAGGGCACTCTCACTTTCTAGTTTCTACTTCATTTGGCAATTGGCATGCTTTTTTTTTTTTCACCCTTATTTCCGGGGTTGTATTATTTGTGACTTGTGAGATGGGGTGTGCGGTTACTTTTTTTGATTTGATTATTGTAAAATTGTCATCTCCATGGAAAATTTCATTTAGATTAAGAGTTCATTCATCACATACTCGATAAGAAGTGGTGGTAGCTCAATGAAGTGCTACCCCGAATTTCAGGGTATTGCATGGGGTTCGAATCATCATCCCAATAATATGTTGGGGAATTCACTTGTGGTAGAATGAGCCTTTTAGGCTGTCTTCGACTGTTTAGCCTTTGTACATGGTATAGTGTATCTTACTCATGCAAGACACCCGGGTGTATGATAAAGTTTGTATTAGGTTAGTGTTGGGTATTGTGAGATTTTTATGAAAAAGGGTTTTGATATATATAGTTCTAAGAATTAACGATTATTGGATGTAATAGTTTAGGATCTTAAGACACGATAATGCGTGGACTTTTTACTTTTAGCTTCTTATATGTAGCCGCTAATATTATTGTGATAGTCTTTAGTAATTGGCTATGACACCTGGTTGATCTGATTAATATTGGGACATTCAATTGGTTACTAGAGAATTCAAGAGCTTTGCCTGATATATTTGATATATGCACTAGGTGCATATATCATTAGCTATTTTAGTAATATTGGAGAAACTTTGGGGGATTCTGGAAGTTATTGTCACAAAGAATACTTATTCTATCATTGATATTTGCAAATAGTGTCATATTGCCATATATGGAGAGTGCCAGTCGACCATCAATTAAAAAAAAAGCATTGCAAGGGTGCATATTTTTTCATCTTCATTTATCCTAAACTTATTGGAATTATAGAAACTTTTTTTAATGTATTAGAGCTTAGTAGAACTGATATGAAGTAGCGTAAATTTATCTAAACTTATTTTAACTAATTTGAACTTTTTAGAGCTTGAACTGTTTTTTAGGTGAATAGATTGCACATTTATCCTCCTTTCAGGATGGCATATTGGTAGCAACAACGAACAAAAATTTCCAACTAAGTCATATAGAACAATATAGAACAAAAAAAGGGGGTAATTGATTAATTTTGAAAATCATATAGAACAATATTGGAGTTTGAACACTCATTTAACTAAGTCAAATATTTTGTGAATTTGTGAATTTTTCCTTTCTTATTTGGAATTTACACTCGTGCATGAGATTCGTAGAATAATACATGCTTTCAGACATTCTCGGGGCCTAGACAATGAATCTCATGGGACGCATCCTACGATTATTGAAGCCCATTTGAAAGCATATCCATGCCTAAGAACAAATATATGGTGAATTTTGAAGCTATTTTCGAGCTTGATGTGAAAAGACAAAAAAATTGGTCATAAAAGGAACTTTAAGGCAATGATGAGGGTTTATACCACCCTAGAGTTATCCGAAGACCCTCGAGAAGATCTCTAATAAAAACAATTGCCAAGTCTAAAAATGTTCGAAAATAAGATTAAAACACCTAAATTTGAAGACTATAATACATGCTTTAGAACATTCCTAAGGTTCAAACAAAAAAATGCATGAGATGCTTCTCGGGATCATAATAGACCATTTGAAAGCATATTTACGCCTAAATCACTGGCATATGGTGGTTTTTAAAATGAGTTGAACTGAATAGATGTAAAATAAGTCGTAGAAGGACGTATAATGCAATTTAGAGTGTCTCAACTACCAGAAACTTATCCAAGACATCTTGAGGCCATCAGAGAGTCTCAATTTAAAAATATTGCCGGGTCCCAAAAAGTTTGGAAATGACCCCAAAATAGTCAAAATTTGAAGGATACATACTTTTGGATGTTCCCAAGGTTCGGACGACATACATCATGACCATTTAAAAAAGTTTATCCATGCTTAAAAATGAACATATGGTGGCGTTCTATTTTAAGGTTTCATTAGAAAGATGCGAAATAAGTCGAAGAAGGCATTTTGAGGCAAAGTAAAGGTTTCCAACTACGGGCGTCACCCGAAGACATCATGAGGCCTTGGGAAAGGTTTTGGATAAAAAACATTCTCGGGTCTTCAAAAGTTTTAAAAAGATCCCCAAAATAGCCAAATTTGAAAGACAGTATAGATATACGCTATCAGACGTTATTCACGAGGCTCGAAAAATAAACTCTATGGAATGCGTCTTGAAGTCATTGGAGGCTTTTTGAAATCCATGCCTAGAATAGGCATACTGAAACATTCGAATCTAAGGGATTTCAAGGCATTGAAGAGGGTCCGCACACCATACGAGAGTAATCCCAAGACATCTCGAGATCCTCAAGAAGATCCATAAGTAAAACATTGTAAGGCTCGAAAAAATTTGAAAATATTCCTAATACATGCTTTTAGACATTTCCAAAGACATGGCAACATTTTTTTTTGGGCCGTGGTAAGATGAATTTCCTCTGGGCTGCCCTCACACAGTGCCACTCACCCAGAGGTCCAACAATCCCCAAATCCCCTCCCCCCAACAATATTGAAATTTTGCTTCCACCAAGATTTGAACCTTGGTCTCCCATGTGGAAGATAGAAAGCCATACCATTGAACCCAAGGGTCCTTGGTCCAAAGACATGGGCACATGGCAACATATCTCTTAGTATATATTATGGCATAATAGTAAGAATATATGAAAGCATACCTAGAAAGATTTAGAACTATTCCATTGTGGGTCATGAAATGAAAAAAAGGCTTTGAGATTACATATCGCTAACGGTTCGAGATGATAAAAAAGGTCGGTAAGTAATATAGATTAACCAAATGTAAATTTTATCAAATTTAATTTATTAGGTTTTGATAAGCCTTCAAGTAGTAGGTTTTGTTTGATGACAACATTAACTAATTGGTAAAGGGCCTCACGTAAAGCATTTATTTTCACATTTAAGTCCATCGCTCACCAAGGTAGTGAATGGCAAGTTGGTAACTGGTGAGTTTAGAACTTTAGATCAATAGTATTTTGCTATGGAGTCCACTTCCTGTCAAGGTAGTGTGGTGGTAAGTTTAACTTGTGTTGAAAAGCATAAAAGATTCAGTACTTATTTGATTGACATTAGATAATTTAGAAATTAAAAATTGTTAGAAAAAGAAAATAAGTGAATTTATTCGAATGGATAAAATATACTTCATCCGTTCCAAAATAAGTGAAACACTTGTCTCAAAAAGCTCTCACACAAATAAGAGAAGTGTTTCACTTATTTTAGAACGGAGGAAGTATGAAATTGCACTTGCAAGAAGCTCAACCTCCCACAAGGCCACAACATAGGAAGTTGTTACGAAACTTTGCCTATATATGTAAAACTTCATATGTGAAGTTTCACTTTATATGATTAGACAAACATTTTTTGCATGTTATGTTCTAGAGTTTTATTCTAAAGGCCGAGCTCAGAAAGCAAGAGATATTACATTTACTTATTGAATAGATTACTGCCTCCTAATAAAAATATAAAAAAAAATTGTTGAGTTAGATGTCACTATTTTCAAATTTCACTACTTGAGAACTGCTCATGAATCATGATCTTGCCATGAAATTGCTGCTTGGATAAATAGCAATAGAGATGGAAAAGATAAGAAATGATATATCCATCTATTGGATAAATTAACCACTAGAGATGAACTACTAAAAGTAATTAGATAGATGAGTTATATTCCATTATTTATTATTGTTTATCTCTAACGAATCAATTATTCACTAGGTAGATATCTGTTGAATATATTACAGGCATCCGAAAATGTTTGTTGCAAGTCATATGCTACCTCCGTTCCTAAATAATACTCCATCTGTTTTTTTACTTGCTACATTGTTGTTTTCACTACTTTTTAGGAGATATCCCTTTCAATCTATTTTGGTGTACTCTTTAACCCCTTTAGCATTAAATGAGGTATGGAAGCCTTACTTTTTGAAGGGAAAAGTAGTAAAAAAAAAAAATCTTTAATTGCTAGGGAATGTACAAAACATAATAAAAATGATATAAACGATTTTGGGGGTGGGGGGAAGTGAGGGTTGGTGGTTTTGAAGATTGGGGAAAAAAGCGGTGGTTTCGAGGGTGAGGGAAAGCAAGGGGGCTGATTTCGTGGGGTGGGGGGTGGTTTCGTGGGTGGGGCTAGGATAGTCAACGCCTGAAAACTAAGTCAAGGGTCTTTTTCCGGCCAAAGGTTTAATGTGACAAAAATATTTTGGTTTAAGATTTGTCTTGACAAAAAAAAAAAAAAATTTAAAATGTTATTTCTGACAAATTTTCCTAAAAAATATTACTTTTTGGTGGGCAAAGCATCTTAATAAGGAAAGTTAAAACAATGTAGCAAGTAAAAAAAAAGCAACCATTTAAATGAAATATAGCATTAAAAAAAAGCGGAGGGAGTAGTCACACTTGCACTTTTCACGCATGCCGATACAATACTTTGAGCCTTTATATCTCTAATTTTGTATTTGTAAAAAATATAAAAAGTTGATATTCTAAAAGTACATATCGAGACAAATCAAACAAACCCCACATGACTATATTTTCTCTTACCCATAAATCACATATGATAGTCAAATTAAAATTTGTGAATAGTGTCAAAAGTGAAAGTGTAACAATTATTTAGAAACGAAGGTAGTATGCAAAAGCCTTGATAGCATAAAAGTTGACCCTCTCAATGGTAAGATTATGGATAACAAGAAAAGATCCCCCTCTAATCAATGCGTTCTATAAGGGCCATCACTTAAGCTTCAAGGATACTAAAATTCATTGCTGAAACAAATCTGATTCTCATCTAGCCAAAAAGTTGTGGCAAAATATTAGGATTCAAATTCACGCAAATTCCACTATTCCTATACTATCAAGTTCCAAATCTGATACTAGTTTTCAAAGAAACAAGGAAATAGGAAGTCATGGAATCATTGCATCCATATATTTCAAACACACGAAAAACGAAAATAACTGCAAAGTGAACCATGGATGTTAAACATCAAAAGATGAACTTAACAAATCCGAATCCGATATACTTGGGACATGTTTTCTAAACTAAGCTTCTCATGTGTCTCTCTCAGTGTACCTAGCACGTACGATGTACGTACTCGGAATATTTTCTTCAGTCTGATCACCAACTGATAATAAAATTAGCAATTAGAATATAGAATCCCAAAAACAGACATGACATCAACCAACTTCCATTCCACAATATAAGTAGAATCTCAGTGTAGGAAATAAAAGCCATAATAGTAACTGTCCAGGATATAGATATACAGACACCAAGGTTTCTGGAGGTCGTACTGTACCCTGGCTCCGACTACTAATCAAGAGTCAAAACTGGTTGAGAAGTTGTTTCTAAAAGACCAAACATCCAAAGCTTTTATGAGAACATCACAAATAGGACAAAAGTAAACTACTACTAGTCATGAAACCATTTAATTCTAGGAAAAAGTTCCAAGCATAATGGTTGCTTGAGCTTCCGCAATCGTAACTACCATGAGTTGCAGTGGCAGTGTCGTGCTACAGTTTCTTGGTAAGGAGAAACCTTGACAAATTGGGGGGTATAAGGGGGATCCCAACTTCCCAAGGTTGGTGCTGCAGTTTCTAGATAACAAATATACAAGTATTGGAGTCGTGTCAGCAATCTACGAAGAAGCAACAATTTCCCCGAAAGTGATAAAAACACAACTTTCACTGGATGTCATGTCAGAAGAACAAAAGCACAATATTAAGCCCTTCATCTTCCATCAAAATGAACTATGCAGCAACATACTACCATCAAACATCCACAAAATGATAATATGCCAACTTTTAGTTGTCAGGGGAAAAGAGTCATACTTTCGTAAACTTGTTTAGTCAGAAAAATAAAGGCATACTTTCTTAAACTTGTTGAGTCAGAAAAAAACTCAGGAAAGCTCATAATACCCGGAGATAGAATGCAAATAAAAGTTAACTATAGAAGCTAACACATCACTCACAAATCACAACACACTATGCGTACAAATTACACACATACATAAACACCAAATCTTCATCATCTTGAAAAAACAATGGGATGGGGACATTAAGTCTATATCTTTGCCATAAAACAAGTTTGGACAATATTTTGGGAGGTGAGGTCCATGTTGAAAAAGAGGGTGGAGTATCACGTAAAAGACATAAATCTTGAAAAAGAAGAGATGACAACATAAAGAACAAATCTTTAACACAAAAGGGACTGGACAATATAATTGGAAGGTCTGTAAGATAAAGCGCAGAGCATCTCCTCAATCCTGTAAGCAGTGCTCTCTTTGGAAGCCAAAAAAGAAAACACTCGTAATATACACAAAACTTTATGGGCAAGTTTACAATAACAGAAAACCAAACGGAAAAGTAAGAGTTGGATATTAATTATCATGCAATTATGAAATTAGATTACACCAGATGAGTATAAAGACTTCCATTGTAAACCCAAACCTGAAAATGCTGATGTAGAAGTACCTAAATTAACAGAAAAGGTTCAAAACGGGAACAGCCAAAGTCATTCATCAACAAAGATGCAAGAAACTCAATGGATTTCGGGTCACCATTGTCAACCACACTGCAAAAACCCACAATAAATTCATGAAATAAGACCAATTTCATGTTCAACAAGCACCCCAAATTGGAGAAAACAAAATTTCACCTTTCAAATCTCAAGTAATCTCAACCCATGGTAAGAACGTGAACTTCTGGGTTGATGACTTATTAGGCGTTGCTTCTCCCTGTAGCCTGATCCAGGAGCCTCTTACGAATGCGGAATCCAAAAGGAAACTAAGAGACTTTAGTCACAACGGCCCCAGGCAACTAGATAGAAGTTGGATCTATCTCCCCCAAGACATCAAGGATTAAATACTGGCTATCACTCTACCCGTGTAAGACTCCCTGTCTCCCTCCAAAACAAGCCTGTCTCAAACTTGTCTCCCATAACGGTTTCTCCCTTGCTCATGCATACAGCGATGCTATTGACACCCCCCTCCTGTGCCGGTGACAACCCGAGTGGCTTGGTAAGCCAACACGTTGCCCCAGATAGAATTCATCATGACGCTACGCTGGAGGCATAGATTTCCCTACGAGCCCTTCTCCACCAATGCTCCATAGTCCATGACCCTAAGTGTCCTAGATGCTCCTCTTCTATTGAGAGATCCATTCATGTATTGCGTGATTATGCCCACTTTGTTATGTTTTGGCACTCCTTCTAACTCCCCTCCAACTTTTGCTGGGGAGATAAAGGGAATGGCTTAAGAATAATTTCTCTTCAGACCATACGATTGGTCAGCTTTGTTGGAATATTTTATTTCCCTTTATCTATTCCGATTTATGAAAAACAAGAAACCTTTCACCAAGCAAAGGATGGACATTGTTACCATCATTCATAGAGCAGAGCTTAACACCAGAGACTTTCACCAACACAAAAGCCTTTATACAAATTACACCCATCCCATATACCCCGCATATCAGCCTCACAATGAGGGTCTTCAACATCCTTTTCCTTGGTCCATCTTACATACTAATGCTGCATTTAATACTTCTTTGGTTCACATTAGTCTTAATGGTGCTTTAAGAGAGGTTTGCAAGGAATAGTTGGGATTGTGTGAACAATCTTATACCATTAATCCTCTGAATTAATGAGTATAAGGGAAGGACTTCTTCTTGCAAATTAAAGGGAACAAATGTGGACATAAATCATACTATGATGAATACTCTGATTGGCCACCAACCTAATCACCAAGATTGCCTTAACCATGACTTATACTATAATGTTGCTAATTAGTGTAGGGAGCTATGGCGGCGATTTAGGGAATTGGAGATCATCTTCCAACATGATCGAAAAAGTCTTAGCTAAGTATGCTAGAAGATTTAGATTATGAATTTATCAGGAAGTTTTCTGGTTTCCCATACCCCTAAATATTGCATGAATTATCACACTTCCTATTGTATTCATATAGTTTAATGTAATCCTATCTTCACAAAATAAAAAAAGATCTCAAACCACAATACTATATCACACACAATACAAGTTCACATAAGAAATCAAATTCAGCTTCAAAAAATTATTAACCATGTTCCATACCACTCAGGCACTCATCAGAATTCTGAATTTAACATCTAATTATCTACTTGTATATCAGCATTCGAGTTCGACTTTCGATCAACCGATCACACCAAATTCATGCTAAATTCTACCATTCAACTCTGAACCAACATTACTACATCCATCAAACCATACACATACAACATCAGAAACCAAAATTCAGCTTCAAAAAGTCAAATTTCTTAACACAATTAATCATACAACACATTCAGTACCAAATATCACATAAATCCATTAACAACCCAGAAACTCAAATTACACCAGCAACAAAGTTAGACACTTTAACAATCCAACACATGAGATAACAACAATACATCATTTAACCCATGAAATTATTGACATACAACATAAAATAAAACCATACTCTAAAAAATTATAAAAAATTTAAACAACACGGCCAACAACAGGGTACTTAGCTTCAAACTTCCTCTCCCAATCAGCAAGAACATCAAGTTCTTTCTGAGAAAGTCCATCAATGGAAGGAACGACGTCGTCTTCATTCTTGCTCATCTTAGCAAGAGCTCTGCTTGCATCTTTGCCAGAAAACATGGCGTATGCACCTCCAGGCCCATAAAAATTGATGCCAGTACTTACGTCGAAAACCCGGCCCTTAATTGCGACGTAAATGGGCTTTGATGGGTCACTTCCATCGTACTGTTTCAGTTGTTGTGGTGTGAACTCCATTGATGATGAAAGTGTAACTCGGATGAAGAAGGGGGTTTTGAGGAGAGAGAAAGATTTGGGAAGGGTGAGATGAGATGAATTATGTTTGGTTTGTAATGAGGAATGGTTTTTTTGAGTTTTGATTCGCCTGGTTGTTACGCTACTTGCTGCGGAGGTATACATTTTTATTCGAGGTAGTGTTTTGGAAAAGTTAAAAAGTTCGCTTTTACGACGGGTAGAATGTATTATGTATGGAGTAAATTTCTCAATTTAAAGTCTCTACAGTTGGTCTTGTAAGGCATCGTCAACTCTTAATTTAAAATTAGGCACGATCCAAATTCAATATTAAGAATAGAATATGTCATCTTTCTTAATATAGTGACTAGTTTAATCTATTTAGCAACCAATTTAATGTATTTAGTAACTAGTTTAATATCCTTAGTAATCACATTCTTTAACCCATTCAGTGACTAGTTTAATCCATTTAGTAACTAGTTTAATTCGTTCAGTAAAACTGTCGGGTTATGTTTTGAAATTGTGTGTTGTAGTTCGAGAATAAAAGGAAGACAAATGAAGGAGAAGAGAAGGGATGACTAGGTTAGTGGGACATGCCTAGAGATAGTATTGAGTTAGAGTGAGATAGAATGGAATTGTTAGGAGAACGGTTGAAAAGTGACGTCGCCATATCGATGGCCTTCAAGGCCTAGCGCCTTGATCATATAAGCAGCCCACACAGGGCGCAGCAAGCATACGCCATACTTCAACCAGCTGGATTTAGGCTCCTCATGTCTCATACCGAGCTCAGTTGATATATCTTTCATTCTCTTTGAGGGATTTGTTTAACAGCTTTACAAGAAAATAGTTGAATTCCTGAAAAGTTCCCATTGAGAAAACCCAAAACACACTATTCAAGAACATAGTCAAATTCCTGGAAAATCATCAGTATCATTGAAAATGAAAAGCCAACTTTTACAATTATGGTTGGATTAAACTTGCCTCACACTACAACTTCCAAAAGAAAAATGAGTGGCTCATAAACTTTCCCCTAAAGAAATCACATCATTACTCGGCGAAGTTTTGATAGCCTTGACACAAAATTATGTAATCTATAAAGGAGGGTTTTTCTTCTGAACAGATTCTCCGATAACCCAAACTGCCACGCATATGAGGATCCAAACAACATTTTCTTGCAAATTCAACAGATCGTATTCTGTTTTAAGCTTACTTACATCTCCATCGATTATCAACAGATCGATTACAGCTAATGATAAGAGTACCAAGACCTATTGTCATATTGTCGGATTGCCTGTTCGAATGTAAAGAACTCTGACAACTCACAGATCAATAGCAAGGATAAACAAGAGGATCAGAAAAACAAAAATGATAAGTGCATACGCTGAAAAAGAAGACTTAATTGAAATTACCCTGATACAAAAAAAATATTGATCAAATAAAAAACCACTAAAAAAAGGAATTATATTGCATGATTATCAATTAGTCATCTCTTCAGCCACTTCGTGCCCCCAAAAATTTCTCTCCCAAAACAGGAGCTATCTTGCATGTTATACATATAAATCACAATTTTAGACCATGAGGGTCAGAGGGTGCAATACTTAATCTAGTAATCCAGAGATAACAGCTATGCTTCACGAAATGTTGTTGACTCAACACTTGAAGCATTTCACAACAGACGGAATCCACCACCACCACCGGAATACTCAACATCCTGAGTTAAAAAAAAAAAAAACCTGTTAAGGTCGTAATATGGAAGTCTTGACGATGATAGTACAATACACTAAACGCAGGGTGATGAGAAGCAGAAGAACTTGTAGCACAATCAGCTTAACTAGAACCACAACTCTCCCTTCTCTACAGTAATGCGGCATAAAAATCAGTAATCCTTCCTCATAAACATAATGGACACACATCATGATGGGCAGCTATGCAATCACCAATCATGCATACAACACAATATCAGCATTCAACAACTATTTTATTAGAAAATAAATAGAGCATCAATTACTACTATTCATAGTTGGCTTCAAAGAAATTTTTAGATAAATGACCTCCTAAGACAAGCACAATACAAAAGGATGTGTCCTAAAACATGAGATCACTCATCAATCCAAGTAGCTGCACCTTCAGGCAACTACCTGCAACCCAGGAGGCTACTGGACGACACTCAACAGTGTCAGAGAGACAACACGACTGTGTGCTATATAAGAGACCTGAACAGCAGCCCTAGGGGGGAGGGGAGGGGGTTCTAGGGGTTGGATCACAGATCACGAGGACCTATCATAAAGTAACATTACAAATACATAATGGTTGTCTATTTCATCCTATTAGTAACATATCTTTATCCACTAATCTTCACAACACTCAAAAGTCAAATTAAAGAGTATGTCACCTCTTACTAACACATACTTATTTCTCGAAAATGTAAGGTCTCACTTAAATGCCATCACACCATCACACTACTGCCTAATTGCATCGATAACTTAACACATTACATCTATAAAAAATGCCATTAAGGGTGTGTCACTAGTTCACTACTCATTGACAACCATAATAAGACTTGTGCTTTTCTTTTTCTTTCTTTTCCTTTGGGGAGGGAGTGTAGGAGAAGCCATGCAAGGAGATATAATGACAGGGGGTGAACCAATGCCCAAGTCTTAGGGGTATCCTAGATAAGGCCCTGTTTGGCAAATAGAGTTTAGCTGTTAGAGTTTAGGGTTAGAGTTTAGAGTTTTACCTATTTGTTTAGCAGATTTGACTAACTTTTCACATAAATGTGTTTGGTAAAACTTAGTTGATGGCTAAAAGCTAATTTCTCTTAGTCTATATAAAATGACATGTATGGACATATTAACTGAGATGTTAGTATTATAATTATGGGCAAAAAAGTCATTCATACAATCTCTCCCCTAATCGTCTAAAGAAAAAGCTCCAAAGAGGAGCTTTTTCATTTTGAGAGTTTCACCCGAAAACTCTCTCTTGAAATTCTCTTTACCAAACACCCCCATAGAGTTTTTGACTCTAAAAGTGCTCCAAAACTCTCTTTTTGCCCAAAAACTCTAGTTGCCAAACACCCCCAAAGAGGACTACGGTCTACATGTAAAAGGTGGTTAGTTGTTGTTTGAAGTTTAAGTTGATAAAGAAGGATGAAATCTTATTATCTTACCAATGCTTTGCTGGGGAGGTCCAACTGGATTAGGAAAAAAATATCGCTTTACCTTACCCAGCATAACCCTGGCATTCTAAGCATAAAGATACAGTTTATGTTCGTGAGGGATCAACTATACATCTCTCGACTTACAAAAGTCCATCAACAGCATGCAGCAATCAAACCTGCTCTTGCCATTGTAGCAATGTGATAAAAATCAGGTTCCTTTTGGTTGTAAATAGGGAAACCAAAAAATCAAAGAATTTCAGGCAGCTCTATCTAACTACAGCCCCCCCCAACAAAAAAAAACAAAAATAAAATATAATTCTTGTCCCAACTAGAAGCCTATTCCCACCCCATCCCCTAAAGAAAACAAATCTTCCAAAAAGAGGAGATCATCTCCACTAGGAAGAACATACTCTACCAACAAATAAACTCTTCTTTCCCCATCTCCATATGCAACATGCCAAGAGCACCACATGGTTGAAGTGATGTAAGCACCAAACGCACAGGTACCCTTATATAAAACGTGTTCTCCCATAAGCTCAAGAGCAGTAGCTCATTCAGTACAAAATACTGACCAAGCTCGCTAAGCTTGAAATCTAGACAGGTTTCAGGATTTATAACATCAGCTCATGTTCTCCAAGGACGATGAACAAATCCCATTCACTTGTTACGTTGCAACTATCATTTGGCATGATCACAGAGAGCATATAGACAACAGGTATCCAGCAAGTCAAAGTAATAAGAATAATGTGATTCATTCATCACCCAGGAGAAAGCTATTAAATTAAACAGTCTAAACGGAAAGAAGATTTGAGGTCATGCCAAACCTGAGCAGGAGGTAAGGATGACACCCAATCTGACGCATGAGTTGGAAGTAGACCCAGTGTGTTGAGCTGCCAGTAACAAGGTAAAGAACATACATGTAAGAACAACAACTGATGAGTTTATCCCTCTCCCAAAAAAATTAATTAGCCACTCAAATTACCTTCCAGATGCCAAGGCCAAGTCCCACAAAGTTCAGAGCAAGAAAGACCAGCTTTGGCCCCAAAAGCTCAACTTTGCTGTCCTTATAAGGCTCAAAAACTGGAAAACAAAACCAATATTAGATTGATATCAAGCTGTAGAGTTCCAGCAGACCTACTAATCAGAAAATAAAGAGTCATTGTACAACAATATGCAATAACTACTTCAGTGGCATAAAAAGGGAAAACAAATTTAATAACATGAAATGCAAGTGTAGATGATTGTACCTTTCCCAACGTCTCGAAGGGCACTAATCGGCTGCCAAAAGGCCGAAAAAGTTATACCAATGCTGAACAAATGTACAGTGCTTCCCGCCATCCACATCATGAATCCCATCATCATCAAATTTTTCAAAGGAGCTTGTGCGACTTCCCAAGCTTTCTATTGACAGGATAAAGAGTGTAAAGTTAGTTGTAAGCTAGCAGAAAAAAGTTAAACTTGCATCATCAGAAAGACAAGAACCCACTAGATGGAATCCCTCCTTCCCTTTCTATGACCAAACAACAAATCTGCTTGAATCACTATTTATCACGTGTCACATAGCGGCATGTAAGCAATAATCTATAAATTCAGAACGGAAAATATATCCGAGACTGCGAGTGCTCTCACTTTGAAGCAATCCCCTAACCTAATCTATTTCCAGCCAAATTCTTAACCAGCTAACCCCCACTGTAAATCACTGGTTTAACACTACAATTTCCAACTTATACTTTACTTTTCCTTCATTAAACAAAGATGCACACACTAATTTTACACAATTACATACAACAATCATACATCGATTAAATCTTTCAATGGCAGAAACTTAGCACCGAGATAATTAATTTCACATCGATTGAAGAGTTTGACTTGATATAATAGTATATATACAACATAAATTAACACATCCCTCAATCGATCCAACTAAACCTCATCAATAAACCAGCAAAACATAATTACAACATTATCACAAACAAAGTGGAAAAACACATAAACCCTAAAATTGAAAGACGCGATGATAAAATTTCACCTGAGATTTCCAAGTAGCTTCAGCATCCTTCTTTTGACGAGTAAGCGATGAATCCTCCTAAACCAAATCAAACACCAAACATTCAAACCCTAGAATTTCAAAATTTCTCGATCAAATCAAATCAAAATAAAATCAGAGAAAAAAAATACCTGATCTTGAGAAGCGCGAGTAAAACCAGGTGGATCAGGAAAGTCGCGAGAAGAAGGAGCAGTTGAATTATCACTGAATTCTACCGCCCATCTTCTTCCTCCCACCATTACACCTTTACCTTTCTCCATTTTTTCTCTCTCCTGGAAAATGTTGAAGATAGATGAAGAAGATGAGATATTTCCAGAAATCACTCTTAATTTTGTCTACTAAACTAAAACATGTTGTATGTGTTTGTTAATGGAGAAGTTTATTTTTATGGGCTGATTAAGGAAATTCGTTACTCTCTTGTGTTTTTTATGTAACTGATGCATATTTAAATCCAGCCCAATATAGCATAGAATGGCTTCAAAGTATCTCCACTGATTTAGTACGAGCCCAAATGAACCACCTCCAATGGCAAGCAATGATTTTCTATTACTTACAACGTTTTCAATTTTAGAAATTTGTTCTCGCTTTCTCTCTCTCAGCATATGGGATTCTTCTTTTATATTTCTATTTTGTTTTCAAGTTTATGTATGAAAATTTGGAATCTAATATATTTATGTCGTGGAGGGACAATTAAGTAAATTCCAAGGGGGACACCATTGCTCCCCCTTGGCTTATATTATAGAGATTTTGTTATCTCTCTCATCTCCTTGGTCCTTGTGTAGAGAGAAACGTTGCAAGTAAAAAAAGAATGGAGGAAGTAGTTTCTTGTTGACCTTTAGGATGTTATTTATTTTTATACTCCCTATGTATTATGGTACTTGCAACTAAGTTGTTTGGGCAACTACGTTCTTGCTTTCTCTTTCCCAGCATATGGGATTCGTCTTTTGTATTTCTATCTCTTTATCTCTCTCATCTCCTTGGTCCTTGTGTTGAGAGAAATGTTGCAAGTAAAAAAAGAACCGAGGAAGTACTCCCTCCGTGTTTTTTTACTTGCTACATTTTCCATATATGGGTGTTTCATTTTACTTGCTACATTTCCTTATTTGGGGTACTTGGCCCACCATAAAGTATTACTATTATATTTATTTTTCTCTTTTTCCACCCAAAAGTACTACCTTTTCACCTTTCCCCATTATTTTACATTAAATGGCTCAAAAAGTATCCTCCCAAAAGCTTGAAAGTGACATTGCCTTAATTGTTGTGCATTATCAAATGTAGCAAGTAAAAAAACAGAGGGAGTAGTTTCTTGTTGACCTTTAGGATGTTATTTCATTTTATACTCCCTATGTATTATGGTACTTGCAACCACTAGTACAGAATCGACGATTTGCGTCGGATGCGAGGCGCCCATTTGTGTTGGACATGGGTCCGACGGCATAAGTCTCGTCGCAGATGAGTAGACAGGATCTGCGTCGGACTAGCACACGACGCAGTTGGTTAATCATCTGCGTCGCATGTAGCTCAACATGCGACGCATATGGGAGACACACCCTTAACCCAAGCAACAATCATTTGCGTCGCACATAGTGCCACATGCGACGCAGATGAGCAGTGACATTTCCTCTATTTTTTTTTTAGCTTTTTGTTCTCTCAAACTCACATTGCTTGTACTAAAAGGTAAATCAAGATATGATTCCAAAAGCAAATAATTCCCACAACATGACTTAAAATCACAATTGAATTTCTCATTAATAAGTAAATATTAGATACAAACAAAATTCTGCATTAATATGTAAATATTAGATACAAGCATATGTAAAAAATATATTCAATAGATACAAACAAATTACATTGTAAATACGTAAAAAAATGTAAAATTAAAACTGAAACTAGAACAATGAAGGAACATTTGCAGCCGACGTTTTTCGAGGGGATTGAGGGAGCCGACTTTGAGAAGAACCAATTCCAGATCTGAAAGCTGAAAAGAAAATTCTAGATCTGAAAATAAACCATAAAAATGCCAAAAAGTAAACAGAAAGAAATCAGATATAAAAAGTAAAAACGAAAGGATGAAAGTTTTTATTTTTCATTTGCATAAACTAAGTTTTTATTTTACAGATCTGAAAATGAAAAAACGAATTTTCAGATTTGAAAACTAAAATAGAAAATCATATCTAAAAATGAAAAAACGACATTCTAGACTAAAATAGAAAATCAGATCTGAAAATGAAGAAACGAATTTTCAGATTTGAAAACAAAAACAGAAAATCAGATTTAAAAATGAAAAAAAATTGAACCTGTCAAAGCGAGAGAGAAAGCGGAAGATTTACTCGCTGAAGGTTCGTTCGCAAAATGTGATTCGTTCGTTCGTAGGATGTGATTCGTTCGTTCGCAGGATGTGATTCGTTCGAAAAAAATCGTGCGCTGAAGATTTGCTCGCTGATGAAGGTCCGTTCGCAAGATGTGATGCGCCGGAGTGTGTGAGAGTGAGAGAGAAAACGGAAGATGATTTGCCGGAATGTGAGAAGGCTCGACGGAGAATCCGAGAGTGAGAGAATTAGAGAGTTGTGATGAGAAGGGAGCGCTTGAGAGAGATTTAGAGAGTGGCGTGAGTGCGTGACATGTGAGAAGGGCGCTCGAGTTTATTTAGGTTAAATGTTTGGTTGAGCTCTTTTAATTATTCGTGGGCCGAGGATCTGCGTCGGATGGGCCATGAGGTCCGACGCAAATCCTTTAGTCAACTGCGACGCATAAACTCACTCATCCGACGCACATGACTTAATAGGGATCAAACATCATCTTGTGCGTCGCACGTTCTCTAATGTGCGACGCAAATAGCCTATTTGCGTCAGTGCTTCTAGCATGCGACGCACATAGACTGACGCAAATTTGCTTTTTTCTACTAGTGAACTAAGTTGTTTGGTACTTATTTAAAGGAAGATGATAGACAAGGTAAGCGAAAAAAAGTATTTAAAATGATTTAAAACACTAGTAATATGAGATCAGGTTGGGATGTTGGGGTATTAGTTGCTGAAATGATTCTAATTAATATATCTGTTTACTTTGTCTATTACTCTATCATGCAACTTGGTTGTAAGCATTATAAAACATAGGAAGTACTACCTCTGTTTCAAATTAATCTACACATTTCACTTTGGGGGAGAACCAAGGAGAAAATTGGTAGGTCGTTTCACTACCAAAAATAATTCCTAAATCACCTAACTAGTATAGTCAGGCAAGTAGGGTCGAACCACTGAGGAAGGACAGTTAAAATCACAATTTGAACCAAGTTCACTAGTACTAACAATCAAAAGTTGGTGTTTTTGGTTAATTAATTGGAACGCAAACGAAAGAAGTGAATAAAATTCGATAATTAAAAACCTAGGTCTAATAGGATTCACTATGCATCGATCATGATTCAAGAACAATAATTGGGATAGGAATGAATTTAGGCAAAGGAAGATGTTGCTCTCGCAATCAATTTCCACAATTAAACAATAAAACAAGCTATCGCGATTATGGCTTAATTGTTCAAAGATAGAAATCCATTACTCAAACTCGCAGCTCTCGCTTATAGAATTGAGCGAATAATACTTGCAAATTGGCCAAACATGCAATCAATTCAAAACCCATCAATTGAATTGCCAAAACAAACCGATTTAAATCCTAAAAACTAACAAGAATCATGACCTTTGCATAGTTTCACCAAGCCCTAGAAGAAAGTCTACTCACTATTCATAATTGAATTAACAAGAACAATAACAATAAAAACCCTAGAATTCATGATTGAAAACTAAAAGAAACAAAGAATTAACAATAATAAACTATATTGGAAAGCAAAACAATAATTAAAATTGATAAAGAACAATGGAAGAAAATACCTCAAAACTTGGATTAATGGAGAAAATTAGGGTTCAAGGTTGAAGAAGAAGAAGAGAATGAAAAACGTAAAAACTGCCTCCTTCCTTGATATCCTCCAGCCTCCTTTCTTTTCAAATAAAAATGTATTCTAGTTTATATATTTTTCTAACTTAAAGAATAAAAAAAAACAATAAATAGTACAAAATTAGGAAAGTAGTGAATGGGACTTGTGGCACACGGCCCAGCTGAGGTCCGACCAGCGGACGCTGGTGGCCCAGCGGGCGAAGCAAGTGCGGCCGCTGCGAAGAGAAAAACCGGCGTGCGCTGGTTTTGATCCTGGACCACTAGCTCAACTTCGGAAGCTTGTATCTCATGTTCTAGGCATCGTCTTGGGGCGTGTGACCCACCGTTGCGAATCTCTTCGAGTCTAGTTTCCAATGCATTTTGAATCGCATTAATCCGATAAGTACAGCTCGAGATATGGCCAAAATAGTGCAGGGTGGTCAAACTGTTCGCAAACAATGTTATTTCTTCAATTCTAGCTCTATTAACCCCAATAAGCTATGCCATTACCCTTATGAATGTCAAATAAGCTTCATATGATGTAAATCTTCGTATAGAACATCCATGATCACCAACTCTCCTTGTACAATCATCCACTTCGTGTCATCTTGCTCCGAAAGCTTCCAAATAGCTATAAAACTACCTGAAAAGTTAAGAAACACAAACGAAGCGTAATAGAGCACAAAAATGGATAATTTATGCAGTTAATGCCTAAAATGCAACTATATGGACTAATATGCAACTAATATGCGACTAAAATATGCCTAAAAACTCTATACAATTGTGTTTCATCAAACTCCCCCAAGCTAAACTGTTGCTTGTCCTCAAGCAACGTAACAAAGACAAGATTCTCAAAACATAAGTATGCTTCACCCTATAAAAGCAACATCGCTAAGCACTTGTGATCACATCCTCTCAATCAAAGCATCCAAATGACTCAATGCCTATCCAAGACTGAAATCCATTCAAGCGAAACCAAGCCTTATTATAGAAAAAGAACTAGGAATCAAGGAAAGAGTTCTCACCGGTGACACTCCTCTCTTTGTGGCGAGTATAAGATAAACTCGATCGCTCTCCGCCCATAAATATGCAAAAGATGTGCATATGAATCAATTTTTGTAGCCTAAGATACTAATAAGGCACCAGGCCCGGCCCTGGGGGTTGTTTTGAGGGGCAACCGCCCAGGGCCCATAAGCATAAGGGGCCCAATTTTCAAGAAGCTTTAAATAAATAGCATTAACAACAACTACATTAAACAAAAATCATGTTTGGCTTGCTGGTTTGCACCTGTATTTATTAGTGCACAAGGCAATGATGGCACGGGTTCAAATCCCTTTAGGATACAAAGTTTGTTTTTTTGTTCTTTTTACATTTTTCTTTTCACATTTTTCTTTTTCACAATACTTTTTACACTTTATTTTTATTTGTCCTACATTAGTCTTTGCAATTTCATTTTTTGATACAATCCATTGCTATTTGCTATTTCAAATTTTTTTTTTTCCTAACATAACCCACCACTCTCTCTCCTCCAAATAAAATAATCACTTCACTACCTCGTATCAGATCTACCTTTTTTAACAAAATAACAATTGATATTTATCCTCTAAAGTTATGTATCTTGATAGGTGTAGTTTTAAAAATAATATTTTTTTATATAAAAATAGTATACTTACCCTAAAATATACTTCCTCCGTTTTTTTAATTGCCTACTTTGGCTTTAATACTATGAATATATATACATGACTTTGACTATCTATTTTGATGTATACTTAAGAAAAATATAATGTACTTATTTTGTTGTGTAAGTGTCAAATAGAGTACTACTTCGTGGCGAAAAATCTAGCTCTGCCACCACATGTAAGAGGGCCCAAGCTTTAGTTTCGCCCCGGGCCTATAAAATATCAGGAACGGCCCTGTAAGGCACCCTCCCATCTCACTAACACTCATGTGTTTGAATGGAAAAATAATAGCACTCAACCTACAAAAGTCGACTCGAAATGCATCACATACTCACAAATCTTGGCAAGATACCACATCAAGGAAACACATATAAATGCATGATTATCAAGAAGGTCTTTATTGAGCTTGTAATGGGGCTTAGGTCAAGGGTAGGATAAAATTTGGGAATATGTGAGCTAGAAGTCCATTTTAGGGGAGCAAAATCCGATAAGTAACATAGCCTAAAGATGAGGCTAAAACAACTCCAATCGACTTCGAACTTGATACTACCAAATCAACCAAACAATTGAAAAGCACCATTATATCATCATCAAATTATGAGAGATTTACAATTTGCAAAGGCGAAAATGTACAACTAAATAAAAGAATTGAAACTAATTTTTTTGATTTTTCTTTTCTTTTTTTTTTCTTCTTTTTTCCCTTTTTTTTTCTTTTTGATTTTTTTGATTTTGTTTTTTTTTTTTTCGCCTTGCATGAATATTTTTATTTGAAAAGATGATGATGATACAACAAACTGATAAAGCAATCTCCAATAATGAGGAAACAAACCATCCAACACCAACAATGAGCCAAAACGTCAACAACAACTCCAC
The DNA here is from genome assembly GCA_947646795.1 of Beta lomatogona. Lineage (NCBI taxonomy): Eukaryota > Viridiplantae > Streptophyta > Magnoliopsida > Caryophyllales > Amaranthaceae > Beta > Beta lomatogona. The sequence continues at coordinate 434,054 of CANSNZ010000242.1, read as the reverse complement.
TCACCAACTAACCAATATGCTCCCCCAAACTAGACTTGGGTTAATCAAAAGAGGCCGAAAAGGTTTGTAATGTGGTTAAACATGAAAGAGAAGGTAAGGCTCAAAATATGGGATCAAGTGGAAAATTTTGTCCTCTAAAATCAATGTAGCACGGCTCCTAACAAATGAGGGCCTTCTATCATGCTCATCATGCAATTACACAGTTAACAAGACTAGTACCAAGCCAAGATTGAGATCAGTGGCACACCAGGAACTAATCACACAAGAAGAAAATAGTAAGATAGAAATCAAAGCTCAAATCCTTACAAGTTAAACTCTTCCTTGTTCCAAACAATAGACGATAAGGCTCAGAAACTCAAGTTCAGTAATACCAAGGAATCGGAAAAGAAACCAAGAGTTTACAATGACAAGTCTCGAGTAATCACGCTTTTAAAAATTTTAACCATAGGGCACGGGGAAGCATACTCGGTCAAAGAATCCAATAGTAGCATCAAGAGAGAATGAAACACACTAATAACTAAGAAAGCAATACAATTTTTTTTTGGTTGCAAGTAAACTCCCACTCCTAATGAGTGGTACAAACCATGCAACAATCCTAAGAAAGCAATAAAGAACTACACTAAGAAAGCAAATAAAAATAAGTATCCCTCCCCCCAAGCTAAATGAAAGACGAGTGTCCTCACTTGTGAAAACGCATAAAACATAGGGAAGAGAAAAGAAGAAGCTCACTCGGTATGGACGTCCGAGAGGACATCATCACTAGAAGCGGTGGTGCCGAAGCTTCTAACCGATGACGTAGAGAAACCATCTCGGAACCAAGATTATCCACTCTCCGCTCGAGTCGTTCAAACCGATCAATCACGTCTTGAGAAAAACTCGCAAAACCTGTCCATGAAGAGCCGAAATTCTCGAGTCGTGATCGGTGCCAAAGGAGAAGCATGTGAATCAAAGACTTCGGGCCGAGACATCCGAGTGTATGGGTGAGTAGGGCCCAAAAGATCACTCGATCTCGTGGCACATAGGCATGCTGAGCGAGGTGTCAACATTGTCGATAGGGGGCGCATCGGAAGGTGCGAAGAGGCGACACCAGGAATGAACAAATGAGCACCCGAACGCTCAAATGAGTGGCGGGGTCGGGGAGTTTAGCGTAAGAGATTGGTGTAGCACCCTTCCCCTCGCCCTTGACAAACCATGTAAATCCACGAATAGCACCCACTAACCACTTATAAGTTTTCATCTGTCGAACATCCAACAAAGCACAAGATGGTAATTTAGCATAAGAAGACAAAGCAACCCCAAAATGCCTTGCGAAAACTGTAACAAAGCTACCCATAGTGATGGACTCCTTGTCATGATCTCGTTGCCAAAGCAATGCGGCAATTAAGAATTTTTCGAAGTCTAGTTGACCCATGAGAGTAGGATCACCATGCACAAACCACCAAAGCATGCGAAAGTCATTAGTAGCCACTTGCCCACTTTCATCCTTTGGATAGAAAACTTGGAGTAGCATTCGATGTAAGATTCTAATAGCCGGATTCACAAGAGCAAGAGCCTTGGTATAACCAACTACCCAATCATCTCGTCCCGTCACCTCCTTCCAAAATGTTCTTGGGGCAAATTGTTTTCCGGTGGTAGTTTCACAAAAGGATTTAAATGACTCGGAACTAACGGTACCACCAAGAGGAAAAGCAAAAAGCTCGTTTACTTCTTTGGGACTCATCACTCTTGCCTCCCCACCAATATAGAAATTAATCTCACCCGTCTCCAAGACTTCTAGAGAGGATAGAAACTCCAATACCAAAGTGGGGTAAACCGCCTCATTCAAATTAAGAACCTTAGAAAACCCATGTTTCCGAGCAACCCGTTGTATGCAATCATCGACCCCCAAGTCCTTAGCATCACGTGGTGAATAACGAAGGGTAGGCTTAAGTAGTCGGTCACTAAGAGTGGTTCGAATGGCTCTTTGGGATTGAGCAAGTGAAGAGGAGGGTTGAGAGGTCGGCTTGGGTGCACGGGAACGAGAGCTCGATGGAGGGGCTCGCTTCTTTGGTTGAGGCTTAGTGGCGGGTAGTGAATTGGCTTTGGCTTTAGACTTTGAAAGGTTTCTTTTAGTGGGTTTCATGATGCTAAAGACACTAACACTACACAATCAACCAAAAGACACCAACTCACAAATAACAACTCACCAAATATACCCCACAATATCGATACAATCAATCAAAACCTTCAAGTTCAATGCTCAATCTCAAATTAGCCACCAATTAGCACAATAATCACCACAATCAATTAGAAATTGCGTGAGGTGACAATTAATCAACAATTGCAACAAGGAACAGTAGCAAGTACCACCACCAAATCATCATCAATAATCAAATCAATCTTCTCCCAAAATAATGAAAATATGATGATTGAACTTACTAATCTCCAAGCATAGGATATGAAACCATAAGAAGTCCAAGAATGTCAAAGAAGGTCCAAGTAGTCCTCAATTAGTCCAAGTTGCCCACGATCAATTAGAATTTAAAAGCCCCAAATTAATTGCTGAGATTAGGGTTGTCTTTTTTTTTTTCAATTTTTTTTTTCTGGAACATAGGTGGAGCGGCTAGGAAGAGGAGGAGCAGCGGTGGTCTGCTGGGAGCCGTCGCAGGTGGCTGGAGGCGGCGAGAGAAGAGGGGTTTCGAGACCCCTCTGTTTGCGCGAATAGGGCAGCAGCAGAGCAGGTGGCGCGGCCAGGAAGATTTGCGGCGGTGCTTGGTGACGGCGAGCCGGAGTGAAAGGCTTCGGAGGTGAGGGGTCGCTGGTCGTGCCTCGCTGTTCTCTGCTGGGTGCTAATTCGTTTCAATCGAACCTCTTTTTTTTTGTTTTTTTTTTTTGTTTGAATATGTTAATATAGCAGCACAATTGGGCTGGCCCAACCAGCGATCGTCGGTAGACCCGGCGGGTCCAGCAGCAGCGTGGCACCGTGGTGGACCCAATGGGCGCCGGGTAAACCAACGGGGCCGCGAGAATGGCTCGAAACCGAGGCGACAGGACCAGCGACCGCTGGGTATCCGGCGAGCACAAAACTGGGATTGGCAGCGAGCAAGTCAAGCCTTGACCAAAACATTGGAATACCTACAAACACCCATCAATCTTGACAAGGCACAAATTAGCAACTTTTAATAAAATGTATCAACAAACAAATAAAAATAAAACTAAACTAAGAAAACAAACTAGAAAACTAAATTACTCACACTCACTAACACACAAAATTAAATTAAAGCTAATTCTAAAAATATTGAATTCAAGGGAAATCAATTTGAAAATATTTTTGAGTTTATTTATTTTTTTATTTTTTTGATATTTTTATTTTCTAAATAAAAAAAATAAAATAAACTAAACTAAAACAAAATAAGTGAAACAAAAAATAAAAGGAAAAGAGTTAGAAAACTCGGGTTGCCTCCCGAAAAGCGCTAGTTTTTTAGGTCCCGCACGACCCTCTCGCTCTAGTAACTCAAGGAAGAAGGACGAAGGTGGACAACTTCCACCACTCCGACAGCATTTCCTTCATGTTAAAGCTTCAAACGTTGCCCATTGACCTTGAATACATCACCCTTCTCATTTTTTAACTCCACAGAACCAAACTTATTCACCATAGTAACCAAGAAAGGGCCAGACCATCTAGACTTAAGTTTTCCGGGAAAAAGCTTGAGTTGAGAATTAAACAATAACACCTTGTCTCCCTCCGCAAACTCTCTTGGGAGGATTCTCTTATCATGCCATTTCTTAGTTTTCTCTTTGTAAATTCGAGCACTATCATAAGCGGACAATCGAAACTCATCCAACTCATTAAGTTGAAGAAGCCTCTTCTCCCCCGCAAGCTTGTGATCCATGTTAAGCTCACGAATTGCCCAATGAGCTCTATACTCTAACTCAACAGGAAGATGACAAGACTTCCCGTACACAAGCCGATATGGTGAAGTGCCAATAGGAGTTTTAAAAGCTGTTCTGTAAGCCCAAAGTGTGTCATCAAGCTTCATGCTCCAATCTTTTCTAGACTTTGCAACCACCTTTTCCAGTATAGATTTGATCTCGCGGTTAGAAACCTCGACTTGACCACTCGTTTGAGGATGATATGCAAGTCCAGTACGGTGATAAACTCCATACTTCTTGAGAAGAGAGTCCAACTTTCGTTCATGGAAGTGTGAACCTCCATCAAATGAGAGCTCTTGGAACCCCAAATCTCGGAAATTTTGCTAAGAAGCTTAATGACCACCTTAGAATCATTAGTGGGAGATGCGATGGCTTCCACCCACTTAGAGACATAATCGACAGCGACCAAGATGTAGCAATTCCCATTAGAAGATAGGAAAGGACCCATATAATCGACACCCCAAACATCAAAGATTTCAACTTCAAGAATACCAGTTTGGGGCATCTCATGCCGCCTCGAAATGTTGCCTAGGTCCTTCCGGCAAGAATCACATGACATAACAAAGGACCGAGCATCCTTGAACATCGTAGGCCAAAAGAAACCCGGACTCATTCAGCTTGCGAACGGTTTTATCGGGTCCATGATGTCCCCCATAGGGTGAGTGTGACAATCTTTGGAGGATCCCATGGACCTCCCACTCGAGGAATGCACCTGCGATAAAGTCCATCTGCACACTCACGAAAAAGAAAAGGATCATCCCAAAAATAGTATCTAACATCATGCAAGAACCTTTTCTTTTGTTGGTAGGACAAATCAGGAGGCAAAATGCCGCCTACCACAAAGTTAGCATAATCCGCAAACCACGGACTCTGTGATGTGACTGCAAACAAATGATCATCAGGAAAAGAATCATCAATAGGAGAGGAGATCTTACCATCATCATACCTGATTCTAGACAAGTGGTCTGCAACTACATTCTCTGCTCCTTTCTTATCACGAATTTCAACATCAAACTCTTGGAGTAAGAGAATCCACCTAATAAGCCTTGGTTTGGCTTCCTTCTTACCAAGAAGGTACTTTAAAGCTGCATGGTCAGTATACACAATAACCTTGGCACCAAGAAGATATGATCTAAATTTTTCCAAGGCATAAATAACAGCTAAAAGTTCCTTCTCTGTGGTGGCATAGTTAACCTGAGCCTCATCCAAAGTCTTGCTAGCATAATAAATGACATGCAAGACCTTATCCTTTCTTTGACCGAGCACAGCTCCAACCGCATAATCACTTGCATCGCACATAATCTCGAATAAGAGTGCCCAATCGGGAGGACGAATGATGGGTGCGGTTATGAGAGCTTGCTTTATCCTGTTAAAAGACTCAACACACTTGTCAGTAAAATTAAAAGGTGCATCCTTGAGAAGGAGTTGGGTTAGTGGTTTAGCAATTTTAGAAAAATCTTGAATAAAGCGGCGGTAAAACCCCGCATGCCCAAGAAAGCTCCTTACCCCCTTCACATTAACTGGTGGGGGCAATTGCTCAATCACCTGTACCTTGGCTCGATCTACCTATATGCCCTTATCAGAAACAATGTGGCCAAGAACCACACCCTCAGTCACCATAAAGTGACACTTTTCCCAATTCAAAACCAAATTACATTCTTCACATCTTTTCAAAACTTTAGTGAGATTAGCCAAGCAAGACTCAAAAGAACTACCATACACACTAAAGTCATCCATAAAGACTTCCATGATAGACTCTATGAAATTAGAAAAAATGCTCATCATGCAACGTTGAAAGGTAGCTGGTGCATTACATAAACCAAATGGCATTCTACGATACGCAAAAGTGCCATAAGGACATGTGAATGTTGTCTTTTCTTGATCATCAGGATGAATGGGAATTTGGAAAAAACCAGAATAACCATCCAAATAACAAAAATATTTATGACAAGCTAACCTTTCAAGCATTTGATCAATGAAGGGGAGGGGAAAATGATCCTTTTTAGTGGCTAAATTCAATCTCCTGTAATCAATGCACATGCGCCACCCGGTGACAGTTCTAGTGGGAATTAATTCATTTTTGTCATTTTTTACAACAGTCATCCCACCTTTCTTAGGAACTACTTGCACAGGACTTACCCACTTAGATGCGGCAATAGGAAAGATAATGCCTGCGTCAAGTAATTTCAATACCTCACTTTTCACGACTTCTTGCATGTTAGGATTTAAGCGCCTTTGTGGTTGAATACAAGGCTTATGATCCTCTTCCAAATGAATCCTATGCATGCAAAAGTCGGGATTAATACCCTTCAAATCATCAACACTATACCCAATGGCCTTCTTATGAGTTTTCAAAACATCCAAAAGTTGGGAAAGTTGGGCATCATTGAGTGTAGTGCTAACAATAACAGGATGGAGCTCTTGCTCATCAAGAAAAACATACTTAAGATGGGAAGGGAGAGGTTTTAGTTCGGGTTTCTTGACCTCAACATTGCATGTAGGCCGAACTAACCTCTGCACTCTCTTGCTCTCGTTATGGCTAAGCTCTTCATTGCAAAGAGCTTGCTCAATAGCGTCAATTTCATCCTTCCAAATGCTAGCATCACCTGTAGAAGATTCAAGACAAAGAACGGCCTCCAAAGGATCTTTCATAAGAGTTTGGGGCAAGTTATCATGACAAATCACATCAACTACATCAATAGCATATCATTTTTCCTCAAGCATGGGACTTTTCAAAGCAGTACTCAAATTGAAAGTCACATTATCATCCCCCCACGAAAGTGTAAGTCTACCATTTTTCACATCAATTACAGACTCCTGCAGTATGAAGGAAAGGTCTCCCTAAAATAATAGGAATTTGCTTATCTTCCTCCATATCAAGAACAATAAAATCAACAGGGGATATAAAACTTACCTACCCTAACAGGAACATCCTCTAAAACACCCAAAGGGTATTTAACGAAACGGTCGACCATTTGTAGAGTAATATTAGTAACTTTTAAATCACCCATATTCAGTTTAGAACAGACGAGAAAAAGGCATCACACTTACACTAGCCCCTAAATCACATAAAGCTTTATCAATGAACAATGTTCCAATGTGACAAGGGATGGAGAAACTACCAGGATCTTTCAATTTAGGAGGGGATTTATTTTGTAGCAAAGCACTACATTCTTCAGTAAAAGCAATCGTTTCCACCTCACTAAAAGCTCTTTTCCTGGTCAATATGTCTTTCATGAATTTAGCATAAGCAGGCACTTGAGTAATTAATTCAGTGAAAGGAATTGTTACCTGCAAATTCTTAACCACCTCCAAGAACTTACCGAACTGCTTGTCTAGCTTGCTCTTCACTTGACGGTTGGGAAAAGGAAGTGTGATAGGAGGCACTTGCAAAGCCTCTTCTTTTTCTTTCTCCTTCTTTTGCACCGCCTCAGAAGGTGCTTCATCAACAACCACTTCAGGGAATGCCCACATCTTTTGGATTTGACTCTCCATCATGAGGCATGGGTGGCCCATCATAACCCAAACCACTCCTTGTAGTGATTGCATTTGCGGTCTCCTTGCCATGTGGTTGAGTAGGTTGGCCTGGCAATGCACCTACTTGTCTAGTAGAACTAGATGCAGCTAATTGAGCAACTTGAGTTTCAAGCATTTTGTTGTGAGTACTGAGCTGCTCAATCTGTTTGGCCATTTGAGTCATCATGGTTTTCAATTCCCCCAATTCGGATTGGGGTTGTTGATTCTGAAACTGTTGTTGCTGCTGATGGCCCAGAGGAGGCCTTTGGAACCCAGGTGGTCCCTGATTGGGCTGATATTGCTGATGTTGCCCATATTGTTGTTGTGGTGATTGTGGTGGAAAGTGTTGTTGTTGAGGATTCAACACATTGTTGCTGCGATACGACAAGTTAGGGTGATTCCGAATACCAGAATAGTAGCTATTATTGTTGAAAGGAGGACGAGCTTGAAAAGCGTTGACTTGCTCTTGCACTCCCATAACTCCATTGGGATTGACGGAACACTCCATAAGAGAATGACCATGCACACCACAATAATCATATGCAACTCCACCTTGGCTAGAAGTAGCCATAGCATTGACGGGCATAGATGTATTGGCACCCATGCGCATCCCATCAATTTTCTCATTCAAAGCTGAAATTTGTGATGATAGAAGGGAATAAGTTTCAACTTCATGCTTCCCTTTCCTTGGTGCTTGAGCTGCGCGTCTAGATGAGCTATTCCATTGATTTTCAGCAAGAGTATCCAAGAGTGAAATAGCTTCAGAGATTTGTTTATTCATGAAAGAGCCGCCAGCCGCACCATCTACCATCCTCTTGGTCTCATTATCAAGACCATTATAAAAAGATTGCATCAGAAACTCCTTCTCTATACCGTGATGAGGGCACATGTATTGGTAGTCCTTGAACCTCTCCCAAGCATCATGAAAAGTCTCCCCCGCATCTTGTGAGAAACTATAGAGCTTAACTCTGTAGTCATGAGTCTTATAACCGGGAAAATACTTCACTAGAAAAGCATCAGATAATTGCTCCCAAGTGGTGATGGTGTTGGGAAGAGAGTTATACCAACGTTGAGCTTTGCCCGCCAAAGAGAAACGAAAGAGGTACAAGTAGAGCTCTTCGTCAGTCATCCCAGTAATTTTTTGGAGAGAACATGCTTGAAGGAATTTCTGAAGATGATCAACGGGTTCTTCATTGTCAAGACCATAAAATTGATGTCCCGTGATCATATTCATAACATGGGATTTGATGTCAAAGTTTCCAGCAGTAGTGGTCGGCATCCTAATCCCTGCGGTAACATTGCTAGCCTTGGGCTGCGTAGACTGCCTAAGAGTTCTCTCGGGAGCCTCCGCCGCCATTTCAGAAGATTGAGAGGCCTTTCGAGCAAGTTTACGGGCCTCCGCTCTCCTTTTCTTTGCACTTGCATGTGTTCTACGAGCAGTTGCTTCAATCTCAGGATCAAAAAGCAAAGGTTGCCTGTTGGTACTCCTGGTCATGCACAAAAACACTAAAACAGACGTAAGTACGCTCGAAGAACAGTTGTTCTTCGAGTGGGTTAGCAAAAGCAAACGCTAAATTCAAAGAGTAAAATTATTGCCCTCCCCGGCAACGGCGCCAAATTTTTGGTAGGTCGTTTCACTACCAAAAATAATTCCTAAATCACCTAACTAGTATAGTCAGGCAAGTAGGGTCGAACCACTGAGGAAGGACAGTTAAAATCACAATTTGAACCAAGTTCACTAGTACTAACAATCAAAAGTTGGAGTTTTTGGTTAACTAATTGGAACGCAAACGAAAGAAGTGAATAAAATTCGATAATTAAAAACCTAGGGCTAATAGGATTCACTATGCATCGATCATGATTCAAGAACAATAATTGGGATAGGAATGAATTTAGGCAAAGGAAGATGTTGCTCTCGCAATCAATTTCCACAATTAAACAATAAAACAAGCTATCGCGATTATGGCTTAATTGTTCAAAGATAGAAATCCATCACTCAAACTCGCAGCTCTCGCTTATAGAATTGAGCAAATAATACTTGCAAATTGGCCAAACATGCAATCAATTCAAACCCCATCAATTGAATTGCCAAAACAAACCGATTTAAATCCTAAAAACTAACAAGAATCATGACCTTTGCATAGTTTCACCAAGCCCTAGAAGAAAGTCTACTCACTATTCATAATTGAATTAACAAGAACAATAACAATAAAAACCCTAGAATTCATGATTGAAAACTAAAAGAAACAAAGAATTAACAATAATAAACTATATTGGAAAGCAAAACAATAATTAAAATTGATAAAGAACAATGGAAGAAAATACCTCAAAACTTGGATTAATGGAGAAAATTAGGGTTCAAGGTTGAAGAAGAAGAAGAGAATGAAAAACGTAAAAACTGCCTCCTTCCTTGATATCCTCCAGCCTCCTTTCTTTTCAAATAAAAATATATTCTAGTTTATATATTTTTCTAACTTAAAGAATAAAAAAAAACAATAAATAGTACAAAATTAGGAAAGTAGTGAATGGGACTTGTGGCACACGGCCCAGCTGAGGTCCGACCAGCGGACGCTGGTGGCCCAGCGGGCGAAGCAGTGGCGGCTGCTGCGAAAGAGAAAAACCAGCGTGCGCTGGTTTTGATCCTGGACCACTGGCTCAACTTCGGAAGCTTGTATCTCATGTTCTAGGCATCGTCTTGGGGCGTGTGACCCACCGTTGCGAAGCTCTTTAAGTCTAGTTTCCAATGCATTTTGAATCGCATTAATCCGATAAGTATAGCTCGAGATATGGCCAAAATAGTGCAGGGTGGTCAAACTGATCTTTCGCAAACAATGTTATTTCTTCAATTCTAGCTCTATTAACCCCAATAAGCTATGCCATTACCCTTATGAATGTCAAATAAGCTTCAGATGATGTAAATCTTCGTATAGAACATCCATGATCACCAATTCTCCTTGTACAATCATCCACTTCGTGTCATCTTGCTCCGAAAGCTTCCAAATAGCTATAAAACTACCTGAAAAGTTAAGAAACACAAACGAAGCGTAATAGAGCACAAAAATGGATAATTTATGCAGTTAATGCCTAAAATGCAACTATATGGACTAATATGCAACTAATATGCGACTAAAATATGCCTAAAAACTCTATACAATTGTGTTTCATCAAACATGCAAAAGTATGAGAGGTAAACTAAAAAGGTGGAGAGTGAAACTGAAAAGTGAGAGAGAGAATTTAAAAAGTGGGTTAAAATATTAAAAAGTGGATGACATGGGTGGAAAAAGAGGAGAAAGTATATGTGACATGTTACCAAAAATAGAAAAAACAACAGTGTGTAGATTAAAAAGAAACCGACCAAAAAGGAAAGAGTGTAAATTAAAAAGAAACAGATGTAGTATTAAGCAAGACATTTTACATACCTGTATTAAAATAAATCAAGGTAGAGTATAGGTCGACACCACATTTTAACTCTGAATCATTTCATAAGAAGGTGAAACAAATTCAGCTAAAGTATAGGTGGGGACCACATTTTAACCCTAAAATATTGACCCGAGTCATCCAACCCAAACCGACTCAAAATATTATGAACCCATAATGTATATGAACTCAATAGATCTCGACCTGATCCGAACTTAACGCGAAGATAAAGTTGATCCACATATGACCTGACTTAAAATTACTCTATTCAAACAACTTGTTTGCCACCTATACTCCCTGTTCCTTCCATTTCTTTCCTTAGTTTTACTTTTGGAGACTTGTTTAAAATGAATTCCTCTCTTATCCTGAAGCTTTAATCCTATTTTTCACAAAGATATATCATGCTTAAATTCTATCTAACTCAATAATTTTGCTAGTAGAAATTTTTGATGCATTCGATTCCTTAGTTTGTGCCTTTGTTAATTAATTTTGGCAAGAAGTAGAGAACCATTTAACTCTATTAAAGTAAATCACCAAATCCTAGAAACCCTAAGCGACCTGCCGCCCCAGCCCAGCAGGCTCGCTGATGGCCGCAAGTCGCCCTGCTATCGGGTTTTTCCCCGTCGTCCTTAGCTTAGACTTGTCCCCCCCCCGTTCCCACGAGTCGAAGTCCATCCCCTCCCCTGCTTTGTTGTTCTTAGGTTAGACTTGTTCACATCCCCCATTCGATTGGTTCCCCCTCCCCCCTGTTTCGTTTCGGTGTTTCGTGGTTGGTGGTTCCATGTTAGTCGGTTTTCCACCCTCCCCTTTATCGTTTCGGCGGTTCGTGGTGGGTGGTTTCAGGTTAGTCGGTTTTCCCCCCTCCTGCCTGTTTCGTATTTGTTTATTGCCTAGGTTCATCGTTTTTTCCTCCCTCCCCGTGTTGCATCGTGTCCCCCTCCCCCCCCCTAGTTGTTGGGCTCTCATTCCCTCCCCCCCTATTATATTCGGGCTTCCCTTTCCCCCTCCCCCTAGTTTCGGGCTTCCCCTTCCCCATCACCCTTGGTTTTGTGTCTTAGTAATCTCCCCTTCCCCATTCCCCCTTTGTGTTCGTTGGGTTAGTAGGAGTAAGTTGTCTGCTTACTCGATCTGCTTGATAAGTTCGTTAATTGCTGGAGATATTCCTCATGGTTGGTTAGGGTTTGTGTTTTTGTTGTATGGATTTGAGCGTGGAAGTGCGTGGCAAAAGGTTTCAAGGCCGGAGTTTGTTTTATCCGATTTTGGTAATCAGATAATCGCTCGAGATCTAACAATGGTTAGATTTCACTATAGCTTGGTAATGATTATATCAATCATTGCCTTGACAAAAAGATATCTGAAGACGGCTCCCCAATTTGTCAATTGGGTTTATAGCGCGTCAACTAAGTCGAGCTTCTCCTTTGGGCAGGAGAAGCAAGTAATACCCATTTAAGAGGGTATTGAGTCACCGAGAAAGGTGACTCTTCTAGGAATCTTGATCCAAGAATCCCATGTGATAGCAAATCACGGGGATTGGTTAGGTTGTGACTTGTGAGTTCCAAATCTCGCTTGTTTTTCGTTCCTCCGATTGTGAAATCAATCCACTCCTCCCCCAGCTTCCATCATTGTTATGGCGTTTGTCAACCACCAGCAGAATAACTTCAACACAGTTATCTAACAACACAAACCTCCAGATCGAGCAGTTTTATCTAAATTTAAGTTATTTATGTAATTGTAATTGTTATGTAAGAGCGAGTAGAGCTCAAGTTAGTTTCTTTGTTTTTGTTTGATTGTATTAGCGTTAGGCTGTACTTTCATTTTTATTTAATGCAAATTTTCCCCGTTGTAAAAAAAAAAAGAAGGTAAATCAAATATCTTATCGAATTTAATTTGTACAACTATGCACATTTAAGAAGGAGAAAGTTTTGTGTTATACCGTTTTTCCTATAACTTGATGATTAATAATTTTATTAATTGATAAAAGTACTAGAGGATAAATTTGTATATGCTCTCTAATCGATTTATTCGCACATTATTACATTAATAAAAGTAGCCACTGAAAAACCGTTTCTATATTTTTGTCTATTGGTATTATTGTTTTTTCTTTGGTGTAGGGAAAGTCACAATGACAATTTATGTAGACGAGATTTGATCCCATGTCTTAGGTGCCACATCCCAAGATTTTAACCAACTAAGCTAGTTGACATCCTCTTTATTATTGGTAGCCACTGAATAAATTTTAATTGCCTGAATAACTTGGGCCCACTTCATGAGCAACTTTTATTTTGGGTAATCCTATACGAAGTCTGTGGTCTTCAGTGGGATGAATATGTTTCTTTGTTCAAATCTTCGCGTTTGGTTCATATAGTGGTATGGATTTGGAATCAAGAATGAAACCAAGGTGGTATAGATTTGGAACTTGATACTAATACCATGTGTTTGGTTTTATTTGAGAATGAAACTTTTTTTTTATATTTGATATCTAGAGGTATTGGTATGAGCAATACCCACCTCTCCTTGGGTTTCTAAACCCTATACCTTATGGGTTTGAGGTATGGGTTTTAAATTTATGAATTTATTAAACAAATACTAGGTATGGGTTTTACTCATTCTAAACCCATACCTCATGCTAGAATCCTATGAACCAAACGCAACCTTAACCTTAACCTTTGTAGTCATGGATAGCAATGCTTGTCTGATCTTTTTTTTTTTTTTTTTTTCCTCACGCACACATTCCTCTAAAATATCTAGGCAATAGAAACTTATGCAACCAATTATGCCAACAACTAACTCCATATTTGAACCCAAAAACTTCGCTACCACCTAGGCTATGTCGTGCAATAATAGAGATTATAACCTAGCTCGATAATGATATAAATTTATAAACACTATGCATGATATATTGTTATAAAACGAATGATTTATTTCTTGGTGAATGTACTACAATGCACACTTTTTAAATTTAAAGCAACAAATATATAAGAATCAAAACAAGCTAGCACACCTACATACGATCTCGTATGTTTATTGAGCACACTAGTAAATCAATTCATGTGGGAACAAAAGTATGACTTAAGAGTATCTTAAGCGGTGCCGAATGCCCTCTTCATCCTCATTACCTCCTCATTACTTAGAAGAGTGATTTGTTGAGCTATATCAGCAGGTAAGTTGCCAGCAAATAAAGAGTTCATAGAGAATTGAATTGCTGGGTTTGCGGCATTCAAACTAACAAATGCAGTAGCTGGGGTTGCACCAACATTGACTTGGAAATGTAGCATAGCTTGGGGAAAAATCATAACGTCTCCAACCTCAAGTGTTCTGTAGTAGGCAGTGTTATTTGTGTCGATGAATCCTGCAATTATTGACCCTCTTGCTACGAGAATAACTTCTGATGTTCTGTGTGAGTGTACTGGTATAACTCCACCGATCCCAAAGTCTAACCTTGCCATAGAAATACCTAAACCATTTAGAGCTGGGAATTGATCCAAAAATGCTAGAGTTACGTTATTTCCGGGCACGTTTGTGATCGTTCGGTCACCACGGAAACCAGTGTAAACAAAATCATCTGTTGTAAGAGTAGCAGGATCCCTACAAGCGTACCCTTCTGGTCCCCTTGGGACACTACGATCAGCTACACAAAAGTCAACTTCTATAGCACAAGAGAGAGACAATAAGAGAAAAAAAGTGATGAAAGCTACAAGGTTATTCTTATTCATCTTGGAACTTGAATAGCAAGGATTGTATATGGTAGATTTGGTAAATAGTAAGGGGAACTTTACTACTTGATTTGGGTTTTTCTTGCATCTGGTAGCCATGTTTGACACCGTATATATAGAGGAGTTGAAGTGCTCCTGTTCACTGGAAGTCAATGATCACGATTCACGCAACTCTTTTAGATAACTATAATTTTATCTTCCCCTATTCTTGATGGCTTTTCTCGTGAATAGAATTCCGGAACCAAACATAAAATATTTCAATTTGATACGGTCTGCAAAATACGGAACTTAAGTAATAGACGTATACATTACAAGATACTATTATACGGAGAATTCAAAGATGATGTACGAAAATCCAATAATCTAAACCGTGGTGAACTGGTGATTGTATATTAATTTTCCTGCATGGTTTGACAAAGTCATGCACATGTGATAAGAGTATAGAATATCACAAAGATACCAAGGTTACAGGAATACAGGATTGCTAAGGATATTCACATTCTATTAAGCATAAAAAAATGTACTCCCTTTGTTCTGAACTCTCATATAATATGAATACTTTTCATTTTTTATTTGTTCTAAATTTGTTTAAACACTTTTATTTATAGTATAGTTCTACTATTATTTTTTTCTAAACGTAAGATGAATGTCCTTTCTAGTGGGGGAGGAGGGGTTAGGATCCCACTTTGTAAGGGGTAAGAATCGAACCCCTGTCACAGGGTGGAAGGAGGGCATCTAACCAATAATTAAGTCAACCTTGATTCTTTAGTTCTACTATTTTTATACTTACTCTGTTTCACAATACTTGTCAATGTACATTTTTTACTATATATATCTCTAAATATGATTAGTAAAAGTCATATAAAGTTGGTATTTGTGAAATACATATTGAGACTAATTCAACACATATCAGTTAATAATATTTTTATTTTGTACTACCTCCGTTCTTTTTCTATTGCAACAATTGAGTTTTCACGCTTGCTAATGTACAACTTTAACTATTAATATCTTTAATTACTTTTTATTAAAAATTATACAAATTTGATATTTTGAAAGTATAAATCGAGACGAATCTAACAAGATCCCACATGACTATATTTTTCCTTACGTAAAAATCACAAGAGATAGTGAAGGGTGGTTAGTGAATAGTGTAAAAATCTCATTGTTGCAATAGAAAAAGAACGGAGGAAGTATATTATAAATAATCATAGCCAAAGTTAATGAATGAATAGTACAAAACTCAAATGGTTGGAACATGCAAGTATTAAGAAACATAATTTCTAGCCGACTAATTCCTATTACTTTTACTTTTCTGAAGACAATAGCCCACTAACTCCTAATATATCTACTTTATAATAAAATACTTCCCTTGTTTCTAAATACTTGCTACATTCGTTTAAAATAGAAATTTTACAATAATTGTTACATACTAAATTTGCACACTTGTTTTATGAGAGAGCCTACTTTTGCACATTTAAGAGTACAAATCCAACTTCATTTACTATGAAAATATATGGTGGGGACCATTATTTTGGTTGTAAACTAGAATTTTCCCACACTTCGATCACATACATAGTGCCCTTCATTCTTTCTTTTTCTTAAAAATATGTGTATTGTCTCTTTGGTGCAAGTAAATAAAAACGTAATAAGTAACCAGTCACGCGCTCATATTCCGAAATACATAAAGAAATTCTGCAATTTAACTACTAAAAGGTAATAGAAATAGAAGCTCTTTCACTTGGGATTAAAAAGAGTATTTCCTGATTATCATAGATTCCATTTCTTGTGCATATAATTCAATGAAATTCCATCCAGTAAATTGAATGCATTACAAATCTCCAAAATAATAGATAGAAATATTGCACAAAGAGCCATTAAAACTCTTAGTACTCTTCCAAGAACCTACTTTACCATATTCCTAGCTAATTAAAAGGTTTTAATAAAGTTCCTATGCATGGACCGGTAGTAGGTTTTGGACAAGATCTAGAACTACTCTCAAGTCTCAACGGTTTGTATAGCCACAAATCCGACTATATTTATCATGTTTGATCACATTTTTTCAATTTTCGTATTTAATTTGAGTGACAAATTGCATATACGTGATAGAATTACTGTGAATTTTTAGATAAGATTTAATTATATAATAATAATAATAATAATCATAATAATAATAATAATATTAATAATAATAATAATAATAATTTTTAAGATTAACACAAAATGTTGAAAACTACAAAATACATGATGTAAAAACATGTGTATCACATGAGTTTTATAAGTAGTTAGATATAATTAATCACCATTACTATCATGAATTTAATAAGCATAAAGGATTTAGCTAATATAACCATTACTTCATCCGTTTTTTTCTTCTATTACAACCATTGAGTTTTCATATTGGTCCCACATGTACTCCTCCCCCCAACCAAATGACACAAATTAAGCAATAAAAATTTGTGCGTAAGACTCGAATCCACAACCTCTCATTTGAAATACAAATGCACTAACCAACTAAGCTACAATCTCATATTGGTCTTTGTGGAAAAATAATATTCAAGACAAGATAATATTCCTATTTTTAAAAAACAAAGGTATATATTCCTCTTTATTAATCTAATGCTGATAATAGCGTTTCCTACCTTTCACTCTTATATAAAAAACTTCTATAATTTTTATAGCCTCCTAAATTAACACCACTATACCATAATTGCATTGGTTGTGTTCTTGTACATTAACCTAAATTTTAAAAAATAAAACCATATTATAATCTTTGTAATTAATTACAACATATATTTATATATGTACTCTGTCAAAGCTAAGGGTTATATTCGTGCATAATTTATCTTATGATACTTTACTATGTAGATTATTTTATAAGGAATTAGAAGATAATTTACTCGGCACAATCCAATGTTTATAACTCTTTTTTCCCACTTCTTTCAAGTATTTGATTTAATACTTCAAAATTTCCACTATTAAATGATACGGAGCATCATTTGGGAAAACAACTAGTTGCACCCAAAACAAAACAAATATTTTTTTACAAGTACTACATGAGTTTGTTGAGCAATTAGATACAAGAGCAAAACATTCTATGAAGAGAAAAGCACGAATCTTCACTCCTATCAGACTATCACGATACGCCAAGAAACTATTTACGTAAAAATACCACTAACTACCTAGAGAAAAGTACAACTGTACAAGTTGCCAAAAAAAAAAAAAAGTACAACTGTACAAACAATAAGAGGATATAACGAAGACCACGTCCGTTAATAAAAACACTAAGGAGAACCTTTGACATCTTCAAATAATGCAGGAGTTTTATAATCACCCACCATCTATGAATTCTCTATGTAATATGTCATTTCTATTACTTAAGCTCCGTGTTTTTAGACCGTATTTAATTGACATTTAGTATTTGCGGTTCCATAATACTATTCTTCATAAAAGAAGCCATTGAATATATAAATTATTTTTTCTAATATCTTGAAGAGTTATTGTACGTGTCATATGATTGGCTTCTAGCTTGAACACTTAATTTGAACATGAAGATGTCTAATATTCCCCTTTGATTAGGGTAGGATAAGTATTCTATATATAGGGTGCCTCTCTTGGCTATTAGATGCAAGAAAACCACAGATCCAATAATAAAAATCCCCTTAGCAAATCTAGCCCTTATAATTCAGTTAATTCCAAAATGAATAACCTTGTAGTTTTCTTCACTTTTTCGCTCTTGGTGTCTCTCTCTCATGCTATAGAAGTTGACTTTTGTGTAGCTGATCCTAGTCTCCCAAGGGGACCAGAAGGGTATGCTTGTAGGGATCCTGCTACTCTTACCACAGATGATTTTGTTTACACTGGTTTTCGTGGTGGCCGAACAATTACAAACGTACCTGGAAATAATGTAACTTTAGCCTTTGTGGATGCATTTCCAGCTTTGAATGGCTTAGGTATTTCTATGGCAAGGTTAGACTTTGGTGTCGGTGGGGTTATACCAGTACATTCACACCGAACATCAGAAGTTATTCTTGTAGCAAGAGGGTCAATAATTGCAGGATTTATAGACACAAACAACACTGCATACTATAGAAGACTTGAGGTTGGAGATGTTATGATTTTTCCACAAGCTATGTTGCATTTCCAAGTTAATGTTGGTGCAACCCCAGCCACCGCGTTTGTTAGTTTGAATGGCGCAAACCCAGCAATTCAGTTCTCTATGAATTCTTTATTTGCTGGTAACTTACCTGCTGATATAGCTCAACAAATTACTCTTTTAAGTAATGAGGAGGTAATGAGAATGAAAAGGGCATTTGGCACCGCTTAAGATCCTCTTTAAGTTATACTTTTATTCTACATTAATTGATTTATTAGCAGGCTCAATAAATATACGAGATCGTATGTAGGTATTGCTTGTTTTCATTTGGTTATGTCTCATATGTCGCTTTATTTTGAGTGTAAAAAGTTTACTTTGTTGTACATTCACCAATAAATAAAATCATTATTCGTTCTATATCAATGTATCATGCATAGTCTTTATTTCAATTAGCTTCGAGGTTAAAATCTCTATCATCGATTGACACATCTCGATGGTAGAGAAGATTTATAATAATTTGTTTTTTCATCTGTTTAAATATGGAGTTGTCGCATAATTGGCTGCCTAAGTTTCTATTGTCTAGAGTTGTTAGAGGAATATGTGTTAGTGTGTGTGTAGGGCGAGAAAAAAAAAGATTACACGAGCATTGCTATCCATGACTTGGCAGGTCAACTCGAGAGATCTGACCAATAGATATCATATTCATCCCATGCACTCTAGACCTAAAAATGGTCATAAGGGAAATTTTTATCAGATACCTACCCGGGTGTGTACCATGCTTATGCTACATCCCAGGGCCGTTTCATACAATTTTGGGGCCTTGTGCTAAATTAAATTATGAGGCCCCAAAGAGTAAAAAAATAACGTAAAATTTTTCATTACAATTAATAAAAGTTGTGTTCTTTCCAAACAAAATTAACTTATATTACATATTTATAATTAAAAATTAAAATATATTACATAGTACATGTTCAACTAAAATAACACAGTAATTTCTAGAACAATTAGGAAGCAAATCATAAACTTTGTGATTAAGAAATGCAAGAAAAGATGAGTTATCAAAATAACCTTTCCTTTTCTACCAAAAAAAAGAACCTTGCATTTTCTACCCAAAAGAAGAACCTTTATTTTTTGAAGAAGAAGCCGAAGAATGGGGCAATTGAACCCTTGAAAAACAGAAGGATTGAACGCATAAGAAAATCCTTCATATCTATCTCTCTAGAATGTTGGCATCTGGTTCTGTTTCTATCTCTTCTTAACCCTCGTTTTATCAATGTTGAGAGAAATTCTGCTACATCATCTTCAGTTAGAAAAAGAAAAGAAATTTTGATATCTTTTAGAAGAGAAAACGTAAGGTTTAATTGCCAATTGAACCTTACTTATGGGAATTGGAAGAGAGGCGCAGTTAATTGGAGTTGTTAGATGCGTGAAACATTAAGTAGATTTAGTTTTTTTTTTTTTTTTTTTTACTTTGGGTAAACAACAATATAATTGTGCTCTTCTATTTAGGGGCCTGTGCAGTTGCTCCCCTGCATATGGCCTTAGCCGGGCTTGCTACACCCAAGGCTATTTTTTTACTCATTGCTCATTTGAAACCTCCAAATGAGCATACCCACACCTCCTTGATGTTGACGAGTGTCCTTTGGGACATGGTGAGGCTGAAACCACCAGCCATGCTTTGTTTGAGTGCCCGAGAGTTACTGCTTTATGGGAAGATTTAGACTGTGCTGCCCTTTGTGTAAACTCATCTCACCTTTCTTTGTGTGATTTAATTGCAAGCTGGCCCCATCTTGACAAGTTTATGGTGAACCGTGGGAGTGTGTTAGCTTGGTGTTTATGGTCGGAGCGTAACCTCGTGGATTTTTCAAGGTAAACGTATCGCCAACCATACGCTTATCATGCGAGTTTGAAGGCTGGTCGAGGAGTATGGGCTGTACTCAGCTCGTATTTATTGCACGAAGGCGAGTGGAGGCGTTCGCAGCCCCAAGACGTGGTCTGCACCACCTCTAGGCATCTTGAAGCTCAACGTGGATGCCTCCTTGGCTGAACCTGGATGGGTTGGCTTAGGTGTAGTGGGGCATGATTCGTTTGGTGACGTTGTCTTTGCTGCTACTCGACGCATTAAAGCATACTGGTGCCCTAAGGTCGCGGAAGCAAAAGCGGTTCAAATGGCAATTAGACTTGGTAAAAGGTTTGGCTATGATAATGTGATCCTTGAATCAGATTGTCAAGTGGTGATAGGGAGATTAACAAAGAGTGCACTTTATCTCTCGGATCTTGACATTTTTCTTCATGATATATTAGCTTCTAGTACTTCATTTTCTTCTCTTGTTTGGTCACATGTTAAACGTGACGGTAATTCTGTAGCTCATTATTTAGCAAGGCTAGTCCCTTTTGGTGTTGAACAAATATGGGAAAACCACTCCCCCCCGGAGGTGGCGCCCTATGTACTCATGGACAAATTATCTTTGGAGTAATCTAGCTTGCTTTTCCCCTCAAAAAAAAATGAGCATAATCACATAACAAGTAGCGTTTCAAATGAGCAAATGGGCAATAAATAGCCTTTGGGTGTACCATCACATGGTACACCCGAGTCTATGATGAAAGCACTCTGGTCATACGATGACCAATTTCAATTTTTGGTCATAGGATTATCCAAAATAAAAAATTAAAATTATCTCTCACGCTATTGATAACAAAAATAAAAATAATTATATTAACGATTTTTTAGTGGCTACTTTCGCATACTTTATAAAGCCAAGTTCTATAATTCAAAATGGAACCTCCGTATTGCCATCAATCTCTGCCACGTAACAGGTTCTCCTTTCCATTTCACCTCCACTCCTCAATTCACAAACTCCTTCATGCTCGTAGCCTAGGAGCCCCCTCACTCCCATCCATTCACACAAACTCGACTTTGATGGTTCGGTTCGTCCTCCTTAGTCAGAAATGGCGTCATCATCGGTGATCATCTAGGCAAGCTACACAAAGCTTCTACCTACAATCTGGGCAACACCCAAGTTTTCATTGTAGAAGCCACGACTCTCCATCAAGTTATCCTCCTAACAGTTCAAGAGAAAGTCCAAAATCTTTAATTAGGGGATGACAACCTACTAGTGGTGAATGCCGTTAAAGGTCATTGGTCCCTGCCTTGGCAAATTGCACACATTATCCAATATATCAAAACACTTGTCAATTCGTCTAATAGTTGGAGCATCAGACACGTCTATAGAGAAGCAAATAAAACTGCATATTGGATAGCAAATTAAGGACACTTAGTTAATTCTTGTTTTCATATAAATTTGTAATAATTCTGCCTTAAATATCGTCCTTGTAAATGATGCTTTAGGAGTTCCCCTCGTGGGGAGGGTCTCCTAATTCTTTTTCTACTTACTTTTATAAAAAAACCACACTATAACTTATTTCCTTCAAATACGTGTCCCAATAAGTATTTAGATTATTTGGAACGGAGCGAGTATAAATCAATATTATATATATTACTCCATCAATATGGAAATATTATAGCTGTATGGTCTTACTTGGTATGTTTGATGATTTTCATGGATCCTTTTATTATTATTTACATTGTTGGAACATACAATTAATGATATTATTCAATTATATTGTCAGCTAAGGATGGCTCAAAGGGTTTTAGCTAAGTCATTTGTGTCATACTATGTTTGTGACTTTTTTCAAGAAAAGCACTATGTAAAATATACAATTTGGTATAACTTTGTTAAAGATTTTTTTTGAGTTATAACTTCTGATTTTTTTGAAAAGCAAATGTTTTAAGTTCGATCTCAAGGCCTCAATGTTAGATATAAATCATAGTCCAAAAATTTATTGATTAGCTAATCCGTGTCTCAGATACCAAATTAAATACCCAACAAGATAAGATGACAAACTCATTATTTGAATTATCAATAGGATCAATTCTAATAAGTCACACACTCATATTCCGAAAAAATATAAAGAAATTCTGCGAGTCAAACTACCAAAAGGCCATGGAAATTGGAGCTCTTTCACTTGGAATTGAAAGGAGAATTTCCTGGTTATTTTGGATTTCATTTTCTCGTGCATTTAATTCATTGAAATTCCATCTAGCTACACAAAGAAATTTTGCAATCAAACTACCAAAAGGCTATGGAAATAGGAGCTCTTTCATTTGGGATTGAAAGGAGAACTTTCTGGTTATTTCTCGTGCATTTAATTAATTGAAATTCCATCTAGCTAGTAAAATGATTGCATTACAAATATCCAAACTAATTGACATGAATATTATATTGCTAAAACAATCCATTAGAACTCTTGGTACTCCTCCAAGGACCTACTTTACCATATTCCGAATTCAAAGGTTTTAATAAAGTTTTCAATGCATCATGGTAGTCAGTGTTGGACGAGATGTAAAGCTACCCTCAACGGTTTTATTAAATAAAATAAAAACTATAAAATATATGATGTAACATGTGTATCACAAGAGTACCATGACTTTCTAAATAAAATTTAACATAAAGTCTGGGGTGTAATTGTTCCACCATACCTTATGGTGTAACAAAATAAATAAACTAAACTTTTGAATCCAAAAAAATAGAAAATAAATAAACTCCTTCGTCCCTAACCTCACCCATCTAGCTTCTCTTTCTCATCTGATATCTAACTGATAAGTGCGCAATATAATATATTTATGTTCCTTTATTGTAATATCATAAGGACGTTCATATATTTATTTGATGCATTCTATATACTTTTGTTAATTTAGATATAATACCTTTTGTTATTATTTTTATTGTATTTATACTAAAATTTTCTACTATTTTTTTAAGCAAAAGAACACACTGAGCTCTTATTAATTGAACAAAAATCAGACGCAACTACATCTTCAATCATATTTGGGCAACTCCCCACCCAAACTCGCGTAGAGAAGTCGAGCGGGTTAAGGTGAGCTAAATTTTCCTACTTTTGTCTAATGAGGCCATTTGGTTCAAGAAGAAAACTAAAAATGAGGCCAAGCCCAATTTCCTTTTTCAAATCAATCAATAAGGGAACAAAAAGACAAGAGACAAAAGTTAAAATAAAGAATAAGGGCATGTTCTCTTCATTATAAAACAACTGAACTGAATTGAACCGAACCGAACTGAATTAAATTATAACTAATTAATAGTAATGATTATCATTTAGGAACTGAACTGAACTGAAAATAAGCTGGGGAGAACATGCCCTAAGAAAACAACAAAAGGAAACAAAATGAAAAAAAGAAGAAAGAACGGTACCAGAGCAAGCAGTAGCACGCCTTATTCCTTCTTCATTCTCTCTTCCTTCACCTTTCACGCATCACCACATCGTACTCAATTGAGGATCCGAACATCAGTACGCAATCAATTCCCATAAATATTTTGAGAAAAAATTAGAGAACTTGCGTGAGGCATCAAGCCACATTTGGGGTGCACGAGTTCGATGAGAAGACAACCTTTGGGTGGAGTCTTAGCACACAACCGAGGAGGGTGAAATTCAAACTTGAACGTAAGTGCGAAATTCGAAATTCAAGGGTGAATTTCCGCGCGAATTACATAAGTTCTTCTCTGTTTCTCTTGTACTTCCAAATTGGTTTTGATATCTCCCGATTCTACTTTTGAATCTCATAGTTATTTTGAGTTGATTTATTCTTGAACTTTAGTTGGAATTCAAGATTGTTGTTGTTAGATACTTTGATACTCAACTTATGTTTGTGTGCAATTTTCAGATTTCAGTGTTATGCCTAATTTGTTATCTTTTTATGTATAAAGTTGAAATCTTTGCTAGTTATATGGTTCAGCTTAGTCTAAATTATATAACAACAAGTAGCAACTAGTTTAATTTAGGCCTGCAAAGATAGTTTTAAGTTCAAATTAGAATATAACTTGGACTAATTATTTTGACATAAAGACATTATATATTTAAATTGGCTAGGGATTAATGATGTATTTTTAGTTATGTAATGCTTCTAGTTTAATCATTGTAAGTTGCGAAATGCTTGTGGTGATTAGATTAGTTTAGAATCAATGTTCAGCTTAGTTTAATGTTGATTAAAAGTAAGGAAATATAGGGGAATTTAGTTACTTGAATTCCTGCAATTAATCTATCTAATCAATCTTGAATTTATGAATCAAAAGTATAATCGTGGTTAGAAGTTTATAACTCTCTAAAAAATTACGAGCTTAAACATGGGTTGCTTGTCATCACTTGTAAATACTAGGTTAGTTTAATTCTTAGTTATTAATCAATCAGATTTTTAGTATCATCTTATAAAACGCCCCCAAAACAATGTGAATATGTATATATTAGTAGATATTTTCTAACAATTTATAAGTAAAAAGAATTAGTTAAATTTTGAGTTAATAAGGGTTTTAGCTCCTCGTGGGAACGATCCTTTCTTACCCTTTGCTACTTGTTTATGTTTTTGAGGGATTAAAATAGGTTTTAATTTGTACGCATAACGACACGTACCACAAACACTCTCTCTCATCCTTCTTCTCACCTTCATCTTCCCTCTCTCCACCTCGAAAATCCCACCATCTTCCAATTTCTCTCAAAAAATCCACGATCGAGCAACGATGAATTTAAGCAGCAATCCTCGATTTAAGCAGTTTAATAAATTTAATTGGTCAACTGATTAGATTCGATTAAAGAGCGTTTCTAATTTGATATGTAGGCTCCACAATTTAGTTAGATGTGGTTTAGATTCATCCAATGAAGGCTTGATGCTGGATTATCGGCGTTAATCGCAATCACAACCTCGAAATTAGCAAAAATGGAGATGGTCAGACTAGGGGCGGTGCGAAGAGTAGGGAAAAAGAGAAAATGCAATATTGGTGTCTGCAGCATCAGAGACATATGCGTTAATGCTTGCTGGTGTTGGTGCGTCGTAAGGTGTGGTGTCGTGTGTTTGGGTGTGGTTCCGGTGTGTCGTGAGGTATGGTGGTGTGGTGTGATTGCAATATGGTGGTGGTGGTGGTGTGGTATGGTGCGGTGTGGTGGTGGTGGAAAAGAAAAGATAGAGGAGGTTTATAGATGGCGGCAGGTCGAGCTGTGCAAAGACCAGGGACGGACAGGAATCTGGACCGGACCGGACCAGAAGGACTGGACCAAACCAGAGATTCCGGTCTTCGGTCCATAAAAAATCCCAATTCGGAGTTTTCGGACCGGTGGATCAGAATTTCTGTTATTTTAGTAAAAAAAAAGTTTATATGTTAAAAAAGTTAAAAATAGAAAGTTAAAAACCTACTCCCTCCGTCCCAGAATAATCTAAACACTTTCGTTTTATGTTTGTCCCAAATTAGTTTGAACACTTCAATTTTTGGCATGGTCCCATTATTAATATATTATTTCTTTTACACTCCTTTGTCCCACACTCTACTTTTTATCAAAAAAAATTACCCAACTTTCTCTCTCATCGAATAAAAAATACCCCACCAACTCCTATCACATCTACTTTTTAAATAAAATAACATTTGATAACCACACTACAACTTATCACTTTAAAATACGTGTCCCAACAAGTGTTCAGATCTTTCTGGGACGGAGGGAGTACTATTTATTACCTTTAGTATGATTGTTATTAAAATTATTAAATTTTAGTGTATCTAATTTATAAATATTTTTAAATTGATTTTTTTTTTATAAAATATAGATTTCAGTCCAACAAGTCCAAAACCGGACCATACAAGAGAAATTCCGGTCCCGGTGCAAAAAAAAATCCAGATTCCGATCCACTAGTCCAGTCCTGGATCGGTGCACACCCCTAGCGGCAGGTGTACAGTGGTATGGTGGTGCTGGTGGAACTGTGGAGGGGTGGGAGGAGGTGGATGGTTGGATTCATGGAAGTCAAGTTTTGAGGGGAGGAGAGAGAAAGAGTTAATAATGATATAAGGTTGTTGAAAATTGACATAAAAGTGAGTAATAATGATTCCATTTCTCTTAGTGATATTAGTTTATGTAATAATGATAAGAAATATAAAGAGTTGAAAATTGATAACCAAAATAAGGGGAATTGATACAAATTATTTAAAAATTATATAAAAGTGACTTTTAATGATACTAGTTTATGTAATAATGATAAGAAATATAAAGAGTTGGAAATTGATAATGAAATAGGGAAAGATGATACAAATTTATTGAAAAAGGACATAAAAGTGAGTAATAATGATATCATTTTTCCTAAAAATGATATCAATTTTTGCATAGTAATAAGGTATATAGTTGAAAAATAATAATGAAATAAGGAAAATGGTACAAATTTGTTGAAAAATGACATATAAGTCTATAATAATGAAAATGAAGCATATCAATAATGATATGAAAGTGTTTTGTAAATGACATGAAATTAAATTTAAAACTGACATGAAATAGCTCCAAAATGATATGAAATACTCCAATAATGACATGAAACATGTATATAAGTATATTATTTCTCTCTTCTAAAAAAAAAAGTATATTATTTCTCACATGTCCGATGTTACACAATAAGTTATGGTGTAACATGTTACATCCGCACGCACTCAAGATTTAAAGATTAACATAGAAATATAATTACCATAAAATATATGATGTAACATGTGTATCACGTGAGTTTTATAACTAGTTAGACATAATTCATCATCATCGCGACCATGAATTTGATAAGCACAAAGGATTTGGCTAAAATATGCGATATTAAGAGCAAGAGTTACAAGTGTTAAGTGCACCCAAAAGAAATTACAGTTTACAAATTACAAGTACTACGTGAGTTTGTTGAGCAATTAAATACAACAGCAAGAATTTCTATGTATTCTATCGAAAGAAAAGCACGAGCCATCACCCCCTATCATGATACAAGAAACTAATTACGTAAAAATACCATTAACAACCTAGAGAAAAGGACAAGAAATAAGAAGATATAACGAAGACCAAGTCCGTTAATTAATAAAAACACTAAGGAGAACACATGACATCTTCAAACAATGCAGGAGTTTTGATAATCACCCACCATCTATGAATTCTCTGTAGGAACATATAGATGTATATAGCGGAATTTCAGGAAACAAATTTCCTAACATCTATCACAAGATCGCATGCATAACATAAATATGAATCATATTATAAGGAAAAGAAAGTACAACCTTTGTAGCGTGTTTTCCACCAGATTGCAAGTGCTATAGATCAAAGAACTGCAATTGATGTCCCTCTACTTAGTCCACGAGCACCAATTGAATTCCCACGTTTGCTAGAACAGAAGAGGATGAACAAATTTCACTCTCTTGCTTTTTAGGGAGGGTGGCCGGATTTCCCAAAGGGAAATAATAGGGTTTTTCTCTCTCTCTTTTTTAGTTTGAAAGTTACTGTCAAATTGAACGTTCTATTCCTCTCTCCTATTATAACCTTTTATAATAGTAGGAGAATAAAATAAGAGAGAGACCTAACCTAACCCTAATTTCTCCTATTGGCCGGTTTCCTTACTTCAATTAGTTACTACAATGTGTGCCCTCATAGGATTAGGTTAACTTAGTTGTAGGTACAATCAATATTGTTCTACTAACCAACATTTATTCTCTAGCAAGTAAATGTGATTACTAAACTAACGTAATTAATTATCTCTATAATAATTCCTTTTATATTTAGTAATTGCCGGGATGTCTAAGGACATATTCCTTCTGTAACACCCCGTAATTTTCACCCTTATTTTTGGTGTTTGTTTACATTAAAATGATATTTTTCGTAAAAATAAATAATTTATTATTTAGATTATTTTGGAACGTGTTGTGAAAATGTGTATATATATTTATATGATGTGATATATGTATATATATTTATTTTAAGTTTTTAGTTATTTATTTTAAAGGTTATATTAGTTTCGTTATTTATTTAGGCGTTTAGGATGCATTTTTTTTTGCCGCGTAGCGTTTTTGTAACAATGTTGGACCGATTTGAGTGATGAAATGTTGCATCGCATGTGGCGTGTTAATGTGTTTATTATATTTATATTTATAATATAATTTATTAGAGTTATTTTCATTATTAAGTATTTTCAAAGTTTAGGCGCAATTTAGGAATTTATCGATTTATCGCGTGACGGACTTTTGATGCATAGACCTTTGATGACTTGGGCCGAAATCTTCTTGGTGTACTTGGGCTTGGACAGCCGGCTATGGGGAGGGAGAAGGAAGAAGTTTCTCCTCTTTTATTTCACTTCTTTTAATTGGTGACTCTTGGTAGATTGTAACCCCCCATAACCCCCCTAATCATTTCTCCTAAACCCTTCATTTTTCCTTGCCATAAAATTCGATTGTTTTTAAAAGAAGTTCAAGCATCATTTGCATTTAACCCTCACCGTTTTCAAGAAAAGAAAGAGAGAAAAGGAAGAGGAAAAGAATAGAAAGAGAGAAAACACCTTGGTCAATGCCGGAAATCTTGAGAGAATGAAAGTGAATAAAGAAAGTGTGGTGGGGACGTGGGGTTTGTGTGGAAAACATGTGGCACATGTGAGAGTTTAAATAAAGAAAGGGAAAGAGAAAAGGAGGGAATAGGGAAATACACCCCATGTATTTTTGTACAAAAATACAGATCGTTACCAGGAAATTTCAGGGCGGCATTTAGCAAGACTAATGGATGAAGTAGTTTTTTGTTGACCTTTAGGATGTTATTTCTTTTTATACTCCCTATGTATTATGGTACTTGCAACTAAGTTGTTTGGGCAACTATGTTCTTGCTTTCTCTCTCCCAGCATATGGGATTCTTCTTTTATATTTCTATCTCTTTATCTCTCTCATATCCTTGGTCCTTGTGTTGAGAAAAATGTTGCAATTAAAAAAAAGAACCGAGGAAGTATACTTCCTCCTTTTTTTTTACTTGCTACATTTTCCATATATGAGTGTTTCTTTTTACTTGCTACATTTCCTATTACTATTTGTTTTTCTTTTTTTCCACCAAAAAGTAATACTTTTTTTACCTTTCCCCATTATTTTACATTAACTGGCTCAAAAAGTACCCTCCCAAAAGCTTGAAAGTGACATTGCCTTAATTGTTGTGCATTATCAAATGTAGCAAGTAAAACAAAAATGGAGGAAGTAGTTTCTTGTTGACCTTTAGGATGTTATTTCTTTTTATACTCCCTATGTATTATGGTACTTGCAACTAAGTTGTTTGGTACTTATTTAAAGGAAGATGATAGAGAAGGTAAGCGAAAAAAAGTATTTAAAATGATTTAGAACACCAGTGATATGAGATCAGGTTGGGATGTTGGGGTATTAGTTGCTGAAATGATTCTAATTAATATATCTGTTTATTTTGTCTATTACTCTATCATGCTTCTTAAAAAGCATGTCAAACAACTTGGTTGTAAGCATTATAAAACATAGGAAGTACTACCTCCATTTCAAATTAATCTATACATTTCACTTTGGGGGGAAACCAAGGAGAAAATGCAAAAGTATGAGAGGTAAATTGAAAAGTGTGAGAGAGAAACTAAAAAGTGGGTTAAAATATTAAAAGTGGATGACATGGGTGGAAAAAGAGGAGAAAGTAGATGTGACATGTTACAAAAATAGAAAAAGCAACAGTGTGTAGATTAAAAAGAAACCGACCAAAAAGGAAAGTGTGTTGGTTAAAAGGAAACGGATGTAGTATTAAGCAAGGCATTTTACATACCTGTATTAAAATAAATTAAGGTAGAGTATAGGTCGACACCACATTTTAACTCTGAACTATTTCATAAGAAGGTGAAACATATTTAGCTAAAGTATAGGTGGGGACCACATTTTAACCCTAAAATATTGACTCGGATCATCCAACCCAAACCGACTCAAAATATTATGAACCCGTAATGTATATGAACTCAATAGATCTCGACCTGATCCGAACTTAACGCGAAGATAAAGTTGATCCACATATGACCTGACTTAAGATTACTCTATTCAAACAACTTGTTTGCCACCTCTACTCCACGTTCCTTCCATTTCTTTCCTTAGTTTTACTTTTGGAGACATGTTTAAAATGAATTCCTCTCTAATCCTCAAGCTTTAAACCTCTTTTTCTCAAAGACATATCATGCTTAAATTCTATCTAACTCAATAATTTTCCAAGTAGAAATTTTTGATGCATTCGATTCCTTAGTTTGAGCCTTTGTTAATTAATATTGGCAAGAACTAGAGAACCATTTAACTCTATTAAGGTAAATCAAATACCTTATCGAATTTGTACAACTATGCACATTTAAGAAAGAGAAAGTTTTGTGTTATACCGTTTTTCCTATAACTTGATGATTAATAATTTTATTAATTGATAAAAGTAGAGGTCCTCGTGGGAGCCCAATGGGTTGGTGCTCCCACCTCCCAACCGCAAGGTCGATGGTTCGACTCTCATCACTCCCCAATTTGGGGAGTTTGTATAAAAATGTTTGCTTGTGGGTATAAATCCCCTCTACTCAGCCAATGAGCTGGTGTGCCCTGCAGGCTAGTAGCCTAGCAGGGGTTGGTCTTCAGACCAATTATCTTTCCTGAACAAAAAAAAAAAAATTAATTGATAAAAGTACTAAAAGATAAATTTGTATATGCTCTCTAATTGATTTATTCGCACATTATTACATTAACAAAAGTAGCCATTGAAAAACCGTTGATATATTTTTGTCTATTGGTAGATTTATTATTGGTTTTTCTTTGGTGTAGGGAGAGTCACAATGACAATTTATGTAGACGAGATTTGATCCCATGTCTTAGGTGCCATATCCCAAGATTTTAACCAACTAAGTTAGTTGACATCCGCTTTAATATTGGTAGCCACTGAATAAATGTTAATTGCCTGAATAACTTGGGCCCACTTCATGAGCAACTTTTATTTTGGGTAATCCTATACGAAGTCTGTGGTCTTCAGTGGGATGAATATGTTTCTTTGTTCAAATCTTCGCGTTTGGTTCATATAGTGGTATGGATTTGGAATCAAGAATGAAACCAAAGTGGTATAAGTTTGGAACTTGATACTAATACCATGTGTTTGGTTTTATTTGGGAATGAAACTTTTTCTTATATTTGATACCTAGAGGTATTGGTATGAGCCATATCCACCCCCCTTAGGTTTCTAAACCCCATACCTTATGGGTTTGAGGTATGGGTTTAAAATTTATCAATTTATTAAACAAATATTAGGTATGGGTTTTAAATTTTTCAATTTATTAAACAAAAATTGAGTTTTTTTAAAAAAAAAAGAAAATCAGTAAAATCGTGTTTTACGGAGTCCGAAGCGTACTCTAACTGACTAAGTCAGCCAAAAACAGTAGTGTTTACTCTTTTGAGTCTAGGTAATTCCCAAAAGCTGATGCATATGTCTGATTTTAAACCTAAAAAGTAAAAAAAAAATGTAGAGAGAGAATAGAGAAAGCCTGTGCACACGCTACACTGCACAATCAAACTCAACTTTCATCCTCAGAAGTTAGACCTCAATAGTACATTAACTATTTTGCTCGTTTCATTTAGGGGGTACGCTCGAAGCGAGGCCGAGGAGTGATAAAACACTATCAGCTAGAGGGCACCTTGCCCACTATCAGGGACAATATCGTAATTTATAAACCCATGTTTGTGTATCAAAAACACTTGTTTGTGTTTAATCAACCCGTGTTTATGTGTTTGAGACACTTGTTACTTACAAAACAACCCTTGTTGGTGTGAATTTCAATGGTAAATTTTGTCAAAAGTCGACCTGTGGTTTCGACAAAAAGTAAAAGTTGTCTCGATTTGCGCGTTTTTGCCAGCTTTTTTCTCGAAAAAATGCAACCTTATTTTTATGAAAACACATGTTTGTGTGTTTAAAACACTTGTTGTCTATACATCAACACATGTTTGTGTATCTTATACACTTGTTATTTACAATTCAACCCCTGTTTGTGTTTGTTAATATGCCAAAATTACAACCTTATCCCTGATAGTGGGCAAGGTGCCCTCTAACTGATAGAGGTTTATCACTCCTCAAGCGAGGCCTGTGTTTTGGAAACGATAGGAAGTTATGCAGCTTCCGAAAGGATGAGAGGGATTGGGTGTCAGAAATGTTCAGCTTTTTAACAAGGCTCTTCTGCTTAAGCAGGCGGTTCGGGTTCATACTAGTAGGGATAGTTTAGTTAGTAAGGTTTTGTGTGCTAAGTACAGGGGTTCCCCTGTGGATGTAGTGATGCAGAATCGGAAGTTGGAAAGAGTTTCTTGGGGATACAGAGGAATGTGCATAGCAGTTCAGGATTGTAGATTTGGTTTCATGAGGAGAATTGGTAATGGTTCGCAAACCAGGGTGCTTCAGGACAGATGGGTTGTGGGTGGGCCGTTATCGATTAAGCGTAATGTGGACCTAAGCGCAAATTCGATTGAGGTAGTTCAGGATCTGCTGTTGAAGGATAGAAGGGTGTGGGATTCAGCAACTGTGTGGAGGTTGTTCACATGTGAGTCCGCGACTAGGATTTTGGCTACGCATATCCCGACTAAATTGGTTTCTGATGAGTTCGTGTGGAGTGCATCTAAATCAAGAGTGGTTAGAATTAAGGAAGTTTATGCTGCGCTTCAAAAGCTGGAGGGGAATATGGAGGTTTCGGATGATGAAGTAAAATTTTAGCATAAGCTTTGGGATTGTGAGATTAGGCCAAAATGGAAGGTTTTTATTTGGAAGCTTCTGAATTCAGCGCTCGCTGTCAATCTGAATCTGTATAGAAGAAGATTTCAGATCAGCCCTCTATGTAGTTTATGTGGATGTGAGATGGAGTCGGAGCAACATCTTTTTAGAGACGGTCAGGTCACGTCAAGAGTGTGGAGTGGGTCTCCGCTGGGTATTAGGGCACAACAGGTGGGTCAGGTGATGTTCGGAGATTGGGTTCGGAATTTCCTTAAATATTTTTGGAAGCAGGAAGGTCGCGCTTCTATTCGAGGGAAGGAGTTTGTGGCAATTCTTTGGTCAGTTTGGTTGCTTCGGAATGGCGTCGTCTTCAGAGGTAAGGCAATCCTCTTGAAATTTTAAGCTTCAAGCGTCAACTGATGATGGATGAGAACCTCAGATTGCAGCAGACAGGGTCATTATTGAATTCGGGTAACGACAAGGTAAGTTCTCCAATTTTATTGTGTTATAAAGCTGGTTCGTCTCAGGGACTCCAATGTTCAGTTTTTGTTGACAGCTCTTGGAAGAACAAAAGGGAAGGGGTAAGGAAGGGTCTTCCGGCAGCGGGAATAGGTTGGGTTGGATTTGCTAATTGTGGTAAGGTTAAGGAAGGAGGATCAGCTATATGCGCTATTAAGAGGAATGATTGAAGTGTGTACGAGAGAATTTGCTTCAATAATAATACATACAGATTCTGCAGAGCTTTTGCAGGCCATTTTGAGGGGATCAGGACCTTTTATTATATCTCCCATTTTGGATGATATCATGTCAAAATGTAAGTGTTTTAAGTATGTTGAAATATTAAAGGTAGGTAGGAATGAAGTGAATCAAGCTCATACCTTAGCTAATAGAGCAAGAAGGGGTGACTTGATTCCAATGTAGGTTGTTGGTTTCATGTTTGTTCTTGTCGCCAAAACAAAAAAAAAAAAAAAAAAGACCTATTTTGCCACTCGCACAGATTGAGGGAAGTGGCACTTTTCTTTTCTTTTTTTAGTTTTCGTTTTACTAGTTCATTGTTATTTGTTAAGTATATGTTAATTGATGTTTAGTTGTTTCTTTTGCAAATTTTTGTTATTGGCAATTGTTAATGTTGTTATTAATTTTTGTTTTATTGGGCAAGATTTTTTTATTGGGTTACTCCTCTAATTGATTATATAATTTGTGAAATATGAATCAATTACTCATTTTGTTACGAAACTAAATAATATTAGAATATTTTGAAATTTTTACATTAATTTGTTACTTTACAATATGA
Source organism: Beta lomatogona (assembly GCA_947646795.1). Taxonomy (NCBI): domain Eukaryota; kingdom Viridiplantae; phylum Streptophyta; class Magnoliopsida; order Caryophyllales; family Amaranthaceae; genus Beta; species Beta lomatogona. The sequence goes on along the minus strand of CANSNZ010000242.1, from coordinate 399,514 downwards.
ATTATATGATCTTAATGTTATACTATATGAAAATTTTTTGTGGCTAATTTTATGCAATTTTAAAAAAATTGAATTCTCGTATACGATTGTATTGGCCCCTCCAGGACTAAAATCTTACATCCGCCCCTGCCCATACCTCATGCTAGAATCATATGAACCAAACGCAACCTTAACCTTTGTAGTCATGGATAGCAATGCTCGTGTGATCTTTCTTTTTTTCTCACGCACACATTCCTCTAAAAAATCTAGGCAATAGAAACTTATGCAACCAATTATGCCAACAACTCCATATTTGAACCAAAAACCAAAAACTTCGCTACCACCTAGGCTATGTCGTGCAATAATAGAGATTATAACCTAGCTCGATACTGATAAAAATTTATAAACACTATGCAATATGCATGATATATTGTTATAAAAAGAATGATTTATTTCTTGATGAATGTACTACAATGCACACTTTTTAAATTTAAAGCAACAAATATATAAGAATCAAAACAAGCACACCTACATACGATCTCGTATGTTTATTGAGCACACTAGTAAATCAATTCATGTGGGAACAAAAGTATGACTTAAGAGTATCTTAAGCGGTGCCGAATGCCCTCTTCATCCTCATTACCTCCTCATTACTTAGAAGAGTAATTTGTTGAGCTATATCGGCAGGTAAGTTACCAAAGAAATAAAGAGTTCATAGAGAATTGAATTGCTGGGTTTGCGGCATTCAAACTAACAAATGCATAGAGCGGGGGTTGCACCAACATTGACTTGGAAATGCAAGCATAGCTTGGGGAAAAATCATAACGTCTCCAACCTCAAGTGTTCTGTAGTAGGCAGTGTTATTTGTGTCGATGAATCCTGCAATTATTGACCCTCTTGCTACGAGAATAACTTCTGATGTTCTGTGTGAGTGTACTGGTATAACTCCACCGATCCCAAAGTCTAACCTTGCCATAGAAATACCTAAACCATTTAGAGCTGGGAATTGATCCAAAAATGCTAGAGTTACGTTATTTCCGGGCACGTTTGTGATCGTTCTGTCACCACGGAAACCAGTGTAAACAAAATCATCTGTTGTAAGAGTAGCAGGATCCCTACAAGCGTACCCTTCTGGTCCCCTTGGGACACTACGATCAGCTACACAAAAGTCAACTTCTATAGCACAAGAGAGAGACAATAAGAGAGAAAAAGTGATGAAAGCTACAAGGTTATTCTTATTCATCTTTGGAACTTAAATAGCAAGGATTGTATATGGTAGATTTGGTAAATAGTAAGGGGAACTTTACTACTTGATTTGGGTTTTTCTTGCATCTGATAGCCATGATTGACACCGTATATATAGACGAGTTGAAGTGCTCCTGTTTACTGGAAGTCAATGATCACGATTCACGCAAGTCTTTTAGATAACTATAATTTTATTTTCCCCTATTCTTGATGGCTTTTCTCGTGAAGGATAGAATTCCGGAACCAAACATAAAATATTTCAATTTGATACGGTCTGCAAAATACGGAACTTAAGTAATAGACGTATACATTACAAGATACTATTATACGGAGAATTCAAAGATGATGTACGAAAATCCAATAATCTAAACCGTGGTGAACTGGTGATTGTATATTAATTTTCCTGCATGGTTTGACAAAGTCATGAACATGTGATAAGAGTATAGAATATCACAAAGATACCAAGGTTACAGGAATACAGGATTGCTAAGGATATTCACATTCTATTAAGCATAAAAAAATGTACTCCCTTTGTTCTGAACTCTCAGATAATATGATTACTTTTCATTTTTTATTTGTTCTAAATTTGTTTAAACACTTTTATTTATAGTATAGTTCTACTATTTTTTTTTTTCTAAACGTAAGATGAATGTCCTTTCTATTGGGGGAGGAGCGGTTAGGAACTTAGGATCCCACTTTGTAAGGGGTAAGAATCGAACCCCTGTCACAGGGTGGAAGGAGGGCATCTAGCCAATAATTAAGTCAACCTTGATTCTTTAGCTCTAATATTTTTATACTTATTCTGTTTCACAATACTTGTCAATGTACATCTTTGACTATATATATCTCTAAATATGATTAGTAAAAGTCATATAAAGTTGGTATTTGTGAAATACATATTGAGACTAATCCAACACATATCAGTTAATAATATTTTTATTTTGTACTACCTCCGTTCTTTTTCTATTGCAACAATTGAGTTTTCACGCTTGCTAATGTACAACTTTAACTATTAATATCTTTAATTACTTTTTAGTAAAAATTATACAAATTTGACATTTTGAAAGTATAAATCGAGACGAATCTAACAAGATCCCACATGACTATATTTTTCCTTACGTAAAAATCACAAGAGATAGTGAAGGGTGGTTAGTGAATAGTGTAAAAATCTCATTGTTGCAATAGAAACAGAACGGAGGAAGTATATTATAAATAATTATAGCCAAAGTTAATGAATGAATAGTACAAAAGTCAAATGGTTGGAACATGCAAGTATTAAGAAACAGAATTTCTAGCCGACTAATTCCTATTACTTTTACTTTTCTGAAGACAATATCCCACTAACTCCTACTATATCTACTTTATAATAAAATACTTCCCTTGTTTCTAAATACTTGCTACATTCGTTTAAAATAGAAATTTTACAATAATTGTTACATACTCCCTCCGTTTCATTTTAATTGTTACACTTTGATATTTTAGACTATTCACAAATTTCACTTTGACCATCATTTGTGATTTATATGCGGATGAAAATATAGTCATGTGGGATCTTGTTAGATTCATCATAACATGTATTTTATTAATATGTACTTTTTATAATTTTTACAAACACAAAACTAAAGATATATGTCCTCAAATTTTTACATTGGCATGCGTGAAAAGTGTAAATGTGTAGATTAAAATGAAACGGAGGGAGTACTAAATTTGCACACTTGTTTTATGAGAGAGCCTACTTTTGCACATTTAAGAGTACAAATCCAACTTCATTTACTATGAAAATATATGGTGGGGACCATTATTTTGGTTGTAAAATAGAATTTTCCTACACTTCGATCACATACATAGTGCCCTTGATTCTTTCTTTTTCTTAAAAAATATGTGTATTGTCTCTTTGGTGCAAGTAAATAAAAACGTAATAAGTAACCAGTCACGCGCTCATATTCCGAAATACATAAAGAAATTCTGCAATTTAACTACTAAAAGGTAATAGAAATAGAAGCTCTTTCACTTGGGATTAAAAAGAGTATTTCCTGATTATCATAGAGTTCATGTCTTGTGCATATAATTCAATAAAATTCCATCCAGTAAATTGAATGCATTACAAATCTCCAAAATAATAGATAGAAATATTGCACAAAGAGCCATTAAAACTCTTAGTACTCTTCCAAGAACCTACTTTACCATATTCCTAGCTAATTCAAAGGTTTTAATAAATTTCCTATGCATGGACCGGTAGTAGGTTTTGGACAAGATCTAGAACTACTCTCAAGTCTCAATGGTTTGTATAGCCACAAATCCGACTATATTTATCATGTTTGATCACATTTTTTCAATTTTCGTATTTAATTTGAGTGACAAATTGCATATACATGATAGAATTACTGTGAATTTTTAGATAAGATTTAATTATATAATAATAATAATAATAATAATAATAATAATAATAATTTTTAAGATTAACACAAAATGTTTAAAACTACAAAATACATGATGTAAAAACATGTGTATCACATGAGTTTTATAAGTAGTTAGATATAATTAATCACCATTACTATCATGAATTTAATAAGCATAAAGGATTTAGCTAATATAACCATTACTTCATCCGTTTTTTTTTCTATTACAACCATTGAGTTTTCATATTGGTCCCACATGTACTCCTCCCCCCAACCAAATGACACAAATTAAGCAATAAAAATTTGTGCGTAAGACTCGAATCCACAACCTCTCATTTGAAATACAAATGCACTAACCAACTAAGCTACAATCTCATACTGGTCTTTGTGGAAAAATAATATTCAAGACAAGATAATATTCCTATTTTTAAAAAACAAAGGTAAAAGACAAGATAATGCTGATAATAGCGTTTCCTACCTTTCACTCTTATATAAAAAACTTCTATAATTTTTATAGCCTCCTAAATCAACACCACTATACCATAATTGCATTGGTTGCGTTCTTGTACATTAACCTAAATTTTAAAAAAATAAAACCATATTATAATCTTTGTAATTAATTACAACATATATTTATATATGTATTCTGTCAAAGCTAAGGGTTATATTCGTGCATAATTTATCTTATGATACTTTACTATGTAGATTATTTTATAAGGAATTGGAAGATAATTTACTCGGCACAATCCAATGTTTATAACTCATTTTTCCCACTTCTTTCAAGTATTTGATTTAATACTTCAAAATTTCCACTATTAAATGATACGGAGCATCATTTGGGAAAACAACTAGTTGCACCCAAAACAAAACAAATATTTTTTTACAAGTACTACATGAGTTTGTTGAGCACTTAGATACAAGAGCAAAACATTCTATGAAGAGAGAAGCACGAATCTTCACTCCTATCAGACTATCACGATACGCCAAGAAACTATTTACGTAAAAATACCACTAACTACCTAGAGAAAAGTACAACTGTACAAAAAATAAGAGGATATAACGAAGACCAAGTCCGTTAATAAAAACACTAAAGAGAACTTTGACATCTTCAAATAATGCAGGAGTTTTATAATCACCCACCATCTATGAATTCTCTATATAGCTTAAATGTAATATGTCATTTCTATTACTTAAGCTCCGTGTTTTTAGACCGTATTTAATTGACATTTAGTATTATTTGCGGTTCCATAATACTATTCTTCATAAAAGAAGCCATTGAATATATAAATTATTTTTTCTAATATCTTGAAGAGTTATTGTACGTGTCATATGATTGGCTTCTAGCTTGAACACTTAATTTGAACATGAAGATGTCTAATATTCCCCTTTGGTTAGGGTAGGATAAGTATTCTATATATAGGGTGCCTCTCTTGGCTATTAGATGCAAGAAAAACACAGATCCAATAATAAAAATCCCCTTAGCAAATCTAGCCCTTATAATTGAGTTAATTCCAAAATGAATAACCTTGTAGTTTTCTTCACTTTTTCGCTCTTGGTGTCTCTCTCTCATGCTATAGAAGTTGACTTTTGTGTAGCTGATCCTAGTCTCCCAAGGGGACCAGAAGGGTATGCTTGTAGGGATCCTCGCTACTCTTACCACGAATGATTTTGTTTACACTGGTTTTCGTGGTGGCCGAACAATTACAAACGTACCTGGAAATAATGTAACTTTAGCCTTTGTGGATGCATTTCCAGCTTTGAATGGCTTAGGTATTTCTATGGCAAGGTTAGACTTTGGTGTCGGTGGGGTTATACCAGTACATTCACACCGAACATCAGAAGTTATTCTTGTAGCAAGAGGGTCAATAATTGCTGGATTCATCGACACAAACAACACTGCGTATTACAGAAGACTTGAAGTTGGAGATGTTATGATTTTTCCACAAGCTATGCTGCATTTCCAAGTTAATGTTGGTGCAACCCCAGCCACCGCATTTGTTAGTTTGAATGGCGCAAACCCAAGCAATTCGAGTTCTCTATGAATTCTTTATTTGCTTTGGTAACTTACCCGTCGATATAGCTCAACAAATTACTCTTTTAAGTAATGAGGAGGTAATGAGAATGAAAAGGGCATTTGGCACCGCTTAAGATCCTCTTTAAGTTATACTTTTATTCCACATTAATTGATTTATTAGCAGGCTCAATAAATATACGAGATCGTATGTAGGTATTGCTTGTTTTCATTTGGTTATGCCTCATATGTCGCTTTATTTTGAGTGTAAAAAGTTTACTTTGTTGTACATTCAACAATAAATAAAATCATTATTCGTTCTATATCAATGTATCATGCATAGTCTTTATTTCAATTAGCTTCGAGGTTAAAATCTCTATCATCGATTGACACATCTCGATGGTAGAGAAGATTTATAATAATTTGTTTTTTCATCTGTTCAAATATGGAGTTGTCGCATAATTGGCTGCCTAAGTTTCTATTGTCTAGAGTTGTTAGAGGAATATGTGTTAGTGTGTGTGTAGGGTGAAAAAAAAAGATTACACGAGCATTGCTATCCATGACTTGGCAGGTCAACTCGAGAGATCTGACCAATAAAATGGTCATAAGGAAAATTTTTATCATATACCCGGGTGTGTATCATGCTTATGCAACACCCCAGGGCCGTTTCATACGCCTTGTGCTAAATTAAATTATAAGGCTCCAAAGAGTAAAAAAATAACGTAGAAATTTTCATTACAATTAATAAAAGTTGTGTTCTTTCCAAACAAAATTAACTTATATTACATATTTATAATTAAAAATTAAAATATATTACATAGTACATATTCAACTAACATAACACAGTAATTTCTAGAACAATTAGGAAGCAAATCATAAACTTTGTGATTAAGAAATGCAAGAAAAGATGAGTTATCAAAATAACCTTTCCTTTTCTACCAAAAAAAAAAGAACCTTTCATTTTCTACCCAAAAGAAGAACCTTCATTTTTAGCAGAAGAAGCCGAAGAATGGGGCAATTGAACCCTTGAAAAACAGAAGGATTGAAAACATAAGAAAATCCTTCATATCTATCTCTCTAGAATGTTGGCATCTGGTTCTGTTTCTATCTCTTCTTAACCCTCATTTTATCAATGTTGAGAGAAATTCTGCTACATCATCTTCAGTTAAAAAAAGAAAAGAAATTTTGATATCTTTTAGAAGAGAAAACGTAAGGTTTAATTGCCAATTGAACCTTACTTTAGAGCTGTAATGGAGAAGCATAAATTATTTTTTGAGAACAGCAGATGAGAGAGGATTCATTAATGGGGTTATGGAAATTGGAAGAGAGGCGCAGTTAATTGGAGTTGTTAGATGCGTGAAACATTAAGTAGATTTAGTTTTTTTTTTTTTTTTTTTTTTTTTTTTTTTTTTTTTTTTGGGTAAACAACAATATAATTGTGCACTTCTATTTAGGGGGCCTTGCGTTGCTTCCCTGCATATGGCCTTAGCCAGAGCTTGCTACACCTGCGCTTTTTTTTACTTCATTCTTCATTTGAAACCTCCAAATGAGCGTAATAATCACACCTCCTTGATGTTGACGAGTGTCCTTTGGGCTATGGTGAGGCTAAAACCACCAGCCATGCTTTGTTTGAGTGCCCGAGAGTTCTTGCTTTATGGGAAGATTTAGACTGTGCTTGCCCTTTGTGTAAACTCACCTCACCTTTCTTTGTGTGATTTAATTGCAAGTTGGCCCCATCTTGACAAGTTTATGGTGATCCGTGGGAGTGTGTTAGCTTGGTGTTTATGGTCGGAGCGTAACTCCGTGGATTTTTCAAGGTAAACGTACTGCCAACCATACGCTTATCATGCGAGTTTGAAGGCTGGTCGAGGAGTATGGGCTGTACTCATCTCGTATTTATTGCACGAAGGCGAGTGGAGGCGTTCGCAGTCCCAAGACGTGGTCTACACCACCTCTAGGCATCTTGAAGCTCAACGTGGATGCCTCCTTGGCTGAACCTGGATGGGTTGGCTTAGGTGTAGTGGGCATGATTCGTTTGGTGACGTTGTCTTTGCTTGCTACTCGACACATTAAAGCATACCGGTGCCCTAAGGTCGCGGAAGCAAAAGCGGTTCAAATGGCAATTAGACTTGGTAAAAGGTTTGGTTATGATGATGTGATCCTTGAATCAGATTGTCAAGTGGTGATAGGGAGATTAACAAAGAGTGCACTTTATCTCTCGGATCTTGACATTGTTCTTCATGATATATTTGCTTCTAGTACTTCATTTTCTTCTCTTGTTTGGTCACATGTTAAACGTGACGGTAATTCTGTAGCTCATTATTTAACAAGGCTAGTCCCTTTTGGTGTTGAGCAAATATGGGAAAACTACTCCCCCCCGGAGGTGGCGCCCTATGTACTCATGGACAAATTATCTTTGGAGTAATCTAGCTTGCTTTTCCCCTCAAAAAAAAAATGAGCATAATCACATAACAAGTAGAGTTTCAAATGAGCAAATGGGCAATAAATAGCCTTTGGGTGTACCATGCACATGGTACATCCGGGTCTATGATGAAAGCACTCTGGTCATACGATGACCAATTTCAATTTTTGGTCATAGGATTATCCAAAATAAAAAATTAAGATTATCTCTCACGCTATTGATAACAAAAATAAAAATAATTATGTTAACGATTTTTCGGTGGCTACTTTCGCATACTTTATAAAGCCAAGTTCTATAATTCAAAATGGAACCTCCGTAATGCCATCAATCTCTCGCCACGTAACAGGTTCTCCTTTCCATCTCACCTCCACTCCTCAATTCACAAACTCCTCCATGCTCGTAGCCTAGGAGCCCCCTCGCTCCCATCCATTCACACAAACTCGACTTTGATGGTTCGGTTCGTCCTCCTTAGCCGTAGCCGGCGTCATCATCTCGTGATCATCTAGGCAAGCTACACAAAGCTTCTACCTACAATCTGGGCAACACCCAAGTTTTCATTGTAGAAGCCACGACTCTTCATCAAGTTATCCTCCTAACAGTTCAAGAGAAAGTCCAAAATCTTTAATTAGGGGACGACAACCTACTAGTGGTGAATGCCGTTAAAGGTCATTGGTCCCTGCCTTGACAAATTGCACACATTATCCAATATATCAAAACACTTCTCAATTCGTCTAATAGTTGGAGCATCAGACACGTCTATAGAGAAGCAAATAAAACTGCATATTGGATAGCAAATTAAGGACACTTAATTAATTCTTGTTTTCATATAAATTTGTAATAATTCTGCCTTAAATATCGTCCTTGTAAATGATAATGCTTTAGGAGTTCCCCTCGTGGGGAGGGTCTCCTAATTCTTTTTCTACTTACTTTTATGAAAAAACCACACTATAACTTATTTCCTTCAAATACGTGTCCCAATAAGTGTTTAGATTATTTGGAACGGAGCGAGTATAAATTAATATTATATATATTACTCCATCAATATGGAAATATTATAGCTGTATGGTCTTACTTGGTATGTTTGATCATTTTCATGGATCCTTTTATTATTATTTACATTGTTGGAACATACAATTAATGATATTATTCAATTATATTGTCAGCTAAGGATGGCTCAAAGGGTTTTAGCTAAGTCATTTGTGCCATACTATGTTTGTGACTTTCAAGAAAAGCACTATGTAAAATATACAATTTGGTATAACTTTGTTAAAGACATTTTTTGAGTTATAACTTCTGATTTTTTTGAAAAGCAAATGTTTAAGTTCGATCTCAAGGCCTCAATGTTAGATATAAATCATAGTCCAAAAATTTATTGATTAGCTAATCCATGTCTCGAGTACCAAATTAAATACCCAACAAGATAAGATGACAAACTCATTATTTGAATTATCAATAGGATCAATTCTAATAAGTCACACACTCATATTCCGAAAAAAATATAAAGAAATTCTGCAGTCAAACTACCAAAAGGCCATGGAAATTGGAGCTCTTTCACTTGGAATTGAAAGGAGAATTTCCTGGTTATTTTGGATTTCATTTTCTCGCGCATTTAATTCATTGAAATTCCATCTAGCTACACAAATAAATTTTGCAATCAAACTACCAAAAGGCTATGGAAATAGGAGCTCTTTCATTTGGGATTGAAAGGAGAACTTTCTGGTTATTTCTCGTGCATTTAATTAATTGAAATTCCATCTAGCTAGTAAAATGATTGCATTACAAATATCCAAACTAATTGACAGGAATATTATATTGCTAAAACAATCCATTAGAACTCTTGGTACTCCTCCAAGGACCTACTTTACCATATTCCGAATTCAAAGGTTTTAATAAAGTTTTCAATGCATCATGGTAGTCGGTGTTGGACGAGATGTAGAGCTATCCTCAACGGTTTTATTAAATAAAATAAAAACTATAAAATATATGATGTAACATGTGTATCACAAGAGTACCATGACTTTCTAAATAAAATTTAACATAAAGTCTAGGGTGTAATTGTTCCACCATACCTTATGGTGTAACAAAATAAATAAACTAAACTTTTGAATCCAAAAAAATAGAAAATAACTAAACTCCTTCGTCCCTAACCTTACCCATCTAGCTTCTCTTTCTCATCTGATATCTAACTGATAAGTGCGCAATATAATATATTTATGTTCCCTTATTGTAATATCATAAGGACATTCATATATTTATTTGATGCATTCTATATACTTTTGTTAATTTAGATATAATACCTTTTGTTATTATTTTTATTGTATTTGTACTAAAATTTTCTACTATTTTTTTTAAGCAAAAGAACACACCGAGCTCTTATTAATTAAACAAAAATCGACGCAACTACATCTTCAATCATATTTGGGCAACTCCCCACCCAAACTCGCGTAGAGAAGTCGAGTGGGTTAAGGTGAGCTAAATTTTCCTACTTTTGTCTAATGAGGCCGTTTGGTTCAAGAAGAAAACTAAAAATGAGGCCAAGCCCAATTTCCTTTTTCAAATCAATCAATAAGGGAACAAAACGACAAGAGACAAAAGTTAAAATAAAGAATAAAGGCATTTTCTCTTCAGTATAAAACAAGCGAACCAATGAATTGAACCGAACCAGGATCGAACCGAATTAAATTATAACTAATTAATGGTAATGATTATCATTTAGGAACTGAACTGAACTGAAAATAAGCTGGGGAGAACATGCCCTAAGAAAACAACAAAAGGAAAAAAAATGAAAAAAAGAAGAAAGAACAGTACCAGAGCACGCAGTTGCACGCCTTATTCCTTCTTCATTCTCTCTTCCTTCACCTTTCACGCATCACCACATCATACCCAATTGAGGATCCGAACATCAGTACGCAATCAATTCCCATAAATATTTTGAGAGAAAAAATTAGAGAACTTGCGTGAGGCATCAAGCCACATTTGGGGTGCACAAGTTCAATGAGAAGACAACCTTTGGGTGGAGTCTTAGCACACAACCGAGGAGGGTGAAATTCAAACTTGAACGTAAGTGCGAAATTCGAAATTCAAGGGTGAATTTCCGCGCGAATTACATAAGTTCTTCTCTGTTTCTCTTGTACTTCCAAATTGGTTTTGATATCTCCCGTTTCTACTTTTGAATCTCATAGTTATTTTGAGTTGATTTATTCTTGAACTTTAGTTGGAATTCAAGATTGTTGTTGTTAGATACTCTGATACTCAACTTATGTTTGTGTGCAATTTTCAGATTTCAGTGTTATGCCTAATTTGTTATCTTATCATACTACTCTTAAAAAGGCAAGGAGTTCCCTACTACTATTCCTAAGCAGCAGTGTTCTACCTTCCTTGCCCTTGCTATTTCACCAAAATTACGACACTGCCATCCAATTGAACTATTACAATTAAATACCCAAATTGCCATCCAACCATCCAACTGTTTCCTTGTACAAGGCCATCCATTCCTTAATTTACTGTTGAACTTCGGCATGGACCTACTTTGCTTCTGCTGTTCTTCTCTGATCATCCCTTTCCTCCCGATTTTCCTCTCAATCGTTCATCTCCTCTAATTTAATTGATTCCCTCTTCTTTTCATCTCTTTCCATACCACATCGTCCATTGCCTCTTAGGGTTCTCTTTATCATCTCCTCTTTCTCGTCTCTTCTCTCTCCTGTTTCTCACAACAACAAAGAGAACAATTGAAACTCCAAAGTTGAATACGAATGGCGACACCAGAGACAACGGCTTACCCAATTGGAGAGCCATTGGAGCCGAAGCCACCGGGAAGATAAACCCGAGCCATTGGAACCGAAGCCACCTGGAAGTTCAACCCGAACCATTGGAGCCGAAGCCACCGGGAAGGTAAGCTCAAGCCAATGGAGTCGAAGCCACCGGGAAGATAAACCCGGAGCCATTGGAGTCGGAGCCACCTGGAAGATAAACACACCGGGTCATAAGGGTCGTCGAACCTAGAATTTGGCACTAAAAATTCTGGTTTGTGCTCATCTCTTTCCCTATTTCGTTTTTCCTTGTCCCATTTTTTTTTTGCCCATGTCGATTGAATTTACAGGTTAGGGTTCTGAATTTTGGGATTTTTTTATGCAACATTCTTTTTTTAATCAAATTAGGGTTGAATTAACGGGAGCAACAATTGCAGCATTTAAGGTTTGATTGAACGGATTGAACTCTAAGCACTCTAATTTGTGCTCTGCTGATTTCTCTCATCATTCTCATCGATTGCCTTCTGCTTCTTGCAAGATTCTCACTGGTGCGCTGGTTTTTTTTTTAGGCTGATTGGTTTGGAATAGTTATTTATTAATTTTGTTGCAGTTTTAGAATTAGTGTTGTGTTTTTCAATTGTAATGATTGTGATGTTGATTAGGATGTTCGGTTTCATGTTTGCATTGAGTTTTTTTAGAGCTTGAGTGTTGATTTTGTGTATTTTCGGTTGTTGTTTTGTGGTATTTAGGGTTGGTGAATTGGAAAATGATGTGTTTTGGATGGTATGGAAACTTCGGGAGTAACTTGAGTTGGTTTAGGAATAATGATTGCATGTTTGTGAAGTTGTTCATTAATTACATTGCGAGATTTTGGTTCGAGTATTACTTTTTTTGGGTTCTAATGATTGCGATGAAAATGAGGCTATTCAATTTCTCGGCTCGAATTGATTATTTTAGAGCTTTTGTTATTGATTTTATGTATTCTTAGTAGTTATTTTGTGGTGTTAAACTGTTAACGATAGTGAACTGAGACCTTCAGTGTTTTGGATGCTATGAATGTGTTCTTGTTCAATAGGAAACGCTAACTTTATTTGTTTGTGATTCGAGTGGTGCGCTAAAATTTTTAAACTTCAAAAAAATAAAAAACAGTGAGTAGATGGGAGAGTACACAAATTTCTATATGCATAATTCTCTCACTCCTCATTGTTACGTGCATCTTCTCTCTGTTCTATGGTGCACGCAGTTGGGAAAAAATGCCTTGTTGCATAGTGGATAACATGGTTTAACTTATGTGATATTCAATTTGTTAGTATAAGACCTTGCATTTCTTTCTTTTCACTTCACAAAAAGGGAAAAGATTGAGTAAACTAGAATAACCTCCCATGCATTTGGGAATTGAGATTTAGTTCCACTGCCACATCATAAAGTCATAATCTCATTTCTCTTTCATCATATCGGATTTCTTTTCCGTTTCTCTCAATTATCGTCCTCGCCCAGGTTCTCTTCTTCTTCATCTGTTTTTTTCTTCATATTCTTATAATAATGTCTTCAGTTTTGATGCTTCATCTGTTACTTGTTGGATGCATATTTTTCATTTTATTCTTCTTTATTTGTTATATATCTTTGATCTCATAATTTCTTCTGCTTCATGAATCTCGCTTTTTATTTGCAGATTAGAGTAGAATAATTCTGCTTAAGATTGCTGCATTGTTCTGAAAAATAAGATATAATCGAACTCATAATCCTGAAAATCGAATCAAAATCTTGTCTTTTTAACACCTTACTGATGAAAATCAGAAATTATTTTCTTTTTTTTTGGGCTTAGGATCTGCTTTGTTCTTCTCTATGATCTGTGAGAATGAATGTAGTTGAGATCTGGGTGCCAGAAACCAGATTCATGCAATTGTAATGTGATAGTATTTTCCTTTGTTTTGTATATTTGGTCCACAAATCATTGTTTACATCAAATGTTCCACTAAATTTTGCTTATTATGTAAATCAGTAATCATTCACTTTTTAAATACAGCAGAAAAGGAATTTCTGGCTCACATTTGTCCTCAAAATTCAGCTTTTATATCAAATTTTTTTTTTGGAGGTTTTCTCTCTAAGTTTACTCCTATAAAGTGCAACACAAAAGTTTTTCATAACCAATATCAATTACAATGTGGCACTAAATAACAGTGGGACTAAGGCCCTGTTCTTTTGAACTTATTTTGGCTGAACTGAACTGAACTTATTTTATTTTGGCTGAACTGAACTTATTTTTGCTGAACTGAACTTATTTTTCTTAGGAACCGAACTTATTTTTATTTATTTTTTCTTGAACCGAACTTATTTTGGGTGGACCGAACTTTTGCTTTGAACCGAACTTATTTTTGCTTGAACCGAACTTATTTTATTTTGGAACCGAACTTATTTTTATTGAAACTGAAACTTATTTTTATTGAACTAAATTTATATAACAAATAATATTATTAATACTTATATAATTATTATTTTATAATAATAAATAATAAATAATAAATAATAAATAATAATAATAACTAATAAATAATAAATAATAAATAATAACAAATAATAATAATAATAATAAATAATAATAAATAAATAGTAATAATAATAAATAATAAATAGTAAATAATAAATAATAAATAGTAAATAGTAAATAGTAAATAATAAATAATAAATAATAAATAATAATAATAATAAATAATAAATAATAAATAATAAATAGTAAATGGTAAATAGTAAATAAAAAATAATAATAATAAATAAAAAATAATAATAATAAATAAAAAAAATTAATAATAATAATAATAAATAATAATAAATAATAAAAAATAAATAATAATATTAATAATATTAATAAAAGATAAATAATAAATAATAATAATAATAAATAATAAATAGTAAATAGTAAATAATAATATTAATAAAAATATAACAAAAAATAAAAAAATACAAAAATAAAATAAAATAAAAAAATAAAAAATAAAAAAAAAAAAAAAAAAAAAAAAAAAAAAATAAAAAAAAAAAAAAATAAAAAAAATAAAAAAATAAAAAAATTTAAAATAATTACAAATTAATCATTATTATAATTATAATATTATTAATAATAATAACAATATTAATAGTAATATTGAAAACAAATATAATAATTACAACATTATAGTATACTAAACTTATTTTTCTTTGAACCGAACTTATTTTGGCTGAACCGAACTTATTTTTTGCCGAACCGAACTTATTTTGGCCGAACCGAACTTATTTTTTGCCGAACCGAACTTATTTTTACTTATTTTTGCTTGAACCGAACTTATTTTTGCTTTGAACCGAACTTATTTTTACTTATTTTTGCTTTGAAAATAAGTCCAAAAGAACGGGCCTAATTTCGATTGTTGGAGATTGGAGTTAAGAGGAAGCGAAAATGGGGCTTTCTTTCACCAAGTCATTCGACGAGACTTTTCTCTAAGAAAGAGATGCGTATACTTATGGTAGGTCTCGATGCGGTGGTAAGACTACCATCTTGTACAAGCTCAAGTTGGGAGAAATTGTCACCACCATCCCAACCATTGGTATGTACATCTCTGCGCATTTGTAGCGAGTGATGTAGAATTTTCTTAGGGTTGTCGCTGATTTTACGGCTTCGTGTTGAACAGGGATTTAATGTAGAGACCGTGGAGTACAAGAATATCGGCTTCACTTGTTTGGGATGTTGGAGGTCAAGACAAGGTGTGTATATACAAACATTTGATTAGTTGATAATAGCCGCACCGTCTTTTAATACATGCAACTTCGATCATTTTTACATTAGGCAACTTCTCACTTTCAATCGTTATCGTGAAGAATGCATTTTCTTGGGACCCGGATGGTCCCCGTAATTGGTTATTTACTTATTCTTTTAGCCGGTTGTTTAGAAAAATGAAGAATGTAATGTCACGGAGAACACAGATCACGGGACTTCAAAGGATTTCTTTTTAAAAGTTTCCATTTTATAGTGTCTTGAATGTGCATATATGTTGTACATTGGTTTTGATACAAAGTATATAAGTTTGCAATTGGTTGGACTTTACGAGAGAAGCATTCACCTCAAGACGGATATGTCTTGATCCATGGGCGGCTTGGCATGTTCAGATTGGTGTAGCAAAATGCGAGATCATTCGTCAATTCGGAGCCTGCAACCCGATATTTGATTTTCTAGCTGGATAGACGCCACAATGGTCGGCGGTTTTGCAACTTACATTTACATGAGCGTTGAGTATGTAATCGATGGTCATGTGTTATAGTCCTAGCAATTAGCAAGAAAGTTGTGTGCCTTACATGAGATGCATTACATAAGATACGGTTCCATCCCTAATAATATCCACTTAGCACTTGTTTCGAGCCTAAAATTATGATAGAACATTATTTCGACATTCGGAAGAAGCATTTGGATTTAATTTCTTACCACCAATCACCAATTTAATCTCCTTGGATTCGAGATCCGCCCCTTGTGGAGACACTACTTCCAAAACACACAAGGGCTCATCTTTGTGGTTGACGGTAATGACCGAGACCGTGTGGTTGAAGCGAGGGATGAGCTTCGATGTTTCGAAGGCATTAATCAGTAGAAAAAAGCTGAAGGAAAGAGGTGGGTAAGAGTGTAAAATTGGTAGGCTATTTGTGTTTTTATTGATTGTTTAAATGCTTTGCCACTAAATCTCTTCCGACGGGAAAGAGATCTACATCTTTTGGTTTACAAAACAGTTCTTGTATCAATTGTGTTTACTAAAAAACATTTTTGCTGCTTTTACGGTCGGTGACTCGAAGCGAATGCGAAACCACGTATCTTGCTACATCAATTGAATACTTGTTGAGCGGGTGTGGCCTAAAATATTATTTTCATGTCGGCATCTTTATAGTAGCGTTGCTTTACGAAGGGGATGCCATCCTAGATGGAGTAGATGTGTCCCCGATATTAGCTTCTTATTCTTTTACCTCTTTTTAATGTAGGCGTAGATGCATAAATGCATTCAAAGAAATTGCCATACTTTCAACAAGTACACTTTTGGCAACCTGTAGTTTCGAGCACTGGTAAATTGTTTGTCCCCTCCCGAGGTTTGTATGTCCCCTCCCGAGGTTTGTATTTCATCTTCATTTTCGGATGGTTAAGTATTGGGTTTTATAAAGCCTTATGAATACTAATTCCATCCGTATTTATTTTTGTAGTCTTCGTTAATCCAAATTATAGTGGAGATGTTGAAATTATGTTGGGAGTGATAAGAATTATATTCGTCCTATGAACTCTAATTGTTGGGCATACTACTTGTGACGGTGTATATATATGCATACGCAACTTCATCCATCACCTGCGTAGTTATTTCTTGACACTCTTTGCGTAATTCTTTCTTAAGACATGTTACGGGGGTTTTTATTTATTAATTTGAGTAAATATCAAGTTTGACGCATCTTGGAATGTCCGAAAGTCATACTTATCTTGTTCCCTTGCCTTTGCTATTCCATACGAGTCCATCGATAATGCGTGCATAATGGACTAATTACATATGCGGGATAATGACGAGAAAACTATGCGTTTTCCAGATTGAGAAAGCTTTGAGTAAGCTCCCAGAAGGCCATGAACAAATACTTGGAATAATTGATCTCAGGGGTTTGGTACTGCAAATTTGACACATCTTGACCATGATGATACGAGAGGAAGCGGGTATTCTACTACTTACGTGTATTAATATATTAAAAATTCTACGAATCTTTATTGTTTGTCTGTTTGTAGATGGTTTATGTGCAAACTTGACTACTAGTCGAGGTCAAGAGTCCCGATCTTTTCGGTTATTACCCGCATGACTTGTCCAAATCTCATGGTTTCCATTGATTTTGATGGTAAATAATCGAGTTTATGCTTAATATTTGAGTAGTTGTATTGTCTGGTTGGTGTGTAGTCGCATCTCCTCCTATTCTCTCGTGATCTTATAGTGTTCCTGGCAGCTTAGCTTTCTCGATAGTTTGCTTAAAATCTGCAAGTCTATAGTCCATACCTAATGATTAGTAGTCACCTTTGTCCTAACGTCCTGTGTTTCATCACGGATGCTTAAAAAATTAAACAAGCGACTTAAGGGTGAAGATTGGTCATGGAACAATTTGAATACCTTGTGCTAGGCGATAGGATCAATATCTGGATCAATGATGGAAAAATAAGTATTATATCTTGTTTTTGGATCTCATCATTTCATTTGATCTCGCAATTTTGAATTTGAACTTTTAACCCTGTTCGGTGTCGCCCATTACTGTTATGAGCTTAGAAATAGTTTTCATGTTCCATTTTGTTTCTCATTTTGTAGGAGAACAAGTTTTTGGTGATGGTTATTCGTGACTTGCTGAATTTATGGGACATTAAGAAAGGGAAAAATAACAAAGCAGTTATTGCAAGTAATATCATGTAAGGCTTCATCTTTGTGCTGATTCATTGAACTTACTTTTGCCATCCGAGTTCCTAGAATTTAATGTTATAGCATGATGTGAAATTTGCAGCATTAAAGGAGACTCTTAACTCATGTACAATAGAAGTTTTAATTGTATATGCACTAGAGATAGACATAGGATTGGAGATGGGGCATTCTCCCAACTGCCCACTAATATATCTTTAGCTATCCCAAACAAGCCATTATTGTCCAATTTTTCCCTTGGTTCCTAGACTATTGAGATTTGGTTAATTGATCATTTGGGTGCGTTTATGCATGTTGGCTAATGCAATATTAGATTGGAGATGGAGCAGTTAATGCAAGTCATTATTACTTTTGTTGTTACAAACACAAAACCAAAATTACACTATCAAGGATTTAACACCTTCGGATTAATACCAAACAGATTATACCGATCTTGGGGGACGCACGCGTTAGCGTGCGGGCCAACAACTAGTTATGTATAAAGTTGAAATCTTTGCTAGTTATATGGTCCAACTTAGTCTAAATTATATAACAACAAGTAGCAACTAGTTTAATTTAGGATTGCGCAAAGATGGTTTTAAGTTCAAATTAGAATATAACTTGGACTAATTATTTAGACATAAAGACATTATATATCTAAATTGGCTAGGGATTAATGATGTATTTTTTAGTTACGTAATGCTTCTAGTTTAATCATTGTAAGTTGCGAAATGCTTGTGGTGATTAGATTAGTTTAGAATCAATGTTCGGCTTAGTTCAATGTTGATTAAAAGTAAGGAAGTATAGGGGAATTTGGTTACTTGAATTCTTGCAATTAATCTATCTAATCAATCTTGAATTTAGGAATCAAAAGTATAATCAAAAGTATAATCGTGGTTAGAAGTTTATAACTCTCTAAAAAATTACGAGCTTAAACATGGGTTGCTTGTCATCACTTGTAAATACTAGGTTAGTTTAATTCTTAGTTATTAATCAATCAGATTTTTAGTATCATCTTATAAAACCCCCCCAAAACAATGTGAATATGTATATATTAGTAGATATTTTCTTACAATTTATAAGTAAAAAGAATTAGTTAAATTTTGAGTTAATAAGGTTTTTATCTCCTCGTGGGAACGATCCTTTCTTACCCTTTGCTACTTGTTTATGTTTTTGAGGGATTAAAATAGATTTTAATTTGTACGCATAACGACACGTACCACAAACACTCTCTCTCATCCTTCTTCTCACCTTCATCTTCCCTCTCTCCACCTCGAAAATCCCACCATCTTCCAATTTCTCTCAAAAAATCCACGATCGAGCAACGACGAATTTAAGCAGCAATCCTCGATTTAAGCAGTTTAATCAATTTAATTGGTCAACTGATTAGATTCGATTAAAGAGCGTTTCTAATTTGATATGTAGGCTCCACAATTTAGTTAGATATGGTTTAGATTCATCCAATGAAGGCTTGAAGCTGGATTATCGGCGTTAATCGCAATCACAACCTCGAAATTAGCAAAAATGGAGATGGTCAGACTAGCGGCGGTGCGAAGAGTAGGGAAAAAGAGAAAATACAATATTGGTGTCTGCAGCATCAGAGACATATGCGTTAATGCTTGCTGGTGTTGGTGCGTCGTAAGGTGTGGTGTCGTGTGTTTGGGTGTGGTGCTGGTGTGTCGTGAGGTATGGTGGTGTGGTGTGATTGCAATATGGTGGTGGTGTGGTATGGTGCGGTGTGGCGGTGGTGGAAAAGAAAAGATAGAGGAGGTTTATAGATGGCGGCGAGGTCGAGCGTGTGCAAAGACCCGGGGACGGACGAGGAATCCGGACCGGACCGGACCGAGAAGGATGGACCAAACCGGAGATTCCGGTCCTCGGTCCATAAAAAATCCCAATTCGGAGTTTTCGGACCCGTGGATCGGAATTTCCGTTATTTTAGTAAAAAAAAAAAAGTTTATATGTTAAAAAAGTTTAAAATAGAAAGTTAGAAAGTTAAAAACATACTCCCACCGTCCCAGAATAATCTGAACACTTTCCTTTTATTTTTGTCCCAAATTAGTTTGAACACTTCAATTTTTGGCATGGTCCCATTATTAATATATTATTTCTTTTACACTCCTTTGGCCCACACTCTACTTTTTATCAAAAAAATTACCCAACTTTCTCTCTCCTCGAATAAAAAATACCCCACCAACTCCTATCACATCTACTTTTTAAATAAAATAACATTTGATAACCACACTACAACTTATCACCTTAAAATACGTGTCCCAACAAGTGTTCGAGATCTTTTTCGGGACGGAGGGAGTACTATTTATTACCTTTAGTATGATTGTTATTAAAATTATTAAATTTTAGTGTATCTAATTTATAAATATTTTTAAATTGATTTTTTTTTTATAAAATATAGATTTCGGTCCAACGGGTCCAAAACCGGACCATACAAGATAAATTCGGTCCCGGTGCAAAAAAAATCCGATTCCGATCCACTAATCCGATCCTGGATCGGTGCACACCCCTAACGGCAGGTGTACGGTGGTATGGTGGTGCTTGGGTGGAACTTTGGAGGGGGTGGGGAGGAGGTGGATGGTTGGATTCATGAAAGTCAAGTTTTGAGGGGAGGAGAGAGAAAGAGATAATAATGATATAAGGTTGTTGAAAATTGACATAAAAGTGAGTAATAATGATTCCATTTCTCTTAGTGATATTAGTTTATGTAATAATGATAAGAAATATAAAGAGTTGAAAATTGATAACCAAAATAAGGGGAATTGATACAAATTATTTAAAAATTATATAAAAGTGACTTTTAATGATATTAGTTTATGTAATAATGATAAGAAATATAAAGAGTTGGAAATTGATAATGAAATAGGGAAAGATGATACAAATTATTGAAAAAGGACATAAAAAAGTGAGTAATAATGATATCATTTTTCCTAAAAATGATATCAATTTTTGCATAGTAATAAGGTATATAGTTGAAAAATAATAATGAAATAAGGAAAATGGTACAAATTTGTTGAAAAATGACATATAAGTCTATAATAATGAAATGAAGCATATCAATAATGATATGAAAGTGTTTTGTAAATGACATGAAATTAAATTTAAAACTGACATGAAATAGCTCCAAAATGATATGAAATACTCCAATAATGACATGAAACATGTATATAAGTATATTATTTCTCTCTTCTCAAAAAAAAAAAAAGTATATTATTTCTCACATGTTCGATGTTACACAATAAGTTATGGTGTAACATGTTACATCCGCACGCACTCAAGATTTAAAGATTAGCATAGAAATATAATTACCACAAAATATATGATGTAACATGTGTATCACGTGAGTTTTATAACTAGTTAGACATAATTCATCATCATCGCGACCATGAATTTGATAAGCACAAAGGATTTGGCTAAAATATGCGATATTAAGAGCAAGAGTTACAAGTGTTAAGTGCACCCAAAAGAAATTACAGTTTACCAATTACAAGTACTACGTGAGTTTGTTGAGCAATTAAATACAACAGCAAGAATTTCTATGTATTCTATCGAAAGAAAAGCACGAGCCATCACCCCATATCATGATACAAGAAACTAATTACGTAAAAATACCATTAACAACCTAGAGAAAAGGACAAGAAATAAGAAGATATAACAAAGACCAAGTCCGTTAATTAATAAAAACACTAAGGATAACACATGACATCTTCAAACAATGCAGGAGTTTTGATAATCACCCACCATCTATGCATATAGCGGAATTTCAGGAAACAAATTTCCTAACATCTATCACAAGATCGCATGCATAACATAAATATGAATCATATTATAAGGAAAAGAAAGTACAACCTTTGTAGCGTGTTTTCCACCGGATTGCAAGTGCTAGAGATCAAAGAACTGTAATTGATGTCCCTCTACTTAGTCCACGAGCACCAATTGAATTCCCACGTTTGCTAGAACAGAAGAGGATGAAAAGATTTCACTCTCTTGCTTTTTAGGGAGGGTGGTCGGATTTTCCAAAGGGAAATAATAGGGTTTTTCTCTCTCTCTTTTTCAGTTTGAAAGTTACTGTCAAATTGAACGTTCTATTCCTCTCTCCTATTATAACCTTTTATAATAGTAGGAGAATAAAATAAGAGAGAGACCTAACCTAACCCTAATTTCTCCTATTGGCCGGTTTCCTTACTTCAATTAGTTACTACAATGTGTGACCTCATAGGATTAGGTTAACTTAGTTGTAGGTACAATCAATATTGTTCTACTAACCAACATTTATTCTCTAGCAAGTAAATGTGATTACTAAACTAACGTAATTAATTATCTCTATAATAATTCCTTTTATATTTAGTAATTGCCGGGATGTCTAAGGACATATTCCTTCAATCTCCCACTTGTCCAAAGACAAGAGCGCAATGCTAAATTCCTTAAGTCACTTAACGCCAAATTTGATAACACCATGTTATTCTCAAATTTATGTTCCTTGATCGCTGAGTTCGAACTGCTCAAATAAGGATTAACTCTTTAATCCTATTCCGCATGGCCATGCAATTTTCCAGTTCTCGCTCATCAAGAGGCCCATACACCATTCCTATTTAATAGGAGGACTTATCCACTCTTGTATGACCATAACTCCCACTCAATTCTTAGCACACCCGATCCCTTGCCTTTATAACCTCCTTTTACGGCGCGACGTTTAACAGTGTCAAAGTTACACTAATTATGTTGTGGTTATTAAGACATACTCATGTCTAAGGAATCCACTAAATATAGTAGTTCGATTCTACTTTTAGAATCTAATTAGGTCAAGTCTCAATGTATCAACTATACATCCATATAATCAATTAGACATCTCTATGTCTCCATAGCTCATGGAACGGCGCTATCAATTAATTATATACTAGTCTTTTAAATAAATCACTTATGTCCAATTTAGTGATTTAGACTAGGGACTTTAAATAAATTGTGATTTTCAGTTCACTTTATAGGGTTCCAATATCAAAACGTTTTCGATAATCCTATTTGAAAACACAAATTATTTGGACATTTTATTTAATACTAAACCAAACAATTAAATAAGAACGGAATTTTATTGATAAACATTTCAAAGCATAATAAATGTCTTTACAATTGTAAACATGAAGTAAACAACCTAAAGCCATTCTCTCATATGCTTAAGCCCCATAGACCTAGTATGACACTCATGCTTAGGTTGAGCAAGCGGTTTAGTCAAAGGATCTGCTACGTTATCCTCACTATGAACCTTGCTTACTTTCACATCCTCTCTTCCAACGATTTCTCGAATGAGATGGAATTTCCTGAGCACATGTTTAGACCTTTGATGCGATCTGGGTTCCTTAGACTGAGCAATGGCACCATTGTTGTCACAATACAACTCAATGCCATTCTCAATGCTAGGAACTACACCAAGCTCACCAATGAACTTTTTGATCCAAACAGCTTCCTTTGCTTTGCATCGTCCGCTGCAATATACTCGACCTCTGTTGTAGAATCCGCGGTGGTACTCTGCTTAGAGCTCTTCCAGCTCACAGCTCCTCCATTGAGACAAAATATGAAACCAGATTGCGATCAAAAATCATCTTTGTCACTTTGGAAGCTTGCGTCGGTGTATCCAGTAACAACCAACTCATCATCTTCACCATAAACCAAAAAATTATCCTTAGTCCTTCGCAAGTACTTAAGGATGTTTTTCACTGCAATCCAGTGCGCATCTCCTGGATTGACTGGTATCTGCTGCATATACTCAAAGCATATGCAACATCCGGTCGAGTGCATATCATGGCATACATAATGGATCCTACAGTAGAAGCATATGGAACATTACTCATACGCTTGATCTCATCAGGACTCGAAGGACACTGAGTCTTGCCAAGTGCAATGCCATGTTGCATGGGAATGAAACCTCTTTTGGAGTTTTCCAGCTTGAACCTTGTAAGAACCTTATCAATATAAGTTTCCTGACTGAGCCCAATTAGCCTTTTCGATCTATCTCTATAGATCTTTATTCCCAATATGTACTCTTGCCTCTCCTAGGTCTTTCATAGAGAAACAATTTTTAAGCCATTCCTTGGTGACTCAAGCATGGTCTTATCATTTCCTATGAGAAGTATGTCATCCACATACAAGACCAGAAAAGTAATACTACTCCCACTTAACTTCTTGTATACACAAGATTCCTCTTCATTTTTGAGAAAGCCAAATTTCTTGACTGCCTCATCAAATCTGAGGTTCCAACTCCTTGATGCTTTCTTTAGTCCATAAATGGACTTCTTAAGCTTGCATACCCTCCCTGGATTTTCTAGATCTTCAAAACCTTTAGGTTGTGTCATGTACACATCCTCTTTCAAGAATTCATTCAAGAAAGCGGTTTTGACATCCATCTGCCATATTTCACAGTCATGAAAGGCAACAATCGCAAGGATTATCCTAATGGACTTCAACATGGCTACTGGTGAGAAGGTTTCATCCTAGTCAATACCATGAATTTGTTTGAAACCTTTCGCCACCAACCTTGCTTTGAAAACACTAATGTTTCCATCCTTGTCCATTTTCAACTAGAAAATCCATTTGCATCCAATGGGTTTTACCCCATCGTGCAAATCAACCAAGTCTCATACTTGATTTTCGGACATGGAGTCCATTTCGATTTCATGGCCTCGAAGCCATCTTTCGGAGTCTTGGCTCTCCAAAGCATCTTTGTAGCTAGTAGGTCCTTCTGATTCTAAAATCGTTATTTCAGAACTTTCAGTCAAAAGGAAATCAATATATCTCTTTGACGGAATGATGGTCCTACTAGACCTACGTTGGGGAACAACAGAAGAAGTTTCTACCTCATTAGGTTGAGTGACTTCGCACGGAGTATTTCCAAGTGGGACGGTAGGAGGTATGTGAATTGAATGCACCGCCTCCTGAGCATTTTCATGCCGGGCCGCCTCTGATGAGGTGTTAACCTCACCCATTTGTTGCTCATCTCGAATTTCTTCGAGATATACATTTCTCCCACTTGTTTTTCTAGAAATAAACTCCTTTTCCAGAAAGACACCATTACGAGCAACAAACACTTTGTTTTCGCTTTGGTTGTAGAATTAGTATCCCTTAGTCTCTTTTGGGTAATCCACAAAGAGACATTTATCGGATTTGGGTGAAAGCTTATCAGAAAGTAAACGTTTTACATAGGCTTCACAACCCCGTATCCTTAGAAAAGACAATTTTGGAACGTTTCCAGTCCACATTTCATATGGTGTCTTTTCCACTGCTTTGGATGGTACTCTGTTAAGTGTGAATGCCGCTGTTTCAAGCGCAAATCCCAGAATGAAATAGGAAGATCACCAAGACTCATCATGGATCGAACCATATCAAGTAGAGTTCGATTCCTTCTTTCAGAAACGCCATTTAACTGTGGTGTTCCTGGTGGAGTCCATTGTGAAAGTATTCCACAATCCTTCAAATGATCACCAAATTCTTGAGATAAATATTCACCACCACGATCGGATCGTAATGCCTTAATTTTCTTCCCAAGTTGGTTTTGTACTTCATTCTGGAATTCCTTAAATTTTTCAATGGATTCCGACTTATGCCGCATGAGGTAAACAAATCCAAATCTGCTCACATCATCGGTAAAAGTAATGAAGTAACTGTACCGTCCCCTAGCCAACGTACTCATGGGTCCGCACACATCTGTATGTATGTGGGCTAAAAGGTCATTGGCCCTTCACTTGAACCTGTGAAAGGAGACTTTGTCATTTTCCCCATCAAGCAAAACTCACAAGTGTCAAATGATTCAAAATCAAATGATTTGAGAATTCCATCTTTATGAAGTTTCTCAATGCGCTTTGAGCTTATGTGGCCTAATCGACAATGCCATAGGTATGTAGGGTTTGAATCATTTGCTTTATGTTTCTTCTTTGTCTATGTTATAGATGTGGGTTTCTAAGTCTAGTACATATAAACCATTTGATAACTTAGTGGAGACATAGAACATATCATTCAAATACGCTGAACAACAATTGTTCTTTATTGTAAATGAATAACCTTCGGAATCCAAAACAGGAATCGAAATAATCTTCCTTGTGATACCGGGAACATAATAACAATTATTAAGTTCTAAAACTAATCCCGAAGGTAAAACCGGACTATATACTCCCACTTGCCAATGTAGCAACTCGTGCTCCATTGCCAACGCGAAGATCTACTTCTCCCTTTCCCAATGTTCTACTTCTTTTGAGGCCTTGCATATTACATATAATGTGCGAGCCACAAGCGGTATCAAATACCCAAGAAGCGAAGTTGCTAAGTTAACTTTTATAACATACATATCTGAACTAGAAACTCCTTTCTTTTGATCCTTCAGATACTTGGGGCAACTACTTTTCCAATGACCAACCTTGTTATAGGTGTAACAATAGTGCTCATCAGCAACTTTTGGTTTTGGTGTAGTCTTTTGCTTTTCAGAAGTTTCAGACTTGGCAACTTGTTTGCTTTCGTCCTTCTTAATAGCAATCCCAATCCTATTGAGCGATTGCCCTTTACTAACCATAAGAACATCCTCATATTCTTTTCTAGGCTGGTTAGGGATGTTTCGCTCAGTCTGAGTTAGCATTTCATGCATCTCTTGCATCGTTGCTTCCTCCCCTTGCATGTGAAAGTCTTTGAACATTTGAATTCTGAGAACGATTCCCATATCCCTTTCACTTGCAATGAAACGTTCAGCATTCAATTTGTCCTTCGAAAGGACGGAGCGTAAATTACAAGTAGAATTGTTGGTGTTGAAATTGTTGTTACTAGACATAATTTCTACAACAAATAATAAAGCAAGATTCAATCAATATTTATCAAGAAAGCAATAATTAAACAAATTTTAATTAACTACTACCCTGTATTCAAAATAAGAGTCCCCTATTGAATAAAGAAACACCAAGATCCCCTCCCACAACAATCAAACAGACTTTGGCCCTGCCTTCGATTTATAGTAGTTGAGGTAAGTAAACACTTTACTAATTATAATTCTTGGTAGATAGGTTAACAACTCCTTGTTTACTCCTATCTCTTAGCTTCAAAACCCAAAACTTTGTCTTTTGATGATTTTGTTGAGTTAAACCAAACATTAACATGTAAGTTTCAAAAACCCACCCTACTATCCCTGGATAAAATGAGCAACACCCTGCTTTGGCAGAACCTATTACTCACTATCTAAGGCGTTATAGGTGTTGTTTGGAAAAGCAATTAAACTCAATATTACATGTTGGGAACCTAAGTTTACTATGTTGGTTAATTTAAAGTGAACACATAACATAAATAACCACACATATATAAACTTAAGCAAGCATTTAAACATGATAAATGAATAAATGCATATAAGTATAATTAAAAGTGATCCTAGTATGGCCCCTAAACTTAGGAAAACTAATCTTCATGAATTCCTCCTTGAATCTTCATGGATTTCCATCCTTAATTCTCCAGGGAACTTCATTCTTGATTACATAAATAATTTATAATTTAAATGATTAAATTTAAATTACAAAAATACAAACGATACGCAGATCGTATTTAATTTACATAAAATTTAACGATGCGCAGATCGTATTTTCTATCCTAGTTTTGGGACATACTAGTCACAACATGCAAAATATAATATCATACATATTACATTAAACATCCACGCATTTATAATATCAAATAAAATAAACACAATCTATTTACTTATTAATAATTAATAAGCAAATACAACTTTTCCATAATAATTATAAAACTTAACAAATTTAAGCTAGAAATTATTTTGGAAACTTTATTATTTTAATTCAATTACTCATTTAAACATGGCAATAATCATTATTATTCACAAATTTGCAAAATAGGAAACTTTTGGATTTATGCTCAACTTTGGAAAATTAGATTTTCCTTAAATATTTTTTTTTTAATATTAAAATTGACTTTGACCGTTGACCAGCAGCTGAAAGCTGCCAGTCAACAGCCAAAGACACATGAGTTTTTAAAACTCATCATCCTCACGCAAGAGAAAAGAAAACCGCTGGAAAAAAAAAATAAAAAATCCAGCCTTGTCCACGCAATGCCAGCACACGGCCAGCACTGCACACACTCCACCACCGACGAATCTCCTGCAAACTCTCCGGAAGTCGCCGACCATCCCCCGCGCGCATCACAATGCCGCAGCCGCATTGCTCGCCGGCAGTTTAAAGCGACCAGCCTTGCTAGGCCAGTAGCTCGAGCCACCGCACGTCAATCGTGCGTGGTTCTGCCACCGTCTGCTGCCGTGGTGTCTCCGTCGTTCTATCCCGCCACATTCCGGCACTCCTCCAGCCACCGTGGCTCCACCGACAGTGGTGGGGCCACCCAGCCATGGCTTCCTCTTTAATTTTGTAACAATTACTTTTAAATTAAAGATATCTTTAATTAACAATTAATTAAAGATTTAGGAGATTAATTAGGTTTTAATAATCCGAAAATTATGGCAAAATTTATGAATCACTTAACAAACTCAAACAAAATTTTAGATTTGTTAAGATTAGATTTTCAATGCTTAATCTACATTAAACATTAAATCTAACAAAAAATTCAAAATTTGGGCAAAAATCAAATTATCTCCAAAAATTCAGAAAATTAACAATTAAATTCCGAAAATTTCGAAAATAATTTTTAGGGTGGTCTACTGAATTAAC
Organism: Beta lomatogona; assembly: GCA_947646795.1. NCBI lineage: Eukaryota > Viridiplantae > Streptophyta > Magnoliopsida > Caryophyllales > Amaranthaceae > Beta > Beta lomatogona. The sequence goes on along the minus strand of CANSNZ010000242.1, from coordinate 370,584 downwards.
TTAGCAAATAAAATCAAATATTTTAATTTTTATCCTTAAATTCTATGAATAATCAATTAAACATAAAATTTAACCAAAATTCATAAATAATATGATAAAATTCGAAAATTAGTGGGAAAAATAATCAAATCATTTTCAGCCATCATATTATTCTAGATCTAGGTGGGTGATGAACATTAGATTTATTTAACAAACTAAAAATCAAATCTTTAATTGTTAACAAATTATTTCAATGATTAATCGAATTAAACATAAATAATTTTAAATTTAACAAATATATTTATAAAAATCCGAAAATTTTAGAGTGAATTAAAAAATTTATTTCGTCCCTCATATTAAACATTCGGACCTTAATAAAAATATTTGAGCATAAATCACAATTAAATCAATTATTTACAATTTCCAATCAATTAATATCAAATATCAATAATTATTCAAATTCAAGCCATAAATAAATCCTCCCTTAATTTATAAAAATAATAACTTTACATAAAATTATATGATCATATGAATATTATGAATTAGGCAAAGCGATACCACTTTGTAGGAACATATAGATGCATATAGCGGAATTTCAGGAAACAAATTTCCTAACATCTATCACAAGATCGCATGCATAACATAAATATGAATCATATTATAAGGAAAAGAAAGTACAACCTTTGTAGCGTGTTTTCCACCGGATTGCAAGTGCTAGAGATCAAAGAACAGCAATTGATGTCCCTCTACTTAGTCCACGAGCACCAATTGAATTCCCACGTTTGCTAGAACAGAAGAGGGTGAACAGATTTCACTCTCTTGCTTTTTAGGGAGGGTGGCCGGATTTTCCAAAGGGAAATAATAGGGTTTTTCTCTCTCTCTTTTTCAGTTTGAAAGTTACTGTCAAATTGAACGTTCTATTCCTCTCTCCTATTATAAATGTTTATAATAGTAGGAGAATAAAATAAGAGAGAGACCTAACATAACCCTAATTTCTCCTATTGGCCGGTTTCCTTACTTCAATTAGTTACTACAATGTGTGACCTCATAGGATTAGGTTAACTTAGTTGTAGGTACAATCAATATTGTTCTACTAACCAACATTTATTCTCTAGCAAGTAAATGTGATTACTAAACTAACGTAATTAATTATCTCTATAATAATTCCTTATATATTTAGTAATTGCCAGGATGTCTAAGACATATTCATTCATTCTCTATATAGCTAAAATGTAATATGTCATTTCTGTTACTTAAGCTCCGTGTTTTGCAGACGTATTTAATTGACATTTAGTATTTTCGGAGAATACTATTCTTCATAACAGAAGCCATTGAATACATAAATTACATTTTAATATCTAGAAGAGTTATTGTACGTGTCATATGATTGACTTCTAGCTTGAACTTTGAACATGAAGATGTCAAATATTCCCCTTTGGTTAAGGTTAGAGCTGTCAGTTTGGTTAATGAACTGTTGGTTGAACTGAAACAACTAAAATTTGAACTGAATTAAACTGAACTGGGAGTAACTGTAACTGAAATCAACTGAAAAATGATGAATTGAAACTGAAATAAACTGTAAATGAAAAACCAAAACTGAACTGCAACTGAACTGAAACAAACATGGCGAAAATAAGCGTGAAAAACTGAAAAGTTGATCGATCAACTGAACTGAACTGAACTGAATATGTAACTGAATTAACTGAACTGATTCAAACTGAAACTGAAATTGAACTGAACTGAAACCAATTTAAACTGAAACTGTTTTAAACTGATTTTTAACTGTACCCGAACCGAACTCACATATTACCAAATTTATGGTAGTACTCACACAAATTTTATCATGATAATTTTTTATTAGTACTTGAATTTATGACATATAACTTAGTTTCTTGATAATTTTCAATTATGTCAAGTTCACTGCTTTTATACTCCAAACTCAATTTAAATTTTACTCAACTTTATGATATACTCTCAGTAGGGGTGGTAATCTAAAGTTGACAAATTACTTGTATTAAATAACTAACTAGTCTTATATGCACGCAGTGCTTGCGAAAGCATATAAAAAGTTTCATATATAACAAAGAGATACGATATCTTATTTTTTTGTTTAACTAAAGCAAGTAGTTAACCATGTTCCGTATCTTGCTCCAGTGGTTATCTCAATAACATATGATTGCGTGTTGCCGCGGGTTCGACTTCCCCTGCACACATTTCCAGCTTTCTTTTTGAGAATCAAGGTTGGCCTAGTGGTTGGAACTTGAAAGGCCCTCCTTCCTTGACAGGGGTTCGATTCTCACCCCTTGCAAGAAGTATCCCCAATTTCCCCCCTTCCTTGCAAAGGAATTCTCCTTACCTTTAAAAAAAAAATAACCTTCTTTTTTTTTTCTTTTTCTATTTTTTAGTCTCCCTCCATGTGTTGCCATATAATAGAGGTTAAATAAAAAATTATCTTACATTCTCAATTTAAGTGACTTTGAATAGTCAACAATCAATACACAGAAACTTATAAACTTGGGTGCTTGTTTATAATTTTATAAACTGGATGTAAATATATACTAAATCAAGAGAAGTAATATACTGTAAAGGAGACATATTTTATTGAATATTATTTACAATATATATTAAACACAAACTACAAGGTGTAAATGTATATTTAAAATATATTCAATTCTCAAATAACTAAGTCTTCTCCCCACAAAAAAAAAAAAATTAACTAAGTCTTCTACCGTTCTACTCCTCCAGATTTAGAGGCACATCTCCATCTACATACAAGACCTTCCCATCTGGCATCTACAAAAAAAAAAAAAAAAAAAATGTGAACATAAATAATAAATATATATAAAGACGAAAAAAGTAAAACTCATATTGCAATAACAAATACAAACAACCATAATTCAAACATGAAAAATAAATGAAAAAAACTAACAAAAATAAAAATCAGATCTGAAGCTATAGCACGAAAAAAACCGAACATAATTCAAGCATGTAAAATAAACGAAATACGAACAAATTCTAACTTGTAAAAATGTTAAATCCAAACATTCTAAAATTAAAACTTCGAAAAAACTTGCAACATTGCAAGTAAAAAATATAGATGGAGCATGTACAGTAAATCACATCCGAACCTTTAGTGATTGTCTTCTTGTCACATAGTTTGGGGATGTTAAAAGCGGTTCATACATTTCAATGAACTGGATACATCAGACATCAATTAGAACCAATACTATGCAAGTAAGAATGTGAAAATTGAAGGACCAAAAGGGTAAATTTGGCAGCATTTAAAAAAAAAAAATAGATGTTTGATTTATCTTTTTATAATTCAATCATAATCAAACATAACCCAAACGACTAAGCATAATTTAAACGAAAGACTACTATTTGACCCAAAATAGATCTACATTAAACCCAAAATCCAATGTTTCTAAAAACTTCAAGCATGATCTCACTAATAGTTAAAACATGTAATAGTTTGGCAGCAGTAATCACCAAAACACAACATAAAAATAATAAAAAATACATAACCATTAACAGCGATATTGGAGAAAAAATTACTGAACATTCAAAATACCTTAACATAAAAGTGGTTGTGTTGTGGAAATTAACATGAATTCAGTCAATCTGCCAATTCTAATTGAACAATAATGAAAATCGACTTACAATCTTGAAGTAACAGCATAAAATTGCCATCATTTTCCTCACAAATTTTAAGAAATTCGAGCTATAATATGCAAAAAGATAAATTAAGTAAGAAAACAGAGAGAAAGAGAGACGAGTGAGAGGCCAGTTGTTTAGGGTTCAGAAAAGGGGATTGAGGTGAGGAAAGAGTTTAGGGTTTAAATATGGGGAACGGGGATTGGTTTTACATCGTCGATTTGAGTTGAATCCGACGGCTGCGAATGGTAATCCATGTAAGGTATGTTAGTTTGGTTTCAGCCATAGATTTTATTTGATCAATGGTTTGGATGAAGTGATTTTCTTTTGTTGGATCTTACACATCTAACTATTTAATATATTGATGAGATTAGATTATACTTAAATCTATCAATTTTACCTTTTGTGTTCTTTACAAATTTTGATAAACATTTTGAATATAATATTTAATAACAACAATAATAATAGTAGAATATCAACTTACACCATCTTGAATTAGCTAATTGACGTACATTGATACATCGATCTAATCCAATATCAACTTGTTTCAATTTAAATTAGATGTTTTGAGTTTCAATATGAATTTAACTTAGAGACGATTAACTTAAATGAAGCATTGTTATATTGAACCAATCTACTAAGTTACACTTTGTTCTACATCTCTTGCAACTAAAATATATGATTTCGGTTCGAAATGAATTCAACTTAAAGATGATTAACTTAAGTATAATACTGTTATTATCTTGAATTAGTTTATCGACTTACATTGATACACTCATTCCAATAACAACATGTTTTAATATAAGTAAATGTTTTGAGTTTTAATTACTTTACCGACTTATGTTGATACATTCATCTAATGTAACATCAATTTCTTTCAGTTTGGCTAAGATACATGAGTTTTACATTGAATATAAATCTTGTAATCGATTGTATATTCGTAGTTAATATATAATACTCATTATTATTATTGTTAGTTATACTATTAGAGCATATTAGGAATCGATACTCATTAATAATCAATCGCGTATTAGCTATAATAGTTCCAATATTATTATATCGTACTAAAATATTTAAGCCTATTGATAAAATAGTTTGTTTATAGTCACATATATATACAAAGTTATGAGAAGACTATAAACACTATACTAGTATTAAACTATAGTATAACATGAAGACAATTAACGTAAATAATCTTATAACTTATAAAGATAAGGGAGTGTTATGGTTGTTAATCTTATACTAAATCAGAGTGTTCTTATCTTCATTTAGGTTATCGATTCACATTGATACAATAATCTAATGATCCGATACTAACTGAAGTATTATGTTTCAAATTCAAAATGGAGCTCTATTATCTTAAATTATCTTACCGGCTTATATTGATATATTCATTTAGTCTAATATCAATGTATTTCAGTTTGGCTTAGATAAGTGAGTTAAAAAAATGATTATAAATTGTTAACAATTAACTTAAATGGAGTATACTTATCTTGATTTAGTTTATCAATTTGCATTGATACATTGATTTAATAATCCAATATCAATTTGTTTCACTCCAATATTATGTTTTAAAACACAAAATGGATACAACTTAATCTGACTTTAAATGGAGCACAGTTATTTTCAATCACTTTACCGACTTAATTACGTTGAAACATTCATCTAATCTAATATCAATTTATTTTGGTTTGGCTAAGATGTATGAGTTTCAAATTGAATCTCACTTGTTAACGATTAACTTAAATTGAATCACTTATCAACTTGTTTTGCTTTAGCAATATGTTTTGTATTTGCGACACATAAAGCTTAAGCAAGGTTCATTTTGATAGATCATTGCCCTTTTCAGTTACATTGGAAGCTTACATTGATACATTATATAATATAGTATCAACTTGTTTTGATTAAATTAGATATTTGAAATTTAAAATAATTGTAACTTATAAACGATTAACTACATTGGAGTGTTCTTATCTTCAATTATGTTATCGTTTCACATTGATACAATATCTAATAACCTTATACTAACTTGTTTCACTTCAATATTATTTTCGATATCGTAATGGAGGCATGGAGCAATGTTATGTTCAATCAATTGGTCTTGTAACTTGTAGGAGACAACATACTCTTAATTTTAAATTGGACAATATTAAGAAGAGAACAAACCATCTTTGTAATATAGTGACTAGTTTAATCTAATTAGTGACAAGTTCAATCCATTTGGTTCTCACATTCTTTAATCGTTGTAGTTCGAGATTCGTTGTAATCCAATATCAATTGGTTCACTCGAATATTATGTTTTAAAATCAAAATGGATACAACTTAATCTTACTTTAAATTAAGCAAAGTGATTTTCAATTACTTTACTTGTCACACATAGATACCTTGATCGATATAATATTAACTTATTTTACGTTGATTATATGTTTTTCAGCCTCAATGACTAGTATCGTTATAGACTTACAGATAAACCCTTATAGTTAAAGTAAGACATTAATATAATCAACTTTTTTTAAAATGTCTAACTCGTCTTTTGAGGAAGTTTATAATAATTTATATTGATATGAGACGTCCTTTTTAAATCAAATATGATATGATTTGCATACAACTAAAAGTTTGAATATCGACTTATATAAATTTGTCTTATTCCAAATCATATATATCAGTAATAAAATACACTTTTACCAATGTCACTTTCATACACGTTTTTATGAAGTACAACTATTTTTTTCGAGGCAATTGCGGAAGTGCCGACAACACTTATTTGTTGCATTAATTTTTAACCGGACCCGAAAAAACATATGGCCAAAACCCGTCATGAAGCTCAATTTTTCCCGAACAAATACAAGAGTGTGATTAGCTTCTACCCGAACCGATGCGATTATCGACGAAGTTATGTGGTTTTCGTCAATAACTGAAATTAACCGAAACGAAACTGAAAATAACCGCAACAAATTTTAACTGCTATGGATTCAACCGTTGGTTGGTTTAACTGTTTGGATAAAACCGATTTAAACGCAACCGAACCGAACCGAAAATGGAAAGGAAAAAAAGCTGAATTAAAGCGAGCCGAAAAGTTTGTTAACTGAGCCGACCGAAGCTGTTAATTTTTCCAACCGGTACAAAGCGGGCGATATCAACCGAAATGTTTGGTTATAACCATAACTGAACTGTTGAACTGAATTGACACCTCTAGTTAAGGTAGGATAAGTATTCTATATATAGGGAGCCTCTATTGGCTACCAAATGCACGAAAAACACAGATCCAAAAATAAAAACCCCCTTAGCAATATTAGCCCTTATAATTCAGTTAATTCCAAAATGAATAACCTTGTAGTTTTCTTCACTTTTTCACTCTTGGTCTCTCTCTATCATGCTATAGAAGTTGACTTTTGTGTAGCTGACCCTAGTCTTCCAAGGGAACCAGAAGGGTATGCTTGTAGGGATCCTGCTACTCTTACAACAGATGATTTTGTTTACACTGGTTTTCGTGGTGGCCGAACAATCACAAATGTACCTGGAAATAACGTAACTCTAGCGTTTGTGGATGCATTTCCAGCTTTGAATGGTTTAGGTATTTCTATGGCAAGGTTAGACTTTGGTGTCGGTGGGGCTATACCAGTACACTCACACCGAACATCAGAAGTTATTCTTGTAGCTAGAGGGTCAATAATTGCAGGATTTATCGACACAAACAACACTGCATACTACAGAAGACTTGAAGTTGGAGATGTTATGATTTTTCCACAAGCTATGCTACATTTTCAAGTTAATGTTGGTGCAACCCCTGCCACTGCATTTGTTAGTTTGAATGGCGCAAACCCAGCAATTCAGTTCACTATGAACTCTTTATTTGCTGGTAACTTACCTGCTGATATAGCTCAACAAATTACTCTTTTAAGTAATGAGGAGGTAATGAGAATGAAGAGGGCATTTGGCACTGCTTAAGGTCCTCTTTAAGTTATACTTTTGTTCCACATCAATTGATTTATTAGCGTGCTCAATAAATATACGAGATCGTATGTAGGTGTAACTTTGCTAATTTGGTTATGTCACATGTGTCGCTTTATTTTGAGTGTGAAAAGTTTACTTTGTTTTACATTCACCAATAAATAAAATCATTATTTGTTCTATATCAATGTATCATTCATAGTCTTTATATCAATTAGCATCGAGGTTAAAATCTCTATCATCGAATGACATAGTCTCGGTGGTAGAGAAGATTTATTATAATTTGTTTTTTCTTCTGTTGAAATATGAAGTTGTCGAGAGATTTGACAAAGAAATAATATATTCATCCCACTCTAGACCCAAAAATGGTCATAAGATGACCAATTTCATTTTTGGTCATAGGATTATTCATAATAAAAGTTTCAGTTATTCATACAATTTAAATTATCTCTCAGGCTATTAATAACAAAAATAAAAATAATTATGTTAACGATTTTCCAATGGCTACTTTCACTAGTAGAAAAACGCAAATTTGCGTCAGTCTATGTGCGTCGCATGCTAGAAGCACTGACGCAAATAGGCTATTTGCGTCGCACATTAGAAAACGTGCGACGCACAAGATGATGTTTGATCCCTATTAAGTCATGTGCGTCGGATGAGTGAGTTTATGCGTCGCAGATGACTAAAGGATTTGCGTCGGACCTCATGGCCCATCCGACGCAGATCCTCGGCCCACGAATAATTAAAAGAGCCCAACCAAACATTTAACCTAAATAACTTAAGCGCCCTTCTCCCATGTCACGCACTCACACCACTCTCTAAATCTCTCTCAAGCGCTCCCTTCTCATCTCAACTCTCAGATTTTCCGTCGAGCCTTCTCACATTCCGGCGCATCATCTTCCGTTTTCTCTCTCACACTCACACACTCCGGCGCATCACATCTTGCGAACGGACCTTCGTTAGCGAGCAAATCTTCAGCGGACGACTTTTTTTGAACGAATCTGCCGAGCAAATCTTCAGCGGACCTTCATCACCGAGCAAATCTTTAGCGGACCTTCATCAGCGAGCAAATCTTGCGAGCGAACCTTCAGCGAGCAAACCTTCCACTTTCTCTCTCGCTTTGACAGGTTCAATTTTTTTTTCATTTTAAAATCGATTTTACGTTTTAGTTTTCAAATCCGAAAATTCGTTTCGAGATCCGATTTTCTATTTTAGTCTAGAATGTCATTTTTTCATTTTTAGATCTGATTTTCTATTTTAGTTTTCAAATCTGAAAATTCGTTTTTTCATTTTCAGATCTGTAAAATAAAAACTTAGTTCATGCAAATGAAAAATAAAAACTTTCATCCTTTCGTTTTTATTTTTTATATCTGATTTTTTTTGTTTACTTTTTGGCATTTTTATGGTTTATTTTCAGATCTAGAATTTTTTTTTTCAACTTTCAGATCTGGAATTGGTTCTTCTCAAAGTCGGCTCCCTCAAAGCTCCTCGAAAAACGTCGGCTGCAAATGTTCCTTCATTGTTCTAGTTTCAGTTTTAATTTTACATTTTTTTTTACATATTTACAATGTAATTTGTTTGTATCTATTGTATATATTTTTTACATATGCTTGTATCTAATATTTACATATTAATGCGAGAATTTTGTTTGTATCTAATATTTACTTATTAACGAGAAATTCAATTGTGATTTTAAGTCATGTTGTGGGAATTATTTGCTTTTGGAATCATATCTTGATTTACCTTTTAGTACAAGCAATGTGAGTTTGAGAGAACAAAAAGCTGAAAAAAAAAAAGGAAATGTCACTCATCTGCGTCGCACATAGTTCCACATGCGACGCAGATGACCATTATTTGCGTCGCATGTGGCACTATGTGCGACGCGAGATGATTGTTGCTTGGGTCAAGGGTGTGTCTCCCCATCTGCGTCGCATGTTGAGCTACATGCGACGCGAGATGATTAACCAACTGCGTCGTGTGCTAGTCCGACGCGAGATCCTGTCTTCTCATCTCGCGACGAGACTCGTGCCGTCGGACCCATGTCCGACGCAAATGGGCGCCTCGCATCCGACGCAAATCGTCGATTCTGTACTAGTGTTTCATGTACTTTATAAAGCTAAGTTCTATAATTCAGAATGGAACCTCCGTAATGCCATTAATCTTTGCCATGTAACAGGTAACCCTTTCCATCTCACCTCCAACACCTCCATTGCTCAATTCACAAACTCCTCCATGCTCGTAGCCTGGAGCCCCCTCCCATCTATTCACACAAACTCAACTTTGAAGCTTCGGTTCGTGCCTCCTCAATTGCAGCTAACGTCATCATCTATGATCATCTAGGCAAGCTATGCACAACATCTACCCACAATTTGGGCAACACCAAAGTTATTGCAGAAGCCACGACTATTCATCAAGGTATCCTCCTAGCCATTCAAGAGAAAGCCCAAAATCTTCAATTAGAGGGCGACAACCTACTAGTGGTTAATGATGTTAAAGGACACTTGGTCCCCGCCTTGGCAAATTGCACACATTATCCAAGATATCAAAACACTTCTCAATTAGTTTAACGGTTGGAGCATAAGACACGTATGCAAGGAAGCAAATAAAGTTTGCGGATTGGACATCAAATGTAGGACACTTAGTTTTTTTTGAAATTATGTTGGATACTTAATTTATTCTTATTTTCATGTAGAAATTTGTAATAATTCTACTTTAAATATCATCCAATGATGCTTTAGGAGTTCCCCTCATGCGGAGGGTCTCCTAATAATTCTTAATCTACTTACCTTTATAAAAAAGCCACACTATAACTTATCTTCTTGAAATATGTGTCCCAATAAATGTTTAGCTTATCAGGAATGGAGCGAGTATAAAATAATATTATATTACTCCATCAATATGGAAATATTATATTAACATGTTGTATGGTCTTATAAGATGGCAAACTCATTATTTGTATTATCAATAGGATCAATTCTAGCAAATCACACGCTCATATTATCAAAACTACATAAAGAAATTTTGCAATCAAACTACCAAAAGGCAATGGAAATAGGAGCTCTTTCACTAGGAATTGAAAGGATAACTTCCTGATTATTTTATATTTTATTTTCTCGTGCATTTAATTCATTAAAACTCGATCTAGCTACATAAATAAATTTTGCAATCAAACTACCAAAAGGCATTTGAAATAGCAGCTCTTTCACTTGGGATTGAAAGGAGAACTGCATTTAATTCATTGAAATTTCATGTAGCTAGTAAAATGATTGCATTACAAATCTCCAAACTAATAGACAGGAATATTGCTAAAAAAACCATTAGAACTCTTGATAGTCCTCCAAGGGCCTACTTTACCATATTCTACATCCGCCCTACCCACACCTCATGCCAGAATCATATGAACCAAACGCAACCTTAACCTTTGTAGTCATGGATAGCAATGCTCGTGTGATCTTTCTTTTTTTCTCACGCACACGTTCCCCTAAAAAATCTAGGCAATAGAAACTTATGTATGCCAACAACTCCATATTTGAACCAAAAACCAAAAACTTCGCTACCACCTAGGCTATGTCGTGCAATAATAGAGATTATAACCTAGCTCGATACTGATAGAAATTTACAAACACTATGCAATATGCATGATATATTGTTATAAAACGAATGATTTATTTCTTGGTGAATGTACTACAATGCACACTTTTTAAATTTAAAGCAACAAATATATAAGAATCAAAACAAGCACACCTACATACAATCTCGTATGTTTATTGAGCACACTAGTAAATCAATTCATGTGGGAACAAAAGTATGACTTAAGAGTATCTTAAGCGGTGCCGAATGCCCTCTTCATCCTCATTACCTCCTCATTACTTAGAAGAGTAATTTGTTGAGCTATATCGACAGGTAAGTTACCAGCAAATAAAGAGTTCATAGAGAATTGAATTGCTGGGTTTGCGGCATTCAAACTAACAAATGCAGTAGCTGGGGTTGCACCAACATTGACTTGGAAATGCAGCATAGCTTGGGGAAAAATCATAACGTCTCCAACCTCAAGTGTTCTGTAGTAGGCAGTGTTATTTGTGTCGATGAATCCTCGCAATTATTGACCCTCTTGCTACGAGAATAACTTCGATGTTACGTGTGAGTGTACTTGGTATAACTCCACCGATCCCAAAGTCTAACCTTGCCATAGAAATACCTAAACCATTTAGAGCTGGGAATTGATCCAAAAATGCTAGAGTTACGTTATTTCCGGGCACGTTTGTGATCGTTACGTCACCACGGAAACCAAGTGTAAACAAAATCATTGCGTTGTAAGAGTAGAGGGATCCCTACAAGCGTACCCTTCTGGTCCCCTTGGGACACTACGATCAGCTACACAAAAGTCAACTTCTATAGCACAAGAGAGAGACAATAAGAGAGAAAAAGTGATGAAAGCTACAAGGTTATTCTTATTCATCTTTGGAACTTAAATAGCAAGGATTGTATATGGTAGATTTGGTAAATAGTAAGGGGAACTTTACTACTTGATTTGGGGTTTTCTTGCATCTGATAGCCATGTTTGACACCGTATATATAGAGGAGTTGAAGTGCTCCTGTTTACTGGAAGTCAATGATCACGATTCACGCAAGTCTTTTAGATAACTATAATTTTATTTTCCCCAATTCTTGATGGCTTTTCTCGTGAAGGATTGAATTCCGGAACCAAACATAAAATATTTCAATTTGATACGGTCTGCAAAATACGGAACTTAAGTAATAGACGTATACATTACAAGATACTATTATATGGAGAATTCAAAGATGATGTACGAAAATCCAATAATCTAAACCGTGGTGAACTGGTGATTGTATATTAATTTTCCTGCATGGTTTGACAAAGTCATGCACATGTGATAAGATTATAGAATATCACAAAGATACCAAGGTTACAGGAATACAGGATTGCTAAGGATATTCACATTCTATTAAGCATATAAAAAATGTACTCCCTTTGTTCTGAACTCTCAGATAATATGAATACTTTTCATTTTTTATTTGTTCTAAATTTGTTTAAACACTTTTATTTATAGTATAGTTCTACTATTTTTTTTTTCTAAACGTAAGATGAATGTCCTTTCTAGTGGGGGAGGAGCGGTTAGGAACTTAGGATCCCACTTTGTAAGGGGTAAGAATCGAACCCCTGGAGGGCATCTAACCAATAATTAAGTCAACCTTGATTCTTTAGTTCTACTATTTTTATACTTACTCTGTTTCACAATACTTGTCAATGTACATCTTGACCATAGATATCTCTAAATATGATTAGTAAAAGTCATATAAAGTTGGTATTTGTGAAATACATATTGAGACTAATCCAACACATATCTAGTTAATAATATTTTTTATTTTGTATATCATATCTCTATTATATAAGGGAAGGGGGGAGGAAGATGGTGTCCTCCTCTAAAAATACTAAATTACCCTTAATGACTTAATGGAATGAAAAAGATTACAAAAGAAAACAATTTAATAATCCTTTCTCATTTCAACAACTTGCCATTCTAATTTCTAAACAAGTTAAAATGGTATATACATTAAATATTTCAATCAAAAAATTAAATGGAAAAAACATCTTGACCTTTTTTTTTTTAATAAGAGAAAATGGTATACATGATGTCCACCTGAAAAAGTTTGAAACACTCACTACCTTTGACACTCTTTAATTTAGTCAAACCAACTCATTTATCTATTCTTTTTGTTCATAATTCATGCACAAAAAATTGATATTAAAAATCACTCACAACCTTTGTTAGTTTTTTACATTAATGAATTAATATATCTAAATTTATCTAATTAATTATCTCTATTATATAAGTGAAGGGGGGAGGAAGATGGTGTCCCCTCACAAAAAGTCTAATATATCCTTAATGATTTAAAATACCATATATATTAAATAGTCTTTTCTTCTTCCTACTTGCCATATATATTGAACAAGTTAATTATGGAACTGTATTGCAAATTTCAATTAAATATTAAATTAAGTAGAATGATTTTCTCTTTTTAAATATATTTGAAAACTTTGATCAAAAGTAGAATTGACAATATAACTTGATTGAAACAATCCGTACAAAAAATAAAAACTTGAATTTCATTTTAATAATTATAATGATAATATTTTAAAACCTAAATGTTGATTATTATTTGGTAATCTCTATTATATAAATCAAACTCTTCAACTTTATTAATATTCAACTATTGAATCTGATACACAAATTCTTCCACTTTATTTGAGCACATGCTTTACTCTGCTTTGTATTTCCTTCACTTATATAATACAGATTTGAATAATGATGAACAACTAACTAAAAAAACCAACAAAACATTGATTTAAGAAAAATATATTTTAAAAAATTTAAAATCATTATAAATGTATGTTCGAATCAAATTTTTGTAGCACTGATGAATAACTAATTGAGAAAAAGAATGTTAATATGGCACGCACGCATAGCGTGCAAAAATACTAGTATAATCATAGCCAAAGTTAATGAATGAATAGTACAAAAGTCAAATGGTTGGGCAAGTATTAAGAAACGGAATTTCTAGCCAACTAACTCCTATTACTTTTACTTTCCCCGAAGACAATATCCCACTAACTCCTACTACATCAACTTTATAATAAAATACTTCCCTTGTTTCTTAATACTGGCTACATTTGTTTAAAATAGAAATTTTATAATTGTTACATACTATATTGGCACACTTGTTTTATGTGAGAGCCTACTTTTGCACATTTAAAAGTACAAATCCAACTTCATTTACTATTAAAATATATGGTGGCCTGGGGAAAATTATTTTGGTTGTAAAATAGAATTTTCCCACACTTCGATCACATACATAGTGCCCTTCATTCTCTCGCTTTCTTATAAAATATTTGTATTATCTATCTTTGTAGCAAGTAAATAAAAACGTAATAAGTAACCAGTCAGGCGCTCATTTTCCAGAAATACATAAAGAAATTCTGCAATTTTACTACCAAAAGGCAATAGAAATAGAAGCTCTTTCACTTGGGATTAAAAAGAGTATTTCCTGGTTATCATAGATTCATTTCTTGTGCATATAATTCAATGAAATTCCATCCAGTAAATTGAATGCATTACAAAGCTCCAAAATAATAGATAGAAATATTGCATAAAGAGCCATTAAAACTCTTAGTACTCCTCCAAGAACCTACTTTACCATATTCCTAGCTAATTCAAAGGTTTTAATAAAGTTCCGTGCATGAACCATGGTAGTAGGTTTTGGACGAGATCTAGAACTACTCTCAAGTCTCAACGGTTTAATCATAGCCACAAATCTGACTATATATATCATGTTTGATCACATTTTTTCAATTTTTGTGTTTAATTTGAGTGACAAATTGCATATACATGATAGAATTACTGTGAATTTTTAGATAAGATTTAATTATATAATAATAATAATAATAATAATAATAATAATAATAATAATAATAATAATAATAATAATAATAATAATAATAATAATAATAATAATAATAATAATAATAATAATAATTTTTAAGATTATCATAAAACGTTAAAAACTACTCAAAATACATGATGTAAAAACATGTGTATCACATGAGTTTTATAACTAGTTAGATATAATTAATCACCATTATTACTATCATTAATTAATAAGCATATAAAGGATTTAGCTAATATAGGCTATACTTCTTCCGTTCCTTTTCTATTACAA
This sequence comes from Beta lomatogona, assembly GCA_947646795.1. NCBI lineage: Eukaryota > Viridiplantae > Streptophyta > Magnoliopsida > Caryophyllales > Amaranthaceae > Beta > Beta lomatogona. The sequence goes on along the minus strand of CANSNZ010000242.1, from coordinate 355,260 downwards.
CCATAGCAATAAAAATTTGTGCGTAAGACTCGAACCTACAACCTCTCATTTGAAATACAAATGCACTAACCGACTAAACTACAATCTCATATTGGTCTTTATGGAAAAAAAAAATATTCAAGACAAATAATATTCCTATTTTTTAAAAAAAAAACAAAGGTATATATTGCTCTTCATTAATCTAAAGCTGATAATAGCGTTTCCTACCTTTCACTCTTATAATAAAAGACTTTTATAATTTTTATAACCTCCCAAATTAACAGCACTATACCATCTAATTAATTGCATCGGTTGCGTTCTTGTACATTAACCTAAATTTTAAAAAATAAAACCATATTATAATCTTTGTAATTAATTACAACATATATTATATATATGTACTCTGTCAAAGCTGAGGGTTATAATCGTGCATAATTTTTCTTATGATAGTTTACTATGTAGATTATTTTATAAGGAATTGGAAGATAATTTACTCGGCACAATTCAATATTTATAACTTTTTTTCCCACTTCTTTCAAGTATTTGATTTAATACTTCAAAATTTCCACTATTAAATAATACGGGAGCACCACATGGGAAAACAACTAGTTGCACCCAAAACAAAACAAAAACAAAATTTTACAAGTACTATATGAGTTTGTTGAGCAATTAGATACAAGAGCAAAATATTCTATGAAGAGAAAAGCACGAGTCCTCACTCCTATCAGGCTATCATGATACAGCAAGAATCTATTTACGTAAAAGTACCAGTAACTACCTAGAGATAAGTACAACTGTAAAAGAAATAAGAGGATATAACGAAGACCACGTCCATTAATAATTAATAAAAACACTAAGGAGAACCTTTGACATCTTCAAACAATGCAGGAGTTTTAATTTGACAATCACCCACCATCTATGAATTCTCTATATAGCTAAAAATGTAATATGTCATTTCTATTACTTAAGCTCCGTGTTTTGCAGACCGTATTTAATTGGCATTTGTTAGTATTTGCGGTTCCAGAATACTATTCTTCATAGCAGAAGCCTTTGAATATATAAATTATTTTTCTAATATCTTGAAGAGTTATTGTACGTGTCATATGATTGACTTCTAGCTTAAACAATTAATTTGAACATGAAGATGTCTAATATTCCCCTTTGGTTAAGGTAGGACAAGTTTTCTATATAAAGGGTGCCTCTCTTGGCTATTAGATGCAAGAAAAACACAGATCCAAATTCCAATAATAAAACTCCCCTAGCAAATCTATCCCTTATAATTCAGTTAATTCCAAAATGAATAACCTAGTAGTTTTCTTCACTTTTTCGCTCTTGGTGTCTCTCTCTCATGCTATAGAAGTTGACTTTTGTGTAGCTGATCCTAGTCTCCCAAGGGGACCAGAAGGGTATGTTTGCAGGGATCCTGCTACTCTTACCACAGATGATTTTGTTTACACTGGTTTTCGTGGTGACCGAACAATCACAAACGTACCTAGAAATAATGTAACTCTAGCCTTTGTGGATGCATTTCCAGCTTTGAATGGCTTAGGTATTTCTATGGCAAGGTTAGACTTTGGTGTCGGTGGAGTTATACCAGTACACTCACACCGAACATCAGAAGTTATTCTTGTAGCAAGAGGGTCAATAATTGCAGGATTCATCGACACAAACAACACTGCGTACTACAGAAGACTTGAAGTTGGAGATGTTATGATTTTTCCACAAGCTATGCTGCATTTCCAAGTTAATGTTGGTGCAACCCCCGCCATCGCATTTGTTAGTTTGAATGGCGCAAACCCAAGAATTCGGTTCTCTATGAATTCTTTATTTGCTGGTAACTTACCAGCTGATATAGCTCAACAAATTACTCTTCTAAGTAATGAGGAGGTAATGAGAATGAAGAGGGCATTTGGTACCGCCTAAGAATTCTTTTAGTTATAGTTTTGTTCCACATCAATTGATTTATTAGTGTGCTCAATAAATATACGAGATCGCATGTAGGTGTGCTTGTTTTAATTTGGTTATGTGACATATATCGCTTTATTTTGAGTGTAAAAAGTTTACTTTGTTGTACATTCACCAATAAATAAAATCATTATTCGTTACATATCAATGTATCATGCGTAGTATCTATTTCAATTAGCATGGAGGTTAAAATCTCTATCATCGAATAACATAATCTCGGTGGTAGAGAAGATTTATAATAATTTGTTTTTTCTTTTGTTCAAATATAGAGTTGTCGACATAATTGGCTGGCTAAGGCCCTGTTCTTTTGGACTAATTTTCAACAAAAATAAGTAAAAATAAGTTCAGTTCAGCAAAAATAAGTAAAAATAAGTTCAGTTTAGCAAAAATAAGTTCAACTTTGTCTAATGTTGTAATTATTATTTTTGTTTTCAATATTATTATTAATATTATTATTATTATTAATATTATAATTTTAATAACGATGAATTTGAATTTTTTATTTTTTTATTTTTTTATATTTATTATTCATTATTTAGGATTCATTATTATTATTATTATTTATTATTTATTATTATTTAATTTATTATTTATTATTATTATTTTTTATTTTTTATTTTTTATTTATTATTATTATTTATAATTATTTATTATTATTATTATTTATAATTATTATTTATTTATTATTATTATTTATTTATTTTTTTTATTATTATTATTATTTATTATTTATTATGTATTATTTATTACGTATTATTTATTATTATTTTTGATAATATTATGTTAATATTTATTGATTATTATAATAATAAGTATTGATAATATTATGTTAATACAGTGTTAGTTCAGCAAAAATAAATTCAGTTCAGCCAAAATAAGTTCAGTTCAGCAAAAATAAGTTCAATGCAGCAAAAATAAAATAAGTTCAGTTCAGTTCAGCCAAAATAAGTTCAAAAGAACAGGGCTTAAGTTTCTAATTTTCTATTGTCTAGAGTTAGAGGAATGTGTGTGTGTGTATGTGAAGGGTGAGAAAAAAACAAGATTACATGAGAATTGCTATCCATGACTTGACAGGTAAAGACTCTAAAAATTTGTCAAAGAAATAATATATTCATCCCATTGTTGACCCAAAAATGGTCATTAAAATGACCAATTTCATTTTTGGTCATAGGATTATCCAAATTAAAAAGTTTTCATGAAGTGGTCCTAAGTTATTTATACAATTAAAATTATCTCTCAGGCTATGTGTTGGAACACAAGGTGACACTCAAGAAGGGGGGGTTGAATTGAGTGACTAAATCTAATCGATTTTCGCAAAAATGCTATTATGACACAGTGCCGTGCACTGTGTTATTTACTCGTAAAATCTCCGATTAATGTTTTTGCTCAAACGAAACTTAATCAAACACCAAAACAATAATATCAAATAATAAAACACAGGAATTTAACGTGGTTCAATCTCACCTCTGAGATCTACGTCCACACAAACTATTCTTTTATTATTTGAATCGTAAAATATCAACCTCTCGATACATTCGATTCCCCCACTACTAACTCTAGTAGTGCTCCCCAACACTTAACTCTAAGTGTTGCTACTCTCTATAATATCAGAAATTACAGAAAGAATAATCCCTCAACAAACGTGCTTCTTAGTCAAGCAAATTAGAGGGCAATTACAACCGTTGTTTAGTTTCCTAATCCGACTAGAACTCGTGCTATACTCGTGCCTTTAGAAAACTGTTTTCGCTCTTAATCTCTCCGATTTTTTCTCTCCGAAAACATGAACTTTAAAACCGATTTTCAATCCCTTATATATGTTGGTAAACGGAATAAAAATCCTTTTCCAGGTTCTCTTATCTTTTGAACAATTTTAATTCCTTAAATCAAGGGATAAAATTATTTTCCTAATCAAAAACCAATTTGATCTTTTATAAAACTGATTTTCCTTTTCCTTATAGGATAAGGATTTCTCCATATCTTATATTAACTAGATCAATTCTTTAAATCAGATTTCTTATCATTCAAACTTGATCACATCAGTTTTTATCATATATTTCGAAAATTCTTTTCCTCGAAACTATATCCGAAAATCTGATTTTTTATAAAAACTTTTCATAAACAGTTTTTCTCAAAACGTTATTATTTTCTTTAACAAACTTGATTTTCGAATTTCTATTTTCTTTTATATAGATATATAAAATTAACATAATTATTTATTTCCTTAACTCTAAGAAAATAATAATTATCCTAATATTATATTTCTATATTTGGCACATAATATATCATCTAGTTCTAGCATATTACATTTTGCATATAGTAACTAAACTTGGAATTCAATATAAACTAAGACTTCAAACTTGATTCTTCACTTCTTCAAAGTCTTCATTTACTTATTCCTTTCTCAACCATCTGTAACACACTTCCATACTATAACATATTATATTTTTCATCATCAAAACTTAACAAGCACATGCACAACAAATTCCCCCTTTTTGATGATGACAAACATGCAATATAATATTATACAGTACCCATTTTCCTTTAAATTTTCCCCCTCAAAATAAGCACTGTTATTGTCATTAAGAATAGATTAAGAATAGATAGCATAGACATAACATCATTCACAAACACCCACAATTTCAAAACACCATAATCCAATAGCCGACATACCAAAGCACATAACCAAACGTTAAGTTCATTAAACTACATACGAACGAGAGAGATTATAATTTCTTTCCTAAAGCTAAGTATTAAACCAATCTCCCCCCTTTTGACATTATCAAAAAGGAACCACAGGGAGTTGTTAAAAATGAGAGTCTTAGCACAATAAGTCAGTTGCTCAAACACTTAAGCTAGTGATGCTTGGTGCTACAATGTTAACCAATTCACAATCTTCAAAAAAAACAAGAAGCAACCATATAACATCACCAAAAACAGTTTGAAAAGTAGTGTAGGTAACCAAAAAACAGAACCCTTAGTAAGAACAAGAAGCGATCAATGGAAAAATCGGGGGCGGGGAGGGTTGAGAAGCGAGGTTGAAGGCACTCATAATTTGTCGATGCTTGCTTTGTCCGGCCAATCTGTCTCGAGCGCGTTCCCCGGCCAACATTTGTTGCTTGTTGTTTGTTGAGCCGAGCCATCCGGGTCTTTCATCCGAAGACAACCAAGACAAGCTTCCTTAGGGCTGGAAACCCAAAAATCTTTCTTTAACAACTCGCCACCCAAGACACATAGCTCCATCTTACTCAAAATACCATCGGTCATAACATCCTTTGCACTCTCCCCTTAGAAGAATCAAGCAAGACATCATAAGCCCGAAACAATTTAGTAAGCCACACACCATATGGTAAAAAGTGGGTGAGGAGGGTAAATGGCGCATGTGATGAAGCATGAGATGGGGTAAACTAATAGGGTGACCATGATCTAGTAACCATAACGGAACCCGATCCATAATCAAGCAATCACCTCGGTTTTCAACACGAGGAAGCCACGATTTTTGTAATTATACTACGTGCAAGTTTGTATTTGGCGGGAAGAAGAGCGACGGGAAAGATTTGGGCATGGGTGAGGGGTTGATCGGACAAGGTGGAAGAAATTGTGGTATTATCAATCCCCTCAAGAAATGGCCAACTTTTGGTATTATAGTCGAGAACCCGGCATAAGGTATTCCTAACACAAGGGCTAGGGCAAGCAACATCTAAATTCAAAGCAACCCCATTTACGGATGAATGCAACACCAAATCACCATCAATAGATAAATTCGATAAAATTCTTGAATTTCTTTCGCATAAATTGCATCATTAAAGCTTAAGAGAGAAACCCAACCTTGCATGGCAATGGAATCGAAAAGAAACATAAATTCACGACGAACCAACCAACAAGCCGGGAAAATTCGACCCCGAAGAATTCTCGGCCCGATTGAAGAGGTAGTATTTTTCAGCCGCTTGGAAGCGAGAGGGACGAGATTTGCGAGTACCGGGGAGATTTGCGAGTACCGGGAGATTTGCGCTTCTTTGTCGGTGGTGGCGAAGTAGCGGGATCGCCGGAGACGGTTTGCAGAGGGACCGTTGGAACGACGAGAGCCAGGCGACGCAGCGGCAGGGGAAGGGTTTTCGGGTGGGTTGGAGGGTTGAGGGTCGGAAATAGGAGCCGCGATGTGAGTGGGGTTGTTTGGCGGTGGAGGAGGAGGTGGGTTGGAGGGAGGATTTGAAATTTCGGGTGAGGGGGGATGGAGGTGGTGAAGGAATTTTTGATTTCTTGGGTGTGGTTTTTGATTTGACCGGTGTTTTGGACTTCACCGGCGGATTACGAGTAGGTTTCTTGGTCGGCGATTTGCGGGTGGTTTTCACTTTCACCATGGTTGGAATTTTGAGAGAAGGAAAGTGAGAAAAGTGATGAGAAATCAAAAAAAATCTGAAGGAAGAAGATGAAGTTGGGGGGACGGAGATCTAGGAAGTTAGGGGGTTGGGTTTTTGGGCTTAATGTAGGAATTAACGATGAAAAGAGGTGAAAAAAAAATAAGGAGGGCGGGTTTTGTTTAGAAAGACTGCATACTAGTAATCACAAGGGTCGAACCTTTGACAATTATTTTATGAAAAACAATTTTTCGAAACATTTTTTATGTGAAAGCAACATCAATTTTGCAAGAAAAACTGGTGATGTATGAGATGTTTTCAAGGAAATTCATGAAGCAACTTAGGTTGAGATTATCAGGACAGCATCAATAGCTCTTGTGTGAGTCCTTATAATATCACATAGACTATGTCTCACCCTGTTTAACAAACCATGTACTGGGACTCCAATTGACATACTTAAGGAAGAAAACAGGCATAATACACAACTAGATTCCAGAAATTAATCCCAAAGCCACTCTAAGTTTTTCAAAACGTTCACGAGCAAGTGGTTTGGTGAAAATATCGGCTATTTGATCATCAGTGCAAATGAATTCAAGTGCAATATTACCTTTTTCTACATTATCACGCAAAAAGTGATATCTTATTTCAATGTGCTTAGTACGTGAGTGTTGAACTGGATTTTTTGAGATGTTAATCGCACTAGTATTATCACACATAATGGGTACATTATCAATCATAACTCCGAAATCTCGTAATTGTTGTCTTACCCATAATACCTGTGCACGACATGAAGCAATTGCAACATATTCAGCCTCGGCGGTGGAGAGAGCCAATGAGTTTTGTTTCTTGGAGGCCCACGATATTAAGCATGGACCTAAAAGGTGGCCGTTCCGGATGTACTCTTTCTATCTACCAAAAACCCGGCATAATCCGCATCGAAAAAACCAATCAAGTCAAAATTTCCTCCTTTAGGATACCATAAATACTGATTATTGGTTCCTTTTAGGTATCGAAGAATTCGTTTTTACGGACCTTAAAATGTGATTCTTTTGGACAGGATTGAAATCGGCACGAGAGGCATACACTTGTGCGAGAATATCCGGTCTACTAGAAGTTAAATAGAGAAGTGATCCAATCATACCTCTGTAAGTCGTCTCATCTACTTTCTTACCATTTTCATCAAGATCTATCTTGGTAGCAGTAGGTAGAGGGGTAGAATGAGTCTTAGAATCTTCCATACCATATTTTTTCAAGAGCTCTTTCACGTATTTCGTTGATGTATCATTATTCTGTCTCAAGTTGTTTGACTTGTAACCCTAGGAAGAAACTTAGTTCTCCCATCATAGACATTTCAAATTCACTTTTCATTAGTTCAGCAAAATAATGACACAATAATTCGGTTGTTGCCCCAAATATGATATCGTCAACATAGATTTGGACAATCAACAATTCTTCCCCCTTAGTTTTTAGAAATAATGTCATATCTACTAAGCCTCGTTTGAACCCGTTTTCCATTAAAAAGATAGATAAGCGTTCATACCAAGCTCTAGGAGCTTGTTTTAATCCATAAAGAGCCTTATCAAGTTTAAAAACATGGTTAGGAAAATCAAGATCAACAAAGCCAGGGGTCGCTCTACATATACGCTTTCTTTCAAATAACCATTAAGAAATGCAATCTTAACATCCATTTGATAGAGCTTAATATTTTTAAATGCAGCAAAAGCTATTAAAATTCTAATAGCTTCCAATCGAGCCACGGGGCAAAAGTTTCATCAAAGTCAATTCCCTCCTCGCTGATTAAATCCTTGACATACAAGTCTTGCTTTATTTCGAACAATCATCCCACTTATCATCTAATTTATTTCGAAAAACCCATTTTGTGCCAATAACCGATTGATTAGTGGGACGAGGTTCTAAATGCCAAACTTCATTTCTTTTAAATTGATCTAGCTCATCTTGCATAGCAAGAATCCAATCGAGGTCGATCAATGCAATTTTATAATTTAAAGGTTCAATTTCGAGATGTGAAAGCATTGAAAGCACAAAAATTATGAAGAGATGAACGAGTTTGTACCCCCCTTGGCAATATCGGTGAGAATTAAATCGGTAGGGTGCGAACTCGATGTTTCCACTTCTTTGGAGTGAAGGATACGTTACGCAAGCACGGTGCCATGCTCCGAGCCGTTGCTATTGAGTTCAATTCTTGGAGTATGGCGATCATTGTGGATTCATCTTGTGGTCTTCCTTCATCTACCACTTCTTCTTCTTCCAGTCTTTCAATAAGATCTCGTTCATTTGAATTTTCAATTTGTTCTCCGGACTGTGCCACGGCAGCGTGTTACGAGAGGATGTTTCCAACCGTTTTTCAAGCATAACGGTCCTCTTGTGCATCGAGATGTTTCTCTAATCAGTCCAATAGAGAAGTCCTCATCATCATCTACCTGCACTTCTTGGGAATTTTTGTCGGTTTCATCAAAAATAACATGGACACTCTCTTCCATACGCATTGTTCTTTTGTTATATACTTTATATGCTTTGCTTATGAGGAGAGTATCCTATGAACACTTGCTTCGTCACTCCTTGGATCAAATTTTCCCAAATTATCTTTACCATTATTATGGACATAACAAGTGCATCCAAAGCATCTAAGGTGAGAGATATTTGGTTTTCTTCCTTTAACAAGTTCATAAGGAGTTTTATTCAAAATGGACCGTACTTTTGTCCTATTGTAAATGTAACATGCGGTACTTACGGCCTCGGCCCAAAAATTTCTAGGTAAGCCACTATGTAAAAGCATAGTTCGTGACATGTCTTCCAAAGTACGGTTCATTCTTTCTACCACTCCATTTTGTTGTGGAGTTCTTGGAGCGGAGAAGTTATGATCAATTCCATTTTCATTGCAAAACATTTCAAAATCAGTGTTTTCAAACTCAGTGCCATGATCAGTTTTGACAGACAGCAATTTGCAATTTGTTTGATTTTGGACTTTTCGAATATGGACTAGAAATACTTCGAAAGTTTCATCTTTTCCACCAATAAACAGGGTCCATACAAATCTGGAGAAATCATCAACAAGAACTAGCACATATTTGCTACCACCTCTACTCCTTACTCGCATAGGGCCACAAAGGTCCATATGAATCAACTCCAAAGGTTTAGAGGTGCTAACAAATTTCTTTGATTTAAAAGAAGATCGAACATGTTTACATCTAGCACATGCTTTACAAATTGTTTCCCAATCAAAATTTATTGAAGGTAAACCATCAACTAAGTCCATTTTTCTCAATTTGTTAAGCAATCTTGAGCTTACATGTCCAAGTCTTTTATGCCAAAGTAGAGGATTATCTTGCAGCACACTCATACATGAAATAGTATTGTTAGGTAAGTTGTTTAAACATGTTAAATAGACATTATTTACTCTCTTCCCTTCCAATATCAATTCATGAGAATCCTTGTTAATGATTTTGCAAATATCAGCGTGAAATTCAACAACATTACCTCGATCACACAATTGTGAGATACTTAACAAATTGTGTTTCAAACCATTTACCAGCATTACGTTCTCTATGGAGTGTGTTAGGGATTTGCCGACGTTTCCAATACCGATTATCTCTCCCTTTTTGTTGTCGCCAAATGTTACACACCCTCCATGGTGGGCTACTAGTGAGAGGAATTGAGATTTGTCACCAGTCATATGTCTTGAGCAGCCACTGTCGAGATACCATAGGCTGCTTCCTCTCACATTCGCCTGCAAAAAGATCACTTGTTAGTTTTAGGAACCCATATTTGCTTGGGTCCCTTTTTCTTTCGTTGAGCCTCTAATAGATCTTTTCTAACCCATATTTGATTTACATACTTAACATTCTTGGTAACACTTTTTTTCTTGATATTGCAGTTATCCATAAGGTGTCCATTTTTTCCACAGAAGTTGCAAATCAAATACTCAGGTAAATCAACATATTTTCGTTTACGAAAGTCTTTTCAAAATTTCTGCACTTGTGCCTTACACCGTGCTTCCGGTCTATATATCCTAAACCGATTCTGTTTCGATTGCTTGTTGTACTGGAAATATAATCTAGGGCTTTTTGACTGTCTAACCATTTTTCAGACATTTTCCGAGCAATAGTCAATTGTGATTCCAAAAATTCAACAGAAGTGTTAAGATCGGTATTCCTTTTTCTTGAAATTTCCAAATCTCTTTTAGCTTTATCAAGTTCGTCACTTATCTTAGCATCATGAGGTAGCATGAGTGGAACAATTCTAGATCTATGTCTGGACTCCTTCACTTTAGTTAACTCAAGTTTTAAAGATTCGATTTGTTTTTCGAGATTCGAATTTTTTCCTTCTAGCTCAGTGTATGGCACGAGTGTTATCAACGATTTCTTTTGTTAGAGACTTTTCGTACCTTAAGGCACTCAACTCAATATTTACTTCTTCGACGGTTTTTTTCAGTTCTTCATTCTTTTTCATCAGGTTCTTTCTTGTCCTTTAATAAATCCTTATATTCCAATTCCAACCCAATCTTTTGCTTAGTCAAAATTTTTACTTCTTTTTCATGTTCGAAAAATTATCATTCATCTCTTGACAATCATCAATGACATTACTAAGCAAGGTAGCAAGTTGGTTTTTCGAAAGAAGATGAATTGAAGGTTTTAGAGAAATAAGACTTACCTCACTATCTTCTGTTTCGTCTTGAGAATTAGAGCTTTTTGCCATTAAACACAAGTGGGAATCGTCCTGGCACTGTGCCCTTCTCTGTGCTGTCTGTACAGCGTTCAGACATAGTTTTGCCTCATGGCACTGTGCCTCGGACTGTTCTTCATCAGAGTCCGAATCTCCCCAAACTGCAGCTATCATGGCCTTTTTGAACTCTTTCTTGGATTGTTCCCTTCTTTCTTTGGGCTTCTCTTCATCCCATAAGGGACATTCCTTAATCCTGTGATTAAACTCTCCACACTTGAAACAACCGGAGTTAGTAGCACTTTTCTTTGAATTAAAGGTAGTGCCTTTTCCTTTGAAATTTCCAATTTTCCTAGAGTTATTAAATTTGTTTTTTTTAGAAAATTTTGAAATCTCCTAGTGAGAAGTGCAACATCATCATCACTATCACTATCTTCAGTTTCCAATTCGGTTCTCAAGGCTAGACCTTTGTTTTTTGGTTCATTAGTTTTGGAATCTAATACAAGTTCGTGAGTCATTAATGATCCAATTAGTTGTTCTAGTGAGAGTTTAGTTAAATCTTTTGCTTCTTGAATGGCAGTTATTTTTGGAAGCCATCGACTTGTTAAACTTCTTAGTACTTTTCTCACTAAATCTTCAGAACTATAAGTTTTGCCTAGAGAACGTAATTCATTAGTGATTAGTGTAAATCTAGTGAACATCTCTTTAATAGATTCGTCCTTATTCATGGTAAACAGTTCATATTGTTGGACTAGCAAATCTATTCTAGATTGTTTTACCTCATTCGTACCTTCGTGGGCCAACTCCGAGCGTGTCCCATATTTCTTTTGCTTTGTAGTGCAAGCGGAAATTCTTGAGTATTCATCGGGTCCAATACCATATTGGAGAATACTCATTGCTTTGTAGTTCTTTTCGGCTTTTGCATAGTCGACGAGAATCGTAGTCATCTTCATCCTTGTCGACCATCTTTCCTTCAGCGTCTTTTCCTTGGATAAGGATTGGTCCTTTTCTAATAACCTTCCAGCATTCATAATCCGATCCTTGGATGTAGATCCTCATCCTTGCTTTCCACCATCCGTAGTCTTTTCCGTTGAAAATCGGGCACTTGGTGTGTCTATCTCGAGAGTCATCTTGCATATTCATGATGTGTATTCTCTAGGGATGAGCCTTTCGAGAATAACATCGCTCCGATACCACTTGTTGGAACACAAGGTGACACTCAAGAAGGGGGGTTGAATTGAGTGACTAAATCTAATCGATTTTCGCAAAAATGCTTTTATGGCACGATGGCCGTGCCTTTGTGTTATTTACTCGTAAAATCTCCGATTAATGTTTTTGCTCAAACGAAACTTAATCAAACACCAAAACAATAATATCAAATAATAAAACACAGGAATTTAACGTGGTTCAATCTCACCTCTGAGATCTACGTCCACACAAACTATTCTTTTATTATTTGAATCGTAAAATATCAACCTCTCGATACAATTCGATTCCCCCACTACTAACTCTAGTAGTGCTCCCCAACACTTAACTCTAAGTGTTGCTACTCTCTATAATATCGAAATTACGAAAAGAATAATCCCTCAACAAACGTGCTTCTTAGTCAAGCAAATTAGAGGGCAATTACAACCGTTGTTTAGTTTCCTAATCGACTAGAACTACGTGCTATACTCTGTGCCTTTAGAAAACTGTTTTCGGCTCTTAATCTCTCCGATTTTTTCTCTCTCGAAAACATGAACTTTAAAACCGATTTTCAATCCCTTATATATGTTGGTAAACAGAATAAAAATCCTTTTCCAGGTTCTCTTATCTTTTGAACAATTTTAATTCCTTAAATCAAGGGATAAAATTCTTTTCCTAATCAAAAACCAATTTGATCTTTTATAAAACTGATTTTCCTTTTCCTTATAGGATAAGGATTTCTCCATATCTTATATTAACTAGATCAATTCTTTAAATCAGATTTCTTATCATTCAAACTTGATCACATCAGTTTTTATCATATATTTCGAAAATTCTTTTCCTCAAAACTATATCCGAAAATCTGATTTTTTATAAAAACTTTTCATAAACAGCTTTTCTCAAAACGTTATTATTTTCTTTAACAAACTTGATTTTCGAATTTCTATTTTCTTTTATATAGATATATAAAATTAACATAATTATTTATTTCCTTAACTCTAAGAAAATAATAATTATCCTAATATTATATTTCTATATTTGGCACATAATATATCATCTAGTTCTAGCATATTACATTTTGCATATAGTAACTAAACTTGGAATTCAATATAAACTAAGACTTCAAACTTGATTCTTCACTTCTTCAAAGTCTTCATTTACTTATTCCTTTCTCAACCATCTGTAACACACTTCCATACTATAACATATTATATTTTTCATCATCAAAACTTAACAAGCACATGCACAACACTATGGATAACAAAAATAAAAATAATCATATTAACAATTTTCAATGGCTACTTTCGCACACTTTATAAAGCCAAGTTCAATAATTCAGAATGGAAGCTCCATCATGCCATAATTCTCTACCACGTAACATGTTCTCCTTTCCATCTCACTTCCAACACCTCCATTTCTAAAGTCACAAATTCATCCATGCTCGTAGCCTGGGAGCCTTCTCCCATCCATTCACACAAACTCAACTTTGACGGTTCGATTCATGCCTCCTGATCAGCTACAGCTGACGTCATCATATGTGATCATCTAGGCAAGCTACGCAAAGCTTCTACCTCCAACCTGCGCAACACCCAAGTTTTCATTGCAGAAGCCACGACTCTTCATCAAGGTATCCTCCTAGCATTCAAGAGAAAGTCCAAAATCTTCAATTAGAGAGCGACAACCTACTAGTGGTTAATGCTGTTAAAAGTCACTGGTCCCTACCTTGGCAAATTGCACACATTATCCAAGATATCAAAACACTTCTCAATTTGCTTAATAGTTGGAGCATTAGACACGTCTATAGGGAAAAGCTGCGGTTGGATAGCAAATATAGGACACTTAGTTTATTCTTCTTTTCATATAGAAATTTGCAATAATTCTACCTTAAGTATCATCCTTGTAAATGATGCTTTAGGAGTTCCCCTCGTGCTGAGGGTCTCCTAATTCTTTTTCTACTTACCTTTATAAAAAAGGAAAAATTCACATGAATAATCTCAACTTTCACCAGTCTTCTCAAAATAATCCCAACTTTGAATTATTTCAGAATAATCCCAACTTTAGGGGGTACATTCTCAAAATAATCCGAACTATTACTTTTCACTTTATTATAGACCTAAATTGGATTAGTGTAGGCAAGAAAAAATATAATTTGGTTTATTTTGAGAAGGTCCCTTTAAAAGTTGGGATTATTCTGGAATAATTCAAAGTCGGGATTATTTTGAAAAGATGGATGAAAGTTGGGATTATTCATGTGAATTTTTCCTATAAAAAATACCACACTATAACTTATCTCCTTGAAATACGTATCCCAACAAGTGTTTAGAGTATCTAGAATGAAGTGAGTTAAAATAATATTATATTACTCCATCATTATGGAAATATTATATTAACATGCTGTATGGTCTTACTTGGTATGTTTGATCATTTTCATGGATCCTTTTATTATTATTTACCTTGTTGGAACATACAGTTAATGATATTATTCAATTATATTGTTAGCTAAGGATGGCTCAGAGGGTTTTAGTCAAGTCATTTGTGTCATAATATCATTTGTGACTTTCAAGAAAAAGCACTATGCAGAATATAGAACTTGGTATAACTTAGTCAAAAAAAATTTTGAGTTATAACTTCTGATTTTTTTGAAAAGCAAAATGTTTTAAGTTCGATCTTAAGACCTCAATGTTCAATATAAATCATAGTCCAAATATTTCTTGATTAGCTAATTCGTTTCTCAAATACCAAACTAAATGCCCAATAAGGCAACAAGATATAAAAATCTCTATTAGGATAAGATGACAAACTCATTATTTATATTATCAATAGGATCAATTCTCACAAGTCACATGCTCATATTCCGAAAATACATAAAAAAATTCTGCAATCAAACTACCAAAAGGCAATGGAAATAGGACCTCTTTCACTTTGAATTGAAAGGAGAACTTCCTGGTTGTTTTAAATTTCATTTTGTCGTGCATTTAATTCATTGAAATTCCATCTTGCTACATAAAGAAATTTTGTAATCAAACTACCAAAAGGTAATTGAAATAGAAGATCTTTCACTTGGGATTGAAAGGAGAATTTTCTAGTTATTTCTCGTGCATTTACTTCATCAAAATTCCATCTAGCTAGTAAAATGATTGCATTAAAAATCTCCAAACTAATAGACAGGAATATTGCAAAAAAATCCATTAGAACTCTTCGAACTCCTCCAAGGACGTACTTTACCATATTCCGAATTCAAAGGTTTTAATGAAGTTTTCAATGCATCATGCATGGTAGTCGGTGTTGCACGAGATGTAAAGCTACCCTCAACGATTTAATTAAATAAAATAAAAACCATAAAATATATGATGTAACATGTGTATCACAAGAGTACCGTGACTTTTTGGATAAGATTTAACATAAAGTCTAGGTGTAACTGTTCCACCATACCTTATGTGTAACAAAATAAATAATCTAAATTTTTAAATCCAAAAAAAGGAAAACAACTGAACTCCTTCGTCCCTAACTTCACCCATCTGGTTTTTTCTTTCTCATTTGATCTCTCACACTCTCACTCATCCTTCTTCTCGCCTGATCAAATAAGCCCGACCTGGCTCGAACTTTTGCAAGGCTTGGGCATAATTTTTTGCCCGGTTTCGGCCCGACCCAATTTTTTTGGCTTTGGGACAAGCTTTAGGCAAGTCGAAAATGACTTTTTAGTCTAAATTTCGGCTTGGGCCAATTTTGGCCCGAAATAGCGGGCATTGGGCACAAAATTTTTTTAGGGATGGCCCGGCCCGAACCCGGCCCGTGATCACCTCTAATCTTCCCTTTCTCCACCTAAAAAATCGCACCATCTTCCAATTTCTCTTGAAAAATCCACGATCGAGCAATGAAGAATTTAAGCAGCAATCCTCGATTTAATCAGTTTTATCAATTTTCTTGGTCAACTGATCAGATTTGATCAAAGAGCGTTTCGAATTTGATATGTAGGCTCTACAATTTAGTCACATGTGGTTTAGATTCATCTATTGAAGGCTTGAAGCTGGATTATCGGCGTTGATCGCTATCACAACCTCTAAATTAGCAAAAATGAAGATGGTCAGACTAGGGGCGGTGCGAAGAGTAAGGAGAGAGAGAAAATATGATATTGGTGTTGGCAGCGTCATAGACATCCGCGTTGATGCTCGCTGGTGTTGATGCGTCGTAAGGTGTTGTGTGTTTTGGTGTGGTGTTGGTGTGTCGTGAGGTATGGTGGTGTGGTGTGGTGTGGTGTGATTGCAATATGGTGGTGGTGTGGTATGGTGCGGTGTGGTGGTGTAGTGTAGTGTGCTGGTGCAGTGTGGTGGTGGTGGAAAAGAAGAGATAGAGGAGGTTTGACGGATGGCGGCAAATGTACAGTAGTATGGTGGTGTTGGTGGAACTGTGGAAGGGTGGGAGGAGGTGGAGGGTGGATTCATGAAAATCAGGTTTTGAGGGGGAGGAGAGAGAAAGAGATAATAATGATACAAGGTTGTTTAGTGATATTAGTTTTTTTTTAATTATGATAAGAAATATAAAGAGTTGAAAATTAATGAAATAAGGAAATTGATACAAATTTATTAAAAAATGATATAAAAGTGACTCTTAATGATATTAGTTTATATAATAATGATAAGAAATATAAAGAGCTGAAAATAAATAATGAAATAAGGGAAAATGATACAAATTTATTGAAAAAGGACATAAAATTCAGTAATAATGAAATCATTTTTCCTATAAATGATCAGTATTTGCAATAATGATAAGTTATAGAGTTGAAAATTAATAATGAAATAAGGAACACTAGTAGAATAATTGTTTATTGCTGCGGTCATTAAGTGGCCTATTGCGGCGGTTTTCGCTGCGCAGCAATAAAGGGCGCAACAATAGGTAACTAATATATTGCTGCGGTTTTAAACCGCAGCAATATTTGAACATATTGCTGCGGTTTCTTGCCAAAACCTGAGCAATATATTTATTTTTTATTAAAAACGTACAACGTATTGCTGCGGTTTTGGCTAGAAACCGCAGCAATAGCTTGGCCTATTGCTGCGGTTATTTCCCAAAACCGCAGCAATAGGTCCTGGTACAGGTAAAAAAAATTTTTTTTTTTTTTGGAATTTCGCAATTAAATTTGAAAGATTAAAACCATGCAACTAACCCATCCACTATCCACCAAATTCGCAGACAAACTAAAGATTAAATAACATGAATTTCATTAATATATAAAGCTGAAAAATTTAATTACATAAATAATACAAAAGAACAAAAGGTAAAATGAAAAAGAAAAAATAACAAAACAACTATTACAACTTAATGACTAATTACAAAAATTATAATAAAAACAAAAACTAAGAAACTAATATAAAAAAAGGAAAAATATCAAAAAAAAAATCCTAAAACAAAAAAATCTAAAAACAGATCTAGAAAAACGAAAAAAATCAAAAAAAAAAAATCCTAAAACAAAAAATCACAAACAGATCTAAAAAACGAAAAAAAAAAGAAAACCGAGAAAAAAGTTAGGCAACATCAAGATCTCCGACATGCATCAAGATCTACATCGAACGGTGGAGATCGATCAAACGGGGAGAGAATCAACGGAGCGGGAAGTGTTAGGCAACGCAAGAATAGCAGGAGGAGCAGGGAGATTGAAGCGAGGATCATCACGATCCATGGCGTCTTCTTCGTCGTCGTTGTCGGAAGTGGTCGCGACGAAGGACGGCAAGCCACGAGCAAAGGCGAGCGACGAACCGCAACGACGAAGAGGGAAGTCCGGCGAAGTCCGATGAAGTCCGGCAAAGTGTTAGACTTCAGCGAATGAGAGGAGAGAGAGAGAGAGGAGAGAGAAGAGAGAAGAGAGATAGGAGAGAGAGAACGGCTGATGAGTTAAAAGAAAAGAGGAACAAAACCCTAATTGGGCCGCACACTTTTTTTTATACTTAAAACAGCCTATTGCTGAGGTTTTTAGTAGGAACCGCAGCAATAGGTTCAAATTTTAATATAAAAAAAGTAATATTTTAATATCTGGCGCAGACATATTGCTGCGGTTTTACGGTAAGAACCGCGAAGAATATATTAAAATATTATTATTTTAATATATTGCTGCGGTTTTTGCCACAAACCGCAGCAATATGTCTGGTCAAAAAGTCAATTTTTTTTCAAAAATTTTCCGTTGAAACCATATTGCTGCGTTTTTTGGCCGAAACCGCAGCAATATGTTAATTTTATATTTTACTTTTTCTTTCTACGTGATATATTGCTACGTATGGGTAAAACCGCAACAATACTACCGCAACAATAAGCAATTATTCCACTAGTGGAAAATGATACAAATTTGTTGAAAGACCACATATAAGTCTATAATAACGAAATGAAGCATATCAATAATGACATGAAAGTGTTTTGTTAATGACATGAAACTAAATTTAAAATTGACATGAAACAACTCCAAAATGAAATGAAACACTCTAATATATAATGACATGAAAGTGTTTTGTAATGACATGAAACATGTATATAATAAGTTATGGTACATGTAACATGTTACACCCACATGCACTCAAGATTTAAAAATTAACATAGAAATATAATTACCACAAAATATATGATGTTACATGTGTATCACATGAGTTTTATAACTAGATAGACATAAATCATCATCATCACTACTATGAATTTGATAAGCACAAAGGATTTGGCTAATATATGCGATATTAAGAGCAAGAGTTACAAGAGTGTTAAGTGCACCCAAAAGAAATTACACTTTACAAATTACAAGTACTACATGAGTTTGTTAAGCAATTAAATACAACAGCAAGAATTTCTATGTATTCTATCGAAAGAAAAGCACGAGCCATCACCCCCTATCATGATACAAGAAACTAATTACGTAAAAATACCATTAACAACCTAGAGAAAAGGACAAGAAATAAGAAGATATAACGAAGACCAAGTCCGTTAATTAATAAAAACACTAAGGAGAACACATGACATCTTCAAACAATGCAGGAGTTTTGATAATCACCCACCATCTATGAATTCCCTACATAGCTAAAATGTAATATGTCATTTCTATTACTTAAGCTCCGTGTTTTGCAGACGTATTTAATTGACATTTAGTATTTTCGGAGAATACTATTCTTCATAACAGAAGCCATTGAATACATAAATTATATTTTAATATCTAAAAGAGTTATTATACGTGTCATATGATTGACTTCTAGCTTGAACTTTGAACATGAAGATGCCAAATATTCCCTTTTGGTTAAGGTAGGATAAGTATTCTATATATAGGGAGCCTCTCTTGGCTACCAAGTGCACGAAAAACACAGGTCCAATAATAAAAACCCCCTTAGCAATTCTGGCCCTTATAATTCAGTTAATTCCAAAATGAATAACCTTGTAGTTTTCTTCACTTTTTTGCTCTTGGTGTCTCTCTCTCATGCTATAGAAGTTGACTTTTGTGTAGCTGATCCTAGTCTCCCAAGGGGACCAGAAGGGTATGCTTGTAGGGATCCTGCTACTCTTACCACAGATGATTTTGTTTACACTGGTTTTCGTGGTGGCCGAACAATTACAAACGTACCTGGAAATAATGTAACTTTAGCCTTTGTGGATGCATTTCCAGCTTTGAATGGCTTAGGTATTTCTATGGCAAGGTTAGACTTTGGTGTCGGTGGGGTTATACCAGTACATTCACACCGAACATCAGAAGTTATTCTTGTAGCAAGAGGGTCAATAATTGCAGGATTCATCGACACAAACAACACTGCGTACTACAGAAGACTTGAAGTTGGAGATGTTATGATTTTTCCACAAGCTATGCTGCATTTCCAAGTTAATGTTGGTGCAACCCCAGCCACTGCATTTGTAAGTTTGAATGGCGCAAACCCAGCAATTCAGTTCTCTATGAATTCTTTATTTGCTGGTAACTTACCTGCTGATATAGCTCAACAAATTACTCTTCTAAGTAATGAGGAGGTAATGAGAATGAAGAGGGCATTTGGCACCGCTTAAGATCCTCTTTAAATTATACTTTTATTCCACATTAATTGATTTATTAGCAGGCTCAATAAATATACGAGATCGTATGTAGGTATTGCTTATTTTCATTTGGTTATGTCTCATATGTCGTTTTATTTTGAGTGTAAAAAGTTTACTTTGTTGTACATTCACCAATAAATAAAATCATTATTCGTTCTATATCAATGTATCATGCATAGTCTTTATTTCAATTAGCTTCGAGGTTAAAATCTCTATCATCGATTGACAGATCTCGACGGTAGAGAAGATTTATAATAATTTGTTTTTTCATCTGTTCAAATATGGAGTTGTCGCATAATTGGCTGCCTAAGTTTCTATTGTCTAGAGTTGTTAGAGGAATATGTGTTAGTGTGTGTGTAGGGTGAGAAAAAAAAAGATTACACGAGCATTGCTATCCATGACTTGGCAGGTCAACTCGAGAGATCTGACCAATAAATATTATATTCATCCCATTCACTCTAGACCTAAAAATGCTCATAAGGGAATTTTTTATCATACATCCGGCCACCCGAGTGTGTACCATGCTCATGCTACACCCTAGGGCCGTTTCATACAATTTTGGGGCCTTGTGCTAAATTAGATTATGAGGTCCCAAAGAGTAAAAAAATAACGTAAAAATTTTCATTACAATTAATAAAAGTTGTGTTCTTTCCAAACAAAATTAACTTATATTACATATTTATAATTAAAAATTAAAATATATTACATAGTACATATTCAACCAACATACCATAGTACTTTCTAGAACAATTAGGAAGCAAATCATAAACTTTGTGATTAAGAAATGCAAGAAAAGATGAGTTATCAAAATAACCTTTCCTTTTCTACCAAAAAAAAAAAAGAACCTTACATTTTCTACCCAAAATAAGAACCTTCATTTTTAGCAGAAGAAGCCGAAGAATGGGGCAATTGAACCCTTGAAAAACAGAAGGATTGGACGCATAAGAAAATCCTTCATATCTATCTCTCTAGAATGTTGGCATCTGGTTCTATTTCTATCTCTTCTTAACCCTCATTTTATCAATGTTGAGAGAAATTCTGCTATTGACGAAAACGGTCCGAACTATGCGCCTTCTTCCTTTAACAGTCCGAACTATTGATTATCCCTCAATAATCCCAACTATTACCCCCATCTTTCAAAAATGATCCCGGTAACCTAGAAACCTATTGCAATAGGTAAACCTTGAACATGTGACTTGCACATGATTTTTAATAAAATCTATTTTTTTTCCCTTTTGTTTTTCTGTTTTAATGCCTTTGACTTAATTTATGTAATAATGATAAGATATATAAAGTGTTGAAAAATAATAATGAAATAAGGAAAATGATACAAATTTGTTGAAAAATAACATATAAGTCTATAATAATAAAATGAAGCATATCAATAATGACATGAAAGTGTTTTGTAAATGACATGAAACTAAATATAAAATTGACATGAAACAACTCCAAAATGATATGAAATACTCCACTAATGACATGCAAGTGTTTCGTAATGACATGAAACATGTATATAAGTATATTATTTCTCACATGTCCAATGTTACACAATAAGTTATTGTGTAACATGTTACACCCGCACGCACTCAAGATTTAAAGATTAACATTGAAATATAATTACCACAAAATAAATGATGTAACATGTGTATCCCATGAGTTTTATAACTAGTTAGACAGAGAATTCATCATCATCACTACTATGAATTTGATAAGCACAAAGGATTTGGCTAAAATATGCGATATTAAGAGCAAGAGTTACAAGAGTGTTAAGTGCAGCCAATAGAAATTACAGTCTACAAATTACAAGTACTACATGAGTTTGTTGAGTAATTAAATACAACAGCAAGAATTTCTGTGTATTCTATCAAAAGAAAAGCACGAGCCATCACCCCCTATCATGATACAAGAAACTAATTACGTAAAAATACCATTAACAACCTAGAGAAAAGGACAAGAAATAAGAAGATATAACGAAGACCAAGTCCATTAATTAATAAAAACACTAAGGAGAACACATGACATCTTCAAACAATGCAGGAGTTTTGATAATCACCCACCATCTATGAATTCCCTACATAGCTAAAATGTAATATGTCATTTCTATTACTTAAGCTCCGTGTTTTGCAGACGTATTTAATTGACATTTCGTATTTTCGGAGAATACTATTCTTCATAACAGAAGCCATTGAATACATAAATTATATTTTAATATCTAGAAGAGTTATTGTACGTGTCATATGATTGACTTCTAGCTTGAACTTTGAACATGAAGATGTCAAATATTCCCCTTTGGTTAAGGTAGGATAAGTATTCTATATATAGGGAGCCTATCTTGGCTACCAAATGCACGAAAAACACAGATCCAATAATAAAAACCCCCTTAGCAATTCTAGCCGTTGTAATTCAGTTAATTCCAAAATGAATAACCTTGTAGTTTTCTTCACTTTTTCACTCTTGGTGTCTCTCTATCATGCTATAGAAGTTGACTTTTGTGTAGCTGACCCTAGTCTTCCAAGGGGACCAGAAGGGTATGCTTGTAGGGATCCTGCTACTCTTACAACAGATGATTTTGTTTACACTGGTTTTCGTGGTGGCCGAACAATCACAAACGTACCTGGAAATAACGTAACTCTAGCGTTTGTGGATGCATTTCCAGCTTTGAATGGTTTAGGTATTTCTATGGCAAGGTTGGACTTTGGTGTCGGTGGGGTTATACCGGTACACTCACACCGAACATCAGAAGTTATACTTGTTGCAAGAGGGTCAATAATTGCAGGATTTATCGACACTAACAACACTGCATACTACAGAAGACTTGAAGTTGGAGATGTTATGATTTTTCCACAAGCTATGCTCCATTTCCAAGTTAATGTTGGTGCAACCCCACCACTTGCATTTGTTAGTTTGAATGGTGCAAACCCGGCAATTCGATTCTCTATGAATTCTTTATTTGCTTGGTAACTTACCTGCTGATATAGCTCAACAAATTACTCTTCTAAGTAATGAGGAGGTAATGAGAATGAAGAGGGCATTTGGCACAGCTTAAGATCCTCTTTAAGTTATATTTTGTTCCATATCATTTGATTTATTAGCGTGCTAAATAAATATACGAGATCGTATGTAGGTGTACTTTTCTTAATTTGGTTATGTCACATCTGTCAGCTTTATTTTGAGTGTAAAAATTTTAATTTGTTTTACATTCACCAATAAATAAAATCATTATCCGTTCTATATCAGTATCATTCATAGTCTTTTTTCAATTAGCATCGAGGTTAAAATCTCTATTATCGAATGACATAGTCTCGGTGGTAGAGAAGATGTATAATAATTTGTTTTTCCTTTTGTTCAAATATGAAGTTGTCGAGAGATTTGACAAAGAAATCATATATTCATCCCACTCTAGACCCAAAAATGGTCATAAGATGACCAATTTCATTTTTGGTCACAGGATTATGAGATTATCCATAATAAAAGTTTAAGTTATTTATACAATTTAAATTATCTCTCAGGCTATTGATAACAAAAATAAAAATAAGTATGTTAACGATTCTCCAATGGCTACTTTCACATACTTTATAAAGCTAAGTTCTATAATTCAGAATGGAACCTCCGTAATGCCATCAATTTTTACCATGTAACAGGCAACCCTTTCCATCTCACCTCCAACACCTCCACTCCTCAATTAACAAACTCTTCCATGCTCGTAGCCTGGAGCGCTCTCTCATCTATTCACACAAACTCAACTTTGACGTTTCGGTTCGTGCCTCCTCGGCTGCAGCTGACGTCATCATCTGTGATCATCTAGGCAAGCTACGCAAAGCTTCTACCTACAATTTGGGCAACACCCAAGTTATTGCAGAAGCTACTATTATTCATCAAGGTATCCTCCTAGCCATTCAAGAGAAAGTCCAAAATCTTCAATTAGAGGGCAACAACCTACTTGTGGTTAATGCTGTTAAAGGTCATTGGTCCCTGCCTTGGCAAATTGCGCACATTATCCAAGATATCAAAACACTTCTCAATTCGTTTAACAGTTGGAGCATAACACGTCTGTAGGGAAGCAAATAAAGCTGCGGATTAGACAACAAATGTATGACACTTAGTTTTTTTTTAAAATTATGTAGGATACTTAGCTTATTCTTATTTTCATGTAGAAAATTGTAATAAATCTGCTTTAAATATCATCCAATGATGCTTTAGGAGTTTCCCTCATGCAGAGGGTCTCCTAATAATTCTTAATCTACTTACCTTTATAGAATAAGCCACACTATAAGTTATCTCCTTGAAATACGTGTCCCAATAAATGTTTAGTTTATCAAGGATGGAGCGCGTATAAAACAATATTACATTACTCCATCAATATGGAAATATTGTATTAACATGTTGTATGGTCTTATAAGATGGCAAACTCATTATTTGTATTATCAATAGGATCAATTCTAGCAAATTACACGCTCATATTCCGAAAACACATAAAGAAATTCTGCAATCAAAGTACCAAAAGGCAATGAAAATGGGAGCTCTTTCACTAGAAAGGAGAACTTCCTGATTATTTTAGATTTTATTTTCTCGTGCATTTAATTCATTAAAACTCGATCTAGCTACATAAATAAAATTTTTAAATCAAACTACCAAAAGGCAATGGAAATAGCAGCTCTTTCACTTGGGATTGAAAGGAGAACTTTATGGTTATTTTCTCGTGCATTTAATTCATTAATATTCCATCTAGCTAGTAACATGATTGCATTACAAATCTCCAAACTAATAGACAAGAATATTGCTAAAAAAAATCATTAGAACTCTTGGTACTCCTCCAAGGACCTACTTTACCATATTCCGAATTCAAAGATTTGAATATGTTTTCTATGCAGCATGGTAGTAGGTAATGGTTTAAATAAAATAGAAACCACAAAATATATGATGTAACATGTGTATCATATGACTACCGTGACTTTTTAGATAAGATTCACTATAAAGTCTTGGGTGTAACTGTTACACCAAAACTTATAATGTAGTAAAATAAATACTTCTTCCGTTTTTTTTACATGTTACACTTTCACTTTTCATGCATGCCAATGCAAAACTTTGAGGACATATATCTCTAATTTTGAATTTGTAAAAATTAGAAAAAGTACATATTAAAAAAAATATATTAAGACGAATCTAACAAGATCCCACATGATTATATTTTTATTCACGTATAAATCACAAATGATAGTCAAAGTAAAATTTGTAAATAGTATAAAATGTCAAAGTGTAATATGTGGAAAAAAAGGGAGGGAGTAAAACTAAGCTTTTGAATAAAAAAAAAAAGAAAATAACTAAACTCCTTCGTCCCTAACCTCACCCATCTAGTTTCTCTTTCTCATCTGATCTCTCACTCTCTCTCCCATCCTTCTTCTCGCCTTCATCTTCCCTCTCTCCAGTCTCACCTCGAAAATCCTCACCATCTTCCAATTTCTCTCGGAAAAATCCACGATCGAGCAACGACGAATTTAAGCAATCCTCGATTTAATCAGTTTAATCAATTTAATTGGTTAACAGGTTAGATTCGATCAACAAACGTTTCGAATTTGTTATGCATGCTCTACAATTTAGTCCGATCTGGTTTAGATTCATCTACTGAAGCTGAATTATGTGTGTTGATCGCAATCAGAACCTCGAAATCAACAAAAATGGAGATGGTGAGACTAGGGGTGGTGCGAAGAGTATGGAGAGAGAGAGAGATAATACAATGTTGGTGTCGGCAGCGTCAAAGACGTCCGCGTTGATGCTTGCTGGTGCTAGGGTGTCATAAGGTGTGGTGGTGTAGTGTGGTGTGGTGTGATTGCGATATGGTTGTGGTGCGGTGTGGTGGTGTGGTATGGTGTGCTGGTGCATGCGGTGTGGTGGTGGTGGAAAAGAAGAGATAGAGGAGGTGTGACGGATGGCGTCAAGTGTACAGTATTGGTGTGGTGGTGTTGGTGAAACTGTGGAAGGGTGGGAAGAGGTGGAGGGGTGGATTCATGAAAGCTAGGTATTAGTTTATGTAATAATGATAAGAAATATAAAGAGTTGAAAATTGATAATGAAATAAGGAAAAATGATAAAAATTTATTGAAAAATGACATAAAAGTGAGTAATAATAATATCATTTTTTCTATAAATGATATCAGTCTTTGCAATAATGATAAGTTATAGAGTAGAAGAATAATAATGAAATAAGGGAAATGACACAAGTTTTCTAAAAAATGACATTGAAGTCTATAATAATGATACAAAGCATATCAATAATGACATAAAAGTGTTTGGTAAAGGACATGAAACAAAATTTTAAAATTGACATGAAACAGTTCAAAATGATATGAATTACTCCAATAATGACACGAAAGTGTTTTCTAATGACATGAAACATGTATATTAGTTTTCACATGTGAGATGTTACACAATAAGTTATGGCGTAACATGTTACGCTCAAAACACACTCAAGATTTAAAGATTAACATAGAAATATAAAAACCACAAAATATATGATGTAACATGTGTATTCCCCTCTTACGACCAAACCCTTCAAAAAAGCCTTCAAAGGGGCTACTGAGTTCCATGCCTACCCACCACTCCACCTTACTCTCTCATCATCTACTTCCTCTCACTTCCCAAAATAACTCATCTCTTCCTTGGTGCATCATCAATGTTAATGCATCCTTCATTAACATCTCCAACCCAGCTAGTATTGCAGGTATCATTTATACTAACACTGGTGAATGGATTACGGGTTTTGAACAAAAGATTTATGCTTCTAACAATCTACATGCAGAACTCCTTGGAATAATGTTTGGTCTTAGCATCGCAAGGAAAGAAACCTCTTACATGTCCTGAGATCTGATTGCAAGAAAGTCATACACTTGCTAGAAGATGGTCACAATACTTATGGTCCTCTTGAGCGGGTTATTTACATGTGCAGGGATCACAGCGATGTTTCCACGAGATGAAGATATAGAATTCAGCCTACGGAAGCTTAATTATCTAGCGGATTTACTTGCTAAGAAGAGAAGATTAGACAATGTAGAAGTGAATGAAACTAGAGTGCATCCCATCCCCCCTAGTTTTCTTTTGAGCATGTGGAATGATTTTGTACAAAGGCTTTTGGCCACACACTCTGTTGGAACATTTATAGTTTAAATGTGTCCATTGATGTTATGTGATGATGAGAAAGAAGGAAAAACGAGAAGGCAAGTCAGTAGAGTGCTCGCTCTACAGAAGAGCGCACGCTCAAAGTTGGCAGGGATTTGGAATTAGAACCAAATTCTTAACAGGGCTGAGGAGCGCCGGCTTCTGCCTGGAGCGTCCGCTCCACAAGGGAGCGCCAGCTCCTATTTGTCAGTTTTCCCGGCGAGGCATTTCTTTTCCGAAATGGTGCATGTCTTTTCGTATATGGTTGCGTCTTTTCTTCTATAATTCTTCCCTAGTATATATAGGGATATATCACATGTGGAATGGGTTAGAGAGATTATTCATGTTTGCTTAAAGTGTAAAATCATTCCATGGTACTTGCTTAGAGAATAAAATTCTCTTGTGTTTTCTCTAAACAAAATCAAACTGCAAACTCTTGTTGGTATTGTTTCTTGTTAACAACCAAGATTTAATGTTTCTTCTTCGTATCTCATAAGTATTACCGTGATACTCTGTTGTTCCTAGTGGGTCGGTAAATAACTTATAGGAAAACGTATTTAATACGTGCTTGGAAGTTCTAATATCCTGTTACTCACTGTTATATCCACACACAGTTATAACAATCTATAAGTTATTTATTCTTTGGGTAATTGGATCTTCCTTGGGTGAGATGTTTCTATTTTTTGAATTTGGAATGCCATTATTAAATTGAAAGAGAAGAAGAATGTTACAAGACAAGAGGTGGAAAATGATGGATTTCTCAAATTTTCACCACATGGTTAAAACCCAATATTGGGTTGTACTGTAAGTTTTTATTCTTCCGTAATAATGGGTTATGCTAGGATTGCATGTTATATTATGTTTACATATACTATTGTCAATTTTGATTGTCAACTGTTAAATAAAATTGTGGACAATGTTTTTAGTTTTTCTCCAAATGCCAGTAGAGCATAGGATGACAAATTGACAATGGAAGTTTTCAGTTTTGTTCTTTTTGCACAAGAATGTTAAAACAATTGTGTGCTTTGATTTTATAAAACTAAGACACGTTGTTTGCTTTCTATATTTCAATAGTTGTTGTTTATCATTTCATGATTTCCATGCTTTTGTCATTGTTCAAATGTTGATGTGGTGATGGAGGTTTTAATTTCTCTCTTGGAGATCATGCGGTGATGGAGGTTATTGACAATGGCATTTTATCATGATTAATACGGTTTTGGTATGATGATACCAATTTTTGTTTTGCCCAATTTTTTACAATGGAACCTTGTTGATATCAATCATATTTATGCTTATGAATGGGCATGTGTAGTGTAATGCTCATTTGGGAACATTATGAAGAAAAAATTTGTTGTTCATGTTGATATTTCACTCTTCTAAAATCTGAAATTGTTTAAATTGTTAATACTAAAATGGGGAAGAATATTAATTTATTTATTAGTTTTAGTATTAACATGTTATTTTTCATGACTTTAGTCTGAGTATTAATATGATGATCATTAAATTTACTTAGTGCTCATGTTATAGTTAGTGGGCTACTGTCACTAATTATGTTTTTGATTATATACTCATGGACAAGTTATAATGTTTATTTTGATTAAAGTAAATGTGTTAGTTATAATTTGTTGATTATATAATTGTTGACATGAACATGAACTTGTGGAAATTATAAACATGTTGTTTGTTAGTAGGTCATCCTTGTATGGGTTATGTGTTTAATTTCATTTTCACCATGTTTTGTCTAAATGTTATAAATGTGATTCTATGTTCTTTAGAATATTTATATTTTAGACATGTGGTTAAAATGGCTATTAAATGTACTTCTCAATTTTATATAAGTTGGGTGATGTTTATAATTTACAAGTTGAAAAAATCAAAATATTGATTTATTTCAATGATTTTGTGGAAATCACTAGTATAAGTGTTTATATGTTTTGTTAATACTAAAATAGGGAAGAATATTAGTTTATTGTTTATTTTAGTATTAACATGTTATAAATTTTTACTAGAAATTGATTATGATTTATGGAATGTTATTATTTCATAGTTTTTCACTTTAAAGTGACATGTGTTATACTTGAATAAAGTATAATGAAAGACATGGTAATTAAATATTAATTCAATTTATGAGATCATGAAGTTCATGATTTTGAGGAAATCAGTTGTATAAATTGGTTATGTATTAAATTTGGGGGCAATGAAATTTTGTCTAAATTTGGTGTTGTATACATATGATTTTTACCGATTTTGTTTTAGTTGAAATTATTAAACGTCTTGGAAGATAATGGTTTATTGTCTTTGATCTAATCTATTTAATAGACGGAATTATGTGAAAATAAATATGTTTTTCGGTTTGAGAAGGATAATTTGGCGTGAATTAAGTCTTGGTTTAGGGATTTGTTTCTTACAAGAAGATGATATTAATTTCTTCTTGGAGGAGGTACTTCATGCAGAAGGTTTTTCATGGAGGAGGTTAATTCCTTGTTATCCAAGAAGTGTACTTATGTGGTTGTTTTCATATACAAGTCTTGGTTTAAATAGATAAGATGTTTATTTTGTTAATACTAAAACGGGGACGAATATTAATTTATTTGATTGTTTTAGTATTAACATGTTCTTTGTTCATAATTGATATTTATAATGGCAAGTCACAACACATTGGATTGCGACTTTGTGGTGTTTGTGATTTTATAAGCATGGAGTCGTGTTAATGAACTTTTATATGTTTTGTCAACTTGATGAATTTGGCCAAAGTTGTTGTCAAGTTATGTTATATAAAAGTAGGGATGTGTTTTAAGCCTTTATTAAGTAAATTGCAAATGAAGAAAACTCAATTCACGTCTTGTACAACAAAGATCTTGAATTCAATGAGGATCCCACTTTATTTGTAATTTGGAGCACTATAATATTTTTATTACATCCCAAGGTTAGTGCTTGTTTTTCGCAATGTTGAAGGTTGATTAATTTATTTATAAACCTTTGGTTAGTTGCTCGGTTGCGAGAGCATGTTATAGAAGGTGTACCTACATGAGTAAGAAGTTTGGCCACTTCACCTAGTTTGGGGCTTAACTAGGAACACTCATGAATGTGGATATGGACTCAAGGCCTTTAATGGAGTCAAAGGTGGCAATGTTGTTTGTGTAAGCTTGTGTGTATAGCATCTTCAAAAATTTCATATGGTTGAGTGATTCAATGCTTAGTCAATCATATCAATCGAAAGTTTGTAAAGTGTGTTGTACTAAGTGGAAATTCAATCTTAAAGACATTTTCATTTATGCACAAGTTTAGTTGATTTTGTGTAGTTTGCAACTGTACGGATTCAAAGCATTTATACTATAAATGGAGGAGGATTGTTGGAACATTTAATTTATAGTTTAAATGTGTCCATTGATGTTATGTGATGAGAAAGAAGAAAAAACGAGAAGGCAAGTCAGTAGAGTGCTCGCTCTACAGAAGAGCGGACGCTCAAAGTTGACAGGGATTTGGAATTAGAACCAAATTCTTGACAGGGATGAGGAGCTCCGGCTCCTGCCTGGAGCGCCCGCTCCACAAGGGAGCACCAACTCCTATTCGTCAGTTTTCCTGACGAGGCATTTCTTTTCCGAAATGGTGCATGTCTTTTCGTATATGGTTGCGTCTTTTCTTCTATAACTCTTCCCTAGTATATATAGGGATATATCACATGTGGAATGGGTTAGAGAGATTATTCATGCTTGCTTAAAGTGTAAAATCATTCCATGGTACTTGCTTAGAGAATAAAATTCTCTTGTGTTTTCTCTAAACAAAATCAAACTACAAGCTCTTGTTGGTATTGTTTCTTGTTAACAACCAAGATTCAATGTTTCTTCTTCGTATCTCATAAGTATTACCGTGATACTCTGTTGTTCCTAGTGGGTCGGTAAATAACTTATAGGAAAGCGTATCTAATACGTGCTTGGAAGTTCTAATATCCTGTTACTCACTGTTATATCCACACACAGTTATAACACACTCTTAATCTATTCCAGCCGTTTTAACAAAAAAAAACGTGTATCACATGAGTTTTATAACTAGCTACATATAATTCATCACCATTACTACAATGAATTTGATAAGCAACAAAGGATTTGGCTAATATATGCGATATTAAGAGCAAGAGTTACAAGAGTGTTAACTGCACCCAAAAGACATAATGGCCTGGGAAATTCTCTTTGGTAGCCCTTACTAAGCATGAATTTCAGTAAGCCGGTCAAAAGTGCTCGATGGCGTCCGTTTTGTAAAAAAAAAAACCGTTTTGAAGGCCAAGTTTGTCCGTTTAAGATCGTCTCGAACCTCGACTCCAAAAATTAAATAACCTAGATACACAATAACAGACATTTAATGGTAAACACTAACTAAGCCTACAAAATTAACATATACAATAACTGAGT
The DNA here is from genome assembly GCA_947646795.1 of Beta lomatogona. NCBI lineage: Eukaryota > Viridiplantae > Streptophyta > Magnoliopsida > Caryophyllales > Amaranthaceae > Beta > Beta lomatogona. The sequence continues at coordinate 323,489 of CANSNZ010000242.1, read as the reverse complement.
GCTACTAAAGAGAAAAAAAATAATAAAAAGCTACAAAAGAGAAAAGTTAAAACTTAAGGGATACCAAAGAGAATTTCTCAAGAAATTACACTTTACAAATTACAAGTACTACATGAGTTTGTTGACTAAATAAATACAACAGCAAGAATTTCTATATATATTCTATCAAAAGAAAAGCACGAGCAATCACTCCTATCACGGTACATGAAACTAATTACGTAAAAATACCATTAACAACCTTGAGAAAAGGACAAGAAATAAGAAGATATAACGAAGACCAAGTCCGTTAATAGGAACACGGGTAAAGTGATGATTAGGCCTTGCTCAAAAGTGAGATTAGGCCTTTAAGTTTCACTTGTGGTGATTAACCCCCACAACTCTACCCAAATGTGAGATTATACACTTATTAGTATATATAATAATTTTTTTTTCTTTACAAATGTACTTTTTAGGAAAAATACATGGGAAAAAAAATATCAAAATTCATTTATGATGGTATAAAATATCTTAAATATATATAATTATACATATTAAGTACAAACATACATAAACAAAAAAAAAACAATTTCTTCACTGAACATGCATCTCTTCTTCCTCATAGCCTTGGCAGATTAGGCTCAATCACTATGCAATTATTCTCATCTTCCTCATAGCCTTGCCAGGAAGAATAAGTTGTATAAAAATACGTATAATCTAATATCTTAGTATTAAAAAAACTATTCACTAATGAGAAAATGGCTGAATATTATAATAAGTGGGTAATCTCACATTTGGGTAAAGTTGTGGGGGTTAATCACCACAAGTGAAACTCGAGGGAACTAATCTTACTTTTGAGCAAACTTAGGGGGCTTAATCACCACTTTCGCGATAAAAACACTAAGGAGAACATATGACATCTTCAAACAATGCAGGAGTTTTAATAATCACCCACCATCTCTGAATTCTCTATATAGCTAAAATGTAATATGTCATTTCTATTACTAATTAAGCTCCGTGTTTTGCAGACCGTATTTAATTGACACTTAGAATTTTCGGTTCCAGAATACTATTCTTCATAAATCATAACAGAAGCCATTGAATACATAAATTATTTTTTTAATATCTAGAAGAGTTATTGTACGTGTCATATGATTGACTTCTAGCTTGAAGAATTAATTTGAACATGAAGATGTCTAATATTCCCCTTTGGTTAAGGTAGGATAAGTATTCTATATATAGGGTGCTTCTCTTGGCTACCAGATACAAGAAAAACACAGATCCAATAATAAAACTTCCCATAGCAAATCTAGCCCCTATAATTCAATTAATTCCAAAATGAAGAACCTTGTAGTTTTCTTCACTTTTTCGCTCTTAGTGTCTCTCTCTTATGCTATAGAAGTTGATTTTTGTGTAGCTGACCCTAGTCTTCCAAGGGGACCAGAAGGGTATGCTTGTAGAGATCCTGCTACTCTTACAACAGATGATTTTGTTTACACTGGTTTTCGTGGTGACCGAACAATCACAAACGTACCTGGAAATAACGTAACTTTAGCATTTGTGGATGCATTTCCAGCTTTGAATGGCTTAGGTATTTCTATGGCAAGGTTAGACTTTGGTGTCGGTGGAGTTATACCAGTACACTCACACCGAACATCAGAAGTTATTCTTGTAGCAAGAGGGTCAATAATTGCAGGATTTATCGACACAAACAACACTGCGTACTACAGAAGACTTGAAGTTGGAGATGTTATGATTTTTCCACAAGCTATGCTGCATTTCCAAGTTAATGTTGGTGCAACCCCGGCCACTGCATTTGTTAGTTTGAATGGCGCAAACCCAGCAATTCAATTCTCTATGAACTCTTTATTTGCTGGTAACTTACCTGCTGATATAGCTCAACAAATTACTCTTTTAAGTAATGAGGAGGTAATGAGAATGAAGAGGGCATTTGGCACCGCTTAAGATCATCTTTAAGTGAAACTTTTGTTCCCCATCAATTGATTTATTAGCGTGCTCAATAACTATACGAGATCGTATGCATGTAGGTGTACTTGTGTTTTAATTTGGTTATGTCACATATGTCGCTTTATTTTGAGTGTAAAAAGTTAACTTTGTTTTACATTCACCAATAAATAAAATCATTATTCGTTCTATATCAATGTATCATGCATAGTCTTTATTTCAATTAGCATTGAGGTTATAATCTCTATCATCGAATGACATAGTCTCGGTGGTAGAGAAGATATATAATAATTTGTTGTTTTTTTTGTTCAAATATGTAGTTGTCGACATAATTGGCTGCCTAGCTTTCTATTATCTAGAGTTATTAGAGGAATGTGTATGTGTGTGTGAAGGGTAAAAAAACAGATTACACGAGCATTGCTATCCATGACTTGGCAGGTCAAGACTTGAGAGATTTGACAAAGATATAATATATTCATCCCACTCTAGAGCCAAAAATGGTCATAAGATGACCAATTTCATTTTTGGTCATAGGATTATCCAAACTTTAAGTTATTTATACAATTAAAATTATCTCTCAGGTTACTTTCTTGAATTTAATAATGTGCAAAATAAATCTTTAAGAAAGAGTATAATGCGACTTAAAATTTCCAATGGAGCCATTTAGTAGCAAAACTTCTCCTGAGGTGATTATGAAAAGTTCATACTCAGGTTCTAAATCAGCAAATTATATTCGAGGTTAAAAAATATGAAAAGAAATAGAAAGAGGAAATGAAAATTTTAAATTTATTTTCAAATGATACAAATTATAATCAGCCCTGAGACTTGAGAGTTGTATATAATCGTTGAATACATTTCTTTATATATATATATATACATACATATATATATATATATATATATATATACATACATATATATATATATAAGCCAAAGCAAACAAATGCCATGCTGCCACATGTACCACCCCCTCCAAAACAGATAATACAAAGTAATTAAGAAAAATGTATGTGTGAAGACTCGAATACGCAACCTCTCATTTGAAATACGAGCACATTAACCAACTAATGTACAATCTCTTTTTAGTTTTTATTGGGATAAAAAATAGTATAACATACATCTAAGAAAAGTATTTAAAGATATGGTAACTTACATCCCACAATATACCCCACAATTATTGAGGAGACACACCTTTACATCCAATTATCTCAAAAGTTACGGCCCACAATATCTGGTAGCTTATGTGGCCCGCCAACATTGTTGGAGCAAAAGTGCACACTACTACCGCTAATAGTCCATCCATCATTTGCTTGATCCATACCCATCAAAAGATCCATATCAACCATCAAATACACACTCGAGTGACTAATTAAATCCAACATTTTCATAGAAGTAAGAAGTACAACTGCTAATCTTCCCTTCCCCATTTAGGTGTTGCATACCCATGATGTAACATGTATTCCCTCCCTCCCCAAACAAATGTGCAATGTAAATGTGGTTTCATGCTGTCACATGTATTCCCCTCCCTAATCAAATGACACAAATTAAAGTATAAAAATTTAGTGCTTAAGGCTAAACACATGACCTCCCATTTGAAATGCAAATGCCTAACCAACTAATCTACAATATCATATTTGTCTTTGTGAGGGAAAAATATATTTATAAACGATATAATATTTGAAATTAAAAAAAAAAAGTATAGATTGAAAAATCTGGAAAGTTTATAGCCTAATATTTCATAATTTATAGCTATAAGTTACATTACTTTTGATTTAAGAACCAAATTGTAACTACACCAGGGGTGTTCATGAGACCTGATATGTTTGATCACTCGTCTTGTTGACCTGTCTACTCAAAAAAGGTAATAAATATGAAAATTTATTTTTACCCAAAAAAAAAAAGATGCAAAAATTGGGTCTGTTAATGGGCTTGCTTCTAAGTTAAACATGTATCTCGGATAAACACAACGTTATATATTGTTTTTCTCTTCTTACAATAAACAATTGTGAAAATTTATTAAGTTAGCTTATTAGCTACTCGATACCACATTGTTGTACTTGTGACTTTCAGAGGGGAAAGAAAAGATAAATAATAAGAAGAATCAACATTTTATAGGAGAAGTTGGATTAGATGAATCAACAATTCAACATTTTAAAAAAAGGATATGATGAATCAACATGTTACTGGAAAAATTAATTGTGATGCAATCTGCAATTGAGAATATTTACGTTATAGTTGATTGGTAGTAGATCCTTTTGAGAAATGAGGATTAGAGTTGGCATGCAATTGACAGTTGGCACTCATGGTAATACCCCAAAATATTATAATCAACATGGATCGGCATTTGACACTCATAGTAGTAGCTTCTTCTGTAACTCTTCTAATGATTTATTTTTCATTAAAAAAAGGTATGACACTTTTGTGAGCAACCGGTTGTTTAGGGTAGAGTCATGGGTTGCTTTTCTGAGCTACCCGCAAATGTGGGTACCCACATATTCTGGTACCCGCATATTTGGGTACTCGGATAACTAGTTAATCGGTTATGAGCACCCCTAAACAACAAACTCTCATTTATCGATTACATTCTTTAAAGAAAAAAGCAAAAAAAAAAAGAACGACATTAACCATATTGCATAACTAAAATGTAATGCAAACTGTAGATTAACCTCGGTGAATCGCTCGGGTCAACAACTAGTTAGTAAATTAAAATGGCATGTTCAAGGAGTAGGAGCATATTGGAGATTGGAGAGAGTGAAACATGGTTCATGTAATTAATAAAATTTCAAAATACTACCTTGTATAACATAATTTTTTCAAAAAACTACCTTATAAAAATTTTCTTTCAAAAAACTACCTTATATAACATAATGTTTTCTGTATACTACCACTTGACTTTTTGTTGTTGACGTTGACTCTTAAATAGCAGCGGCCCTAGGTGTTGTTACCGGTGGGGCAACAAATAAAAAAGAGAAGAACAAAAATTGTAACGCCCCGACTTTCGTCCATCCTTATCAAGTTAATTAATCAGGATTAGCAGCGGAAGACTTAGCTTAGTCGGCGCGTTACCGCCGTACTTTCCACTAGGGAAAATACAAGGCGACCTTTAACATTAACATAGAGGGACAAGACCTTGATTTGACACTCTTTAAAGAAACACTTTAATAATATATTAATATTTTCTATAAATTTCGGCAGAGTCTCCTTTGTAAATTGGACAACCCAAAATGGGATAATGTTTGAAAAACCTGTGACAATAAAATAAATCCAGATCCAGAACTCAACGCTTTCGCGGAGCAGCAGCTAAAGAGAATCAGGAGCACTATTGCTCATCCAGAACTAGAAATAAAACTAAACCATTAATTAATGTTTGATACAAAGTGTAACGTCCTCGCCTCAAAAAAACATAAAACAGTCATAGCTGAGCTCTTAGTACGTAACTGCTTCTATCTTGGAAAGGATGCTTCAGAACTTCAACCTGAAACTATTGTAACACTGCCACCCACCAAGTGACAGGCCACAGTAGTGACAAAACACATTGACAGACACATCAGCACAACGCTGAGTACTAACCCATAAAACATTCTTAAAACATGCTTTGGTGTCTACGATTCTCACGTAATTAATACGTTCACATCATTCATATCAACATCACCATAACATAACAACATTCACTTAATTCATCATCTTTCGTGACTTATAAATTCTCACAAACATCATAGCAGAGTCTTAACATCATCATAGTTCTTTCATATCAAAGCAGAAGACATACTTTCATATAATTAGACATACATAAAATATAAAAACATACCATATTTCCTAATCCAACATCGATAACATAATGTGTGAAATCATAAAACATAATCGCAATCATAATCATACTTTCGTAACATCAATGTCATCATACTTCATAGCATTAAATCATTTAATACATCATCTATATAGCATATATTTCATATCATATCATATGCTTCATCATTATCTTTTCATTTACTTAATCATTTTGGTAACTTGGCGAATACGACAGAAGGTAAGCCACAGAGAACCTTAGTTCGCCAACAGAAGGGGCAAACCGACTGCAGGTGCCACGGGAGACTTTCGTCGCCCAACAAAAGGTGGCTTGCCACGGGAGTTTTCATCCCCCAACAGAAGGCGGCATACGGAATACGGGTGCCACGGGAGATTATTATCCCTCAACAGAAGGTGGCATAGCCGTTTGCGGGTGTCACGGGAGACTATGTCCCCCAACAGAAGGTGACAAGAACCGCCGGGATGGAACATACACGACCGACATAAAATGCCACGGGAGACTTCGTCGCCCAACAGAAGGTGGCATGCCACGAGAGATTTTCATCCCCCCAACAGAAGGTGGCTAGAACACGGGTGCCACGGGAGACTTTCATCCCCCAGCAGAACGTGACAACACCGCCAGAATGGAACGTGCATGACCAACAGAAGAATACTCAGCCAAGAACTATCTTTCACTTTTCTTTATCATGTTTCGTTGTTTTTACGCACCACAATTACATTACATAACCGTAATCGCAATCGTGATATGTAATCATCATCACAACGTACCCATAATTACATTACATCATCGTAATCATAATCATGGAACGTAATCATATGCATGACGTATTCATAATTATGCTTTGGTAGCATCATGGTTATTCCATAAAATTCGTTCATAGCATCGATAATCATAATCATAATCAGGAAAAGTAATCACAATCGTATTTTCATAACATCATGATCACCATACCACATAGCCTCAAATTATTTGATAAACATCATTTACATAGCAACTATTTCATATCAGAGTCATACTTCCTATACTTTCAGTTCGTTTCAGAATGATCATAACGTAAATTTTACATAATCGGAGATTGTAAGCATATCTCATACCTTTAAGTACTTTTAAGAATAACAACAGAAACATATCGGAAACATAGCAGAAACACAGTAGTCTTTTCGTATCTCATATCGTTTAAGAGTTGTTCACACTTTCAGATCACTTATGAAAAAGGAGGTATATTTATTCCATACTCCTTCATATCCATATAATAAGCTTACTATAGTTCACATAACCGTCTATTGTCATTAAACATAATTCAACTCTAAATAGTTCTCACAATAGTCTAGTGATGCACTTTTCTTAGCTTTTCCACTTACTATAATATAGTGATAAACCTGATCACATAGTTACCAATCATCCACCTTTAGTAATCATAACACACCCTAAGTTAATCTAACTTCCATAAATAGTTTAGTTTGAGGCCACCAAAAGCATCATAATTCGCAAATTATAAGTTTATTAGGAAATCAACAAGACAACTTCTACTGTCATTAGAGTTCACCAAATCAGTTACATCAACTCAATCAAATTTCATCAACCCAACCTAATCTATACTCAACTCCAATCTCCTCAAGGATTAATATTAACCAAGTCTTATAGATTTATTCAAGTACTACTAAAAATTAACATAATTGTAATACTTACAATAACTCAGGATTTCAAAGCATCAACAATAAATAACCAAATTTCAGAATTCATATCTTCAATAATAACCTCTAACATGAGGAGAATAAAAGAGAGGAAGAAGGGGTATAGTACCAACAAGGACAGCAGCACAAGGAAGGAGATGCGAGCAAGGAAGAGAGAAGAACAGAGGAAGCACATCTCGCAAGCTACTGCTCGCGGTGGCCGGATCAGGGTAGCGGCGGCAGCACCACCTCAACGCAGCAGCAGCAGCAACGAACGGAGGAGAGAGAGACTAGAACCACCACCGACGACCGTGGCAGCAGCGTGAGCAACACCACACACAACACCCACAACACCGTCACCAACAACAGCAGCGAACAACAACTACAACACCACCACGACCACACCGGCGCGAGCAGGGGAAGAAAGGGAGCTCCGGTGAGCTTCGGCAACGCCGGCGAGAGGAGGGAGGAAGATGACGGAGTGAGAGAGAGAGAAGGGTGAGTGTCTTTGGGGTTTCTGACGGGGGAGGAGAGAGAAATGGGTGGGGGTTTCTTTGGGAGTGAGAAAATATATGGTGTTGGGTTTCCTTGGGTAAGAAATAACATGAGAGAGAGAGAATTTGATGGTTTTGTTTCCCAACTTAACCGACCAAGTTAAGAAATGGAAACCAACTTTGGTTTCCTTTGTGGGCAAAATACCATTGTAATATCTTTATAAAATTTAAATTAACAAACACATTGCAACATCTCAATTACAAAATCATAATTTTCGGAACATAATTAATATAATAAATATGATTAATGCTAATTAAAACGCTCTTAAAAGTCGGGGTATTACAAAAATGGAGGAGAGAGAAGCTAGCGGGAGGAGGTGCTTGTTAAGAAGAAAATGAAATGAGGGGGAGTTTGGCACCCTATGTGGGTTGTCAGCGGTGCCTGGGCCGTGAGATCAAGACAATAAGTAGCAATGAACCCGTCACGGGTGGTTAAACCCTCATTTAGCGGTCAATTGGTAGTTTTTTGAAAAAAATGTGTTGTTAAGGTAGCTTTTTGAAAAATAATTTTTAAACGGTAGTTTTTTGAAAAATGTTTGTTATAAAAGGTAGTTTTTTGAAAATTTTCCTATAAATTAATCTAAAAGAAAAATGTTGCAATTAATATGAAACACCCCAAAAATGAATATGTTGCAGGTAAGATAGGTAGTATTAGTTTAAGAATTTATGTCAAGGTCATGCATTGATTGGTGTTATTTAATACTTCTTATTGCTTAATTTTTTCTTTTCTAATTCTTACATGCAACCTTTAAGATGGTACTACACGTGATTTTTTTTTTACGAGCTAAAGCTTAATGCTACTCAGCTACGGATTAAGGTCTACTCAGATTCGATGTCCAAGTGTCCAACTCGGCTATTTTGTAGAAAAAGCCAAGTTTTTAGTTTGAAATGAAGTATCTAAGTAGGGGTGCTTATCGGTCGAACCGAGCCCGAATTGTGGTATGCTCGACTTGTGTTCGTTTAAGTTTATTCGAGCTCGAGCCGAGCTTGAAGCTTAACGAGCTGAACTTTGTTCGAGCCGAGCTTTGCCAAATGTTAAACGAGCGGAGCTCGAACTGTTCACGAACAGACTTGACTCTTTATCACCCCTTATTTTTTACATGTTTAATTTGTTTTTCCTTTTTAATATTTGATTTTTATAGGTTTTCTTTTAGACAAAGGAACTATTAAATTATTATTGCGTGATATCTAGGTTAATATATATATATATATATATATATATATATATATATATATATATATATATATATATATATATAATATATAAAAGTATAATCGAGCCCATTCACGAGCTCTCGAGCTGAGCTTTGCCTAGTTCAGCTTGGCTCGTTAAAGTCTCGAGCCGAGTTCTAATCCGAGCCGAGCCACCACGAGCCGAGCTTTGACCGAGCCGAACCCGAACGGTTCGCGAACAAGACAGGTTCATTATCACCCCTATATCCAAGTATCGTGTCGTGTCGGTCACAAGGCGACACGTGATAAGAGTTGATCAAGTCAACTCTCTAGTTGTATATCTCTATCTTATCTTGTATAATATTCTCTACAGGTTGTTAGCATATTCTTATAATTCTATCTTTTAGCCTACGGATGTAATCTTGTAAACGTTGTACAATAGGCGATTCTTGAGATAAATGAAGGTGTCAAAGTAACACCCATATTCCTCTCAAAAAAAGAAAAAAAAAAGTAACACCCATATGAACAGTGCTATAGCGCGTTTCATTAATTTTAATCCAATTCCTTATCAACACCCAACCACCGTCGTTATATTATTGGATTCCGTACATCAATTTGAATTTTCCATATAATCAAACTGCATTATTATCAACAATAGGTGGATTGTCATAATCAAACTCTTCAAGCTTTAGTTTTTAACTTATGGTGATATGTAGGGTGAAAGTTCGGTGTACGGTTTGGATTACGGTCTAATCCAATCTGATCCGAACAAAATTTGGATTTTACTTTTCCAATCCGAATCCAAACCAATTAGAGTTTGAATCCGATCCAATCCAATCCGAATTTTCATACTCTAGATTGGATCCGATCCGAAAATCCGATTTTTTAAAACTCTAGTTTTTCGATGAAATAAATTAAGCACAACAGCAGCCTAGGAGATTTAGGAAATGAGGAATTAAGTGCTGTTAGGGTTTTAGGGGAAGGGTTGAAGTGTTACGCCTATTGGGCTATGGGCTTGGCATTTTAAAAAAAAAAATTCAGTTAAGCACTTAATCCCAATCCATATACATAATACAAGGCATATTACTATTCGGTTATATTGGATTTTTGGATCCAATTACCCTCAATCCAATCCGATCCGAAAATCCAATTTTTCAAAAAATCTCAGTCCGAATCCAATCCGAACACCGTTTGAATCCGATCCGAATTACTAATTCGGATTGGATTGGATTGGATTTTGGATTTTATCCGAATAACTTTCACCCCTAGTGATATGTGTTTCCGTAAACAAGTTCCCTACTTTGCAGACCTTATCAAATTTAGAATATTTATTTTCGGTTCCAAAATACTATTCTTCATGCAAAAATCCATTGAATACTGGGGGAAAAGAATACTAAAATCTAAGAGTCACCGAAAATTTCTAATAATTCAGATAAGTCTACTCCTATCTACTTCAACTTGCTTGAACATTGAGCTACGCCTCCCTTATTTAATTTCCTTTGGTTAATAAATAAGTTTCACTACTCCTCTATATATATGGTGCCAATCTTGGCTACCAAATGCAAGAAAAATCCAGATCAAGCAATAAAGCAATCCTTAGAAAATCTAGCAAGTCGATTCCAAAATGAAAAATCTTGTGATTTTCTTCACTTTCTCTTTCTTAGTTTCTCTATCTTATGCAATAGAAGTTGACTATTGTGTAGCAGATCCTAGTCTCCCAAGGGGGCCAGAAGGATATGCTTGTAGGGATCCTGCTACTCTTACCACAAATGATTTTGTTTACACTGGTTTTCGTGGTGACCGAACGATCACAAACGTACCTGGAAATAACGTAACTCTAGCGTTTGTGGATGCATTTCCAGCTTTGAATGGCTTAGGTATTTCAATGGCAAGGTTAGACTTGGGTCTAAATGGAGTTATACCGGTGCACTCTCACCGAACATCAGAAGTTATTGTTGTAGTAAGAGGGTCAATAATTGCAGGATTCATTGACACAAACAATACTGCTTACTATAGAAGACTCGAAGTTGGAGATGTTATGATATTTCCACAATCCATGCTTCATTTTCAAGTTAATGTTGGTACAACTCAAGCTACAGCATTTGTTAGTTTGAACGGTGCAAATCCGGCAATCCAATTCACTATCAGCTCTTTATTTGCTGGCAATTTACCTGCTAATATAGCTGAACAAATCACTCTTCTAAGTAACGAAGAGGTGATGAGGATGAAGAGGGCATTTGGCACCGCATAAAATCCGATTTTAAAATAAACTTTTGTTCCCAGTGTGCTCAATAATTAATGAGGTGTGTGTGTGCTTGTTTTCTTTCATGTATATTTGTACTTGCATGTGTATACAAAATTCACCTTGTTATACATTCACCCCTTAATAAAATTTTTAATGGATTACATCAAAAGTTTTATCCGTCTCGAGTTAGTTCAAATATTTTTGTTAACGAAATACTAATTCCAGGCAAATTAAAGGGATTTATACTCAAGTTCAAAAAAGCAATATAAAAAAGTATACAATTCAAACCTAAAGCATTCTCGAAGTGGAATTATATGTACTGCCTCCGTTATTTCAGTTGCAATATAGGAGAAATGTGCAATTTTTAAGGAGACTCATGTTTATATTATTATATATATATATGAGAAAAAGGTGCTCATGTGATGGCATGGGCGGATTTACTATGGGTTCACTGGGTTCAGTTGATGAATTCCCATATATAAAAAATGCGAAAGAAGTTACAAGCAGAAAAGGAGTTGGCCCAGTGGTCTTTTGGCACCGCAAAGAACCATGTAGTACAGTGTAGTCGGGAGATCAAATCCGCTTCAGAAAAGCTTTCCTTCCTACTTTGTTTTTTTTGCTTTTTGCCCTTTATTTTGTTTGATTCATTTTCCTTGTCTGATTGCTTTTTTTCCCTTTATTTTGTTTGATTCATCTTCCTTGTCTGATTGTCTACTATTCTTTATTTTTTAGCTAGTGCATGATAGGAATCAACGCTACTCATTTAATAATTTTGATTGTAAGCTCTAACTAGCCCATTGATACTCTAACAAATGTATAGAAGCCGTGGGAAAACAAGTTCAATAATATCATATTTTAAATCTTTTAATTTCCAAAATCTTGATCTCGTCTTGTTCAACGCATTTTCTTGACAATTAATCTACATGAATATATTTTCAGATCCAAGAAAGTAGTCATAAATTCCTTACTACTCGCCACCTCAAAGTAATATGTCAAAAAAATATATTTGCAATCTGTAATTTAGACAAAGATATTTTGATTTTATTATACCAAATTCATTGGTCATATCAACTTATGTAGTTATGTTTATCTTCGAACCCACTACTTAATATTTCTGGATACGCCACTGTGTGATGGAGTAGAGACAAAGAGAGAACCCATATACAACAAAAATAGGTATATGTTACAAATATTTGGAAACTATCAACATAAGAAAATATTGCAACTAAAAACGAGAGGTAATGCATGATATTCCATATTAAGTTGACAGGTTCCAAGTAATACGTGGTCATTTGCGAAGATTCTCACCTTAGATCCTAAAGGTCTTGCTTTGAAATCTTGTCAAGAGTGGTTTGGGGGGGGGGGGATAGGTTTAGAGACTAGATTTCCTTTATACTTCTCCCTTACTCTTAAGCACCTAACCCACTAATGTCAAACTAGAAAACTGCGAGAATTGAGATCTAGATAGGATCATTCTCCTTACTATTAAAACATATTATTTCCTCCGTAACAAAATAGATGTTACACTTTGACTTTCACGCTTGTCGATGCAGTATTTTAACCATTAATAACTTTTATTGTGTATTAGTAAATATTATAAGAAGTTAATATTTTGAAAGTATACATTGAGACGAATCCAACAAAATATCATATAGTAACTGTTGATTGTTTCAAAAACTAAAAAATATGGTCAAATATAGTAGGTGAATAGTGCACTTTTCAAAGTGTAATATCTATTTTGTTACGGAGGAATTATTAAGTTGTAAGAATCCCATTATTTCTCTTTATCTGCAAGCAAGTGTATTTCATTAATTTACTCTCAAACATAAATTTTGGAAAAGGAACTATATTACATCATTATATCCCTTTATAATTTCACCAAAAAATATCCCTTTATAAACTATTAATCCAACAAACATCATCAGAGGACCATTGAGAGTCCATCTGTTAAGTCCGCATTTTACTCTTATTTTGGCACATTTTTAGGGATATTATGTTGTGACTTGGATGGATTTGAGTAGAATTGTACCCAAGTGATAGGAATTGAGGAGAAATGTCAAATTATCAGAGGAATATGCATTTGTGGCTCATTTAGAGGTTTAATGGCACCATGCTATGTCCAAGATGGAAGTAATTGGGCTTCCTACAAGGTCCAATTGGGTTGGAAGCCGTACTTGAAGAGTCCAAGGAAGAAAAGAGACATCGGTTCTACCACGAGTCGCGGCGTTGGCAGCAGCTCGCGATGGAATGCCGAGAGCTTACCACGACTCGCGGTCAGGGGCGCGACTCGCGGTTTTGGGCGCGACTCGCGGTGGACGCTGGCAGCGTTTTCCCTTGTGTTATTTTCTGACATTTATTTTTAGTGAGTTTTCGGAAAATATAAATAGCGGATGTTATTTCTTTTCAGTTTAGTATGCACATTATTATTAGAGTTCTAGCCCTAGCTTTCAATTTCTATGCAAAACTTGGAGTTTGAAGATTAATTTGATCAAGTACTTTGGGATTCCTCTACAATTCAAGCAATCTTAATAAGTTTTACTCTTTCCTATCTCTTTAATCTATTTAATTATGTACTCAATTATGCTTATTGTTTTTATTGCCATGATTAGTGAGTAGTACTTCTATCTAGGATTAAGTTGAGCCCTATTATGGATTGATCATGTAGATTGTTGCTCTAATTCCCATGTTATTGAATTATATATGCTTAGGGTTTGACAAGATTGTATTTGTAGTCAATTTCGCATATTACTTTAGCCCTAACTTTTATTATCAACGAAAGTTGGAGTAGAAAATAGGATCATATGTTTTTTTGCTGAATTGTTATTTCATTAATTAAGTTCATCAACGAAAGTTGGGTCTTAATTCAAATAGTCTTGTCATTGATTTAAATTCTCCCATGAAAATAGGTGAGAATTGGAATTGGGATTTAATTGACATTGGCTCTTAATGCTTCTAATTGTGTATGTAAGCCATGAAAATAGGAGACATACATGTTAATTAGGCCTTTTGCTATCATGAAAGTGAGCTTTAGGTATTGTTGGATGATTTGGGATTTAGTTTCGGTTCGCAGCTGTGCTTTATTGCTAAATCATAAGGGAATGTCATTCTTACCTAAGCTATAATTGAATAATTGGGAAGTGAGTTATGGTTTGATCAATTCATAGTAGTGGTGATACTTAATCTTAGTGTTTTAATTATCATATTCATATAGTTTGTCATATTTTGTCATTTGTTTTTTAGTTTATACACTCTTCCGCATTTGTGGATTGTGTAACTATTTTGTAATCTAAAATCAAGTAGTGGTTAATCTTATACCTCCCTGAGTTCGACCCGTATGTGCTACGACACCGAACACTTGCGGTATTAAAATAAAACCCTAACACCGTCATCCTGGAAAAAATCATGCCTTAGAGTATAAAAGTGACCTACTGAACTTATAATGAATCACTGTAACTGCATTTTTTATATATTTTTTTTTGACATCGAGAAAACGTGCATTAATTAAATAACGAAGTACAACCTATTGCTAATACAAACAAACATAAAACAAAGCAAACCCTAAAGGAGCTTTATTAGCTCTTACATGCCCTAAAAAACAAAAACAAATAAAACTGATAGAAAGTAACCGATTAAGGAGAGCGTCGCTGGTCAATGATTGTGCTGGTGGAGTCAAAACTCTGGTGACTGATGAAAGTGGGAGGAGAAGCGAATGTCGTTCCCGATCCGGACAACGAATAACCAAAGGCAAGAGTCGCATCTTGCCGCATGAGCAATCCCAACGAACCTCTGACGCTTGGGATTCTTGGCTCATGATTTGTTGAAGAGTCACTGTCCTAGGTGACTCATGACTCTCTCTCGAGAGTATTTCAAGTTTCTCCATTAAGTAGGAGAAACGGGGCGTGCTGAAATCCACCAGATGAAACTGGGGTGCCGCCTGCAGATTTAAATTTTTCAAGGCAAAGTCCAATAAGATCGTTGCCGAGCTAAAAGGAAAGCTCAACAGTTTGAGGTCTCGAACACACCTCCGGCTTATGAAACCGGAAAACACATATCCGAACCATGAATGCTTTTCATCGCCTCTACCATGTTCACACCTCTCAACCTCTTGAGTCAACTGTTCCTTCATCATAGATGCTAAAAGTACATATTCTATTACTGTAATATGAAACCACCAATTCTTACGCAATTGGCAACCATTTTTGAGATGCAATAACCAACTACAAATACCAACAACCAACAACCAACAGGCGCATAAAACCATGCTTGGAACTACACCGTCCTACCTTCAAACACATCACATATCCTTCACGTACCATATGAATGCTTCCTTGACAACCTAACAAACTGACAACGAACACATGAGGGGAAGGGGAAGGGGATACTAAGACAAAATCGAACCTAAAACAGGGGGGACCGGGACGGGGAGGGGGAAACTAAGATTAAGCACCTTAACACTAGAGCAGGGGAGCGGGGAGGGGAAAACTAGGACCTTAAAGTCCTCGAAAATCAAGGACTGGGGGACGGGGAGGGGAGAACGAAACCTAGAAACAACCTCAAACTAAACCGGGGGGGAACAGGGAGGGGAACTTGACGCTTCTGGACGCCTAAAACTAGAAACAACTGAAAACTAAACCAGGGGGAACGGGGAGGTGACGCCAGGGAAGCGAGGAAACAAGACGACAAACCAGGGAAGGGGGACGACAAACCAGTGGCGCGGCCTACAAGAACGACGCGACTTCCGGCAACGCTAGACACTTCGACGCAGGCGGAGACACCAAAACACGGACACCACCTTTAACTAAAACCTACTTCAAACACCCGATAACTAGCAAGGGAAGGGAAAAAAGGGGGTGGGGGCTCGACGGCCACCGTGCTCAGGCGGTCGTCAAGCCCCTTATGGCTCAGCCGCTAGGGTTTCGCTGCAGTGAGGGGCCTTGAGAGAAAACGGCAGAGGAGGAAAGTTTAGGGTTTTGGGATATTTTGGGTGAGTGTGATTTTTTATAAAATTTTATATGCATATATACTAACGAAAAGTGTATATACTACCCTGGCCCCATTTTTGTTTCTTTCTAGCATTGTTTCTCCTTAAGCACAAGAACACAGTTTTAACCTTTAACAAGTATTTTGGCCCGGGCGATGCCCCGGGTCAATTACAATTATCGAATATATTATTCATAAATCTCATACTTGATTTTATTAGTTTTTCGTAATATTTTATCTAGTGCAAAATTGAAAAATGGACGTTATGGCGTGATAAATTGTTTAAAAGAAACTTATAACGAATTGAGAATAAAAATAACAATTTCAATGGAATTAGGGTAAGAGAATGTTATTACTTAATCAGAGTTAGAGATCAAAAGGCTTGTTTATGTATTTATAATTACATATAATTATAATACTTTATTATGTTTTACTTTGAAATATTAAGCATTGTAATTGTAGTGGATTAGTGGTTAAACTCTCACATTTTATTTCGAAGGTCACGTGTTCGAGATATTGTAACTACATATTATTAATATTTTTAAATGAGATTATAAACATGTGTATTAGAAGCCTGAGAAGAGTGCCACGTGGCACCATTCCTTTGATATGAATGCCTTTTAATATATTTGTATAGATATCTTTTACTCATAACAAATTTATATATCAATAACTAACATTGAGATTAATTTAAAGAAATCGTCAAATGTAAAAAGATGCAGTATATATTTTCTAGTAGGAGCCTGAACAAGCCTGGCCTAGATACCAGTTTCCAGTCCCCGACCCATCCCCCCACTCTTCCAAGAGCCATAAGGGTCTTGCCTATGATCGAACACTCACCTATATTAAACCTCCCTAAAGGAAGGCAAAGCTACGCGTATATATATATATATATATATATATATATATATATATATATATATATATATATATATATATATATATATATATATATAATTTATATAAAAAATTGTCTGACAAATACTGAAATACTCTCTCTGTTTTTAAAAAATATTCTTATTCACTTTTCAAGTAGTTAAGGGTTAAAAACTTTGACTGTATGTGGTAATAATATATGTCAAAAATATTATGATGGGAGATTTTGTTGGATTCTTGACAATGTATATATATAAAATTATAAATTTTCATAATTATTACGATTATATAATAAAAGATATTAATGTTCAAAATATTGCATTAGAGACCGCGTAAAATGAAGATCTTTAAAAACCGGAGGGAGTATATATGTACGGCATGAGAAGCTTTTTTTTTTTTTTTTACTTATTTGTTCATGGTCGATTATATATTATCTTTCCTCCGTAACAGAAAGAATGCAACAATTGAATATTTTATACTCCAAAATGATACCCAATTATTGCATTCTTTCTGTTACAGAGGAAGAACATGTCATTAGAAAATGCCGGTTTCTCTTCGAAGTCTTCCTACATGACGGGCCACACCTCTTCTAATATCTATATCTATAAAATCTATTAAAAGATGTTCCTAAACAATCAAGGAACGGTACCACGTGGCGCTCCCCCTAAAAAACAGAAATTGCATAGTATAGGCTTTGATCCTGTGACCTTAAGTTCATATACTAAAGTCTTAACCACTAGACCAAGTGGTATTTAGTGTTATCATTTTAAAGTACAATATTAATAAAAAAAAAACAATATATATGGGAGTGAAATGAATTATTTATGAAAACAATAGTTGACAGTTAATAAACAAACTTAAACAACCTACTTACATACATACATTAACGAGGAAAATATAGTAAACTAGCTTTAAAAAAAAATTGTTCAAGCATGTTCATTTATGAGTACATAACAAGTGGGTTTTATCGAGTGCAAATTAAGCTTGTATGTGAGTAATCTATACTAATATATTAAAAGGCGTTCCTAAATAAGGAAAGATGTCACGTGACGCTATCACTTATAGTGTTTAACTCCATGTCAAACATGTACCAAAAAAAATAGAAAATGCCTTGTATAAGATTTGACCTTGTGATCACAAACATATATACTAAAGTTTTAAATCACTAAATCAAGTGATACTTGATGTTATCATTTTAAAGTAAAATTTCTTAAATGAAAGACATAATTACCTGGGCATAGCCCGGGCCTAAAATAACTTGAGACAATAATCTCTATTATATAAGTGAAGTGAGGAGCATGGTGTCCTCTTTTGAAATGACATTTCCACCCTTCTCTATAAAGAAAATTACAAATTCAATTTCAAACTACTGCACATAATAGCCATAAAGTTGCCAAAAAAAAGTTCCAATCAACCTAAATTAACAACAAAAACAACTCAAATTGCAAAGCTATCTTTGACCAAAAAAATATAACCAAAAATTTACCATAATAAGATAGGGTATCATATAAAAATGTTGATTGAACAATACATAATCGAAGTCGATTCTTCCAAAAAAAAACAATATCAATTACAAACACAAACTCAAAAAATACATTAGTGTTCTCAATTAAATTGCTTACAACATTACAACATTCTCAATTTGTGGATACTACACTTCGAATCAAGTACACAATTTGTTTATTTATCTTGCTCTATTGCACATGTTATTTATAGTTAAATGTGTTCATTGATAATATGTGATGTTTATGTTTCGATGTTGTGGTGTAATAAAAAGTAGTGAGAAAGAAGGAAAATAACAAAAAGGCAATGTAGAGCGCTCGCACAAAATTGGCAGGGATTTGGAATCAGGAACATTTCCTTCACAGACGCTAAGGAGCGCTCGCTCCCCCTAAGGAGTGCTCGCTCCACAGAGGAGCACCTACTCCTGTTCGTCAGTTTTCTGACGAAGCATTTCCTTTCTCGAAATGGTGTTTGTCTTTTCATCTGAATGATTGCGTGCTTTCAGGCTTTTCTTTTGTAAATCTTCCCTAGTATATAAAGGGAGATGTCACATATTGGAATGGTTAGATACATTCACAAACTTGCCTTAGGAGATTCATTTCTAGATTTCTCTCCTTGTTCAAAGTAAAACACATCCTTCAAACACATTGTAGTGTATGTAGTTTGTCATCAAATAAACTTCATAGATTCTTCTTCGTATCTCACAAGAGTTTACCGTGGACCTTGTTGATCCTAGTGGGTCGGTAAAATTCTTGTAGAAAAGCGTATTATTACGCGCTTGGAAGTACCATCCGGTTTCCCACAAGATACACATCCTAGATATACTTATAACATCACATGCTTCCCCCTCTATATTTACAAGAAAAAAAAGAGTCGTTAGATAAGAATAATTTAATGGTCCTCAAAAATGTTGTAACTATTAATAACCCTTATAAATGTTACAAGAAAGCCATAAATAAAACTTCTCACAATGATCAAATTTAGCACATAAAAAATAAAACTCAAAGTTATGCAATAAAATTTATACCCCAAATTTCAAATTTTATACATTGAAGGGGAGGAAGATGGTGTCCCCCTTACAAAAAATTGATATACTCTTAATGAATTTAAATTGTCATACATATTAAATAATATTTTCTTCTTCCTACTTGCCATATATATTGAACAAGTTAACAATAGAATTGAATTTGAAATTTCAATTAAATATTAAATTAAGGAGAATGATTTCCTCTTCTTACATATGTGTGCAAAAACTCTCCTCAAAAATTAAATTGACAATATAAGTTGATTGACATAATCAAAAGAAAAAAAATAAGAACTTCAATTTCATATTAATAATTATACTAATAATATTTTAAAACCAAAATGTTTATTATTATTCGATAATCTCAATTATATAAATCAAACTCTTCCACTTTATTAATATTCAACGATTGAACCTAATACACAAATTCTTCCACTTTAATTAAGCACAAGCTTTCTTCTGCTTTATATTTTCTTCTCTCAATATACTATATTTGAATAATGCTGAACAAACAACTAAAAAAACCAACGATACATTGATTTAAAAAAAAATAATTATTATAAACGTCTATTTGAATCAAACTTTTTTGTAGCACTGATGAATAACTAATTAAGAAAAAAAACGTTAATATGACACGCACGCATAGCGTGCTAAAAATTCTAGTAAGTCAATAACGGCGCACCTGTTCTTCTTTACACCGTGTACTTAATGATCAACACTTTCACCAGTGCCTTTTCATTATTGATCAGAATGGAATGCTCAATTTTTTTTTTCATAATTTATGCTTTTTTTTTTGACAGATAATAATCAACAGGAGTACATCTGCTCTTTCCTTGCACTTATGGCAAGTAAATGAGCTTTTGTAACTTTGTTTCTACTCACATGTAAAATTCTAACACTATTAAAATTACAAAGTACTCTATTAATATCTCTAATGATAGTCCTTACAGCCGTATTCGCTCGTTCTGGTAATATCAAAGCTTTTACCAATTCCTTGCAATCAGTCCAAATTTCAAAGCTTTTCAAAGTGTTGGATTCCATGTGATTTAAACTCAACTTCATTGCTTCTGCTTCTGCTTCTGCCTGCAGAGGAGAAACTGCATAAATGCTACCTCCTTCTTTTTGTCTCTCTATATTATCTTCATTTAGGCTCCAACCATAAGCTGCTATCCAAGATCGTCTGCTTTCCGGACCACATTTCTTCCATGCCCCATCAATTAAAAGAACTGGTAAATTACTCTCCCCCCGCCAAAATTTCGATAATTGAATGCTATGTCTATCTCTACAATCTTGGCTCGTTTTCAGCAATAATGTCGTTGGGAGATTGTCTAAGGTATAAGTCTTGCTCCATCGCATGCTCCACATTCTGATCATCTTCATCATTTTCTCTGGGTTCTAATTTTCTTCTTGATTGAAGATGATGCTATTTCGGGTTAACCATATGCTCCAGAGAATGGCCATAAACTCAGCTAGAACATCCTGTGCATTATTCTTCATATTCATAATATACCATAACCAGTTTCTCGTCCACTTCTTGACTGAGCATGGCATGGTACCATTAGATATAATTCCCAGGTTTGAAGATTTCCAAACTCGCATTGCAATTTCACAATCTTTAAATAGGTGAGTATCCAATTCCTCGCATTTGTTACACAAAGGGCAAGGTCTCTCACTTAGGATCTTTCGACTCCTAAGGTTTACTCCGGTGGCTAGAGCACCATGATATAGCTTCCAATAGAAATATTTCCATTTTGGCCAATTTTTTTGTTTCCAAAACATTTTCCAGAATTTCGAAGTTTCTCCATTTTGATCCTCTTCTTGCTGACATAACTAGTAACCTGACTTAACTTCATATTTACCATGAGTTGAGTGAATCCAGATGTTCTCATCTTGTGCATCTTCATCTGGCAAGTGAGTGGCGATGATGTTCTTTGCTACATTGGTATGGAACCATTGATGTAGTATATCTTTATCTCAGTCTCCTGCTGGATTGATAAGATCAGCAACCCATCTTGGTCTATTTATGTTTATTTGATCTTCCATACTTTTAAAGCAAACTACACTCTTATTACTTGTCCAGATTTCATCCAGTATCAGCGTGCTTCTCCCATCTCCAATGATCTTTCCCCCACCTTTGCCCAGTTTGCTCACACTTTTCATAAGTTATACTACTATATCTGTTTCGGTATTGAAACGGTTGGCGGCCTTGATTAGTCCGCCAAAGATTTAGGGTTATCGTCCTCTGATGAATAGCTGCACAGGAAGCAAACGTGAACTACCCTCGAGGGGGGGACGCCTCCTCCGACGCTCAAGTCAGTACGTGGCCCACTTGTATTTAGAGAGAGAAAGTAGAGAGAGAGAGATAAGAATTATGAGTGTGAGAGAATGTCCCTGCAGAATAGTATTAGTGGGGTATTTATAGAAGTATTATTCCTCTGACAGAATGAGTAATCCTTTTACACGTGTACGGTTGTGGTGCACCTGACACGTGGGAAGATTCCCTTATTTTGTCTTGTTGGGCGACCGTCAACGTTGTCGGACCACGTCAATGAATTGACTTGTTAGAGCGCTAGGCGGCACTTACAATATTCGCGTCCGTCATCATGTTCGCGGACTCCTCATGGGGGTCCGCTAACGTACTTGGGTTATACCCATACAGTATATACCCATACAACTAGCCCCCCCCAAGCATCTTTTGGGGTCTTGACCGCTAAGGATGTTGTCGGTGGACGCGAGTCATTGTTGCCGTGTTCAATTTTTTGGAGAGGTTGGTTCGTTGGGTGCCATATGTCGTCATAGGGAGTTGAAAAATTTCGAAAAGTTAATGATTACTTTTCCGAAAATCCCGCCCATTACTTTTTTAGGGTTTTACCATGTTTCGACATTTGGCACGAATCTGGAGAGGGAGTTAAGAGGTCTTTCAATCTCAGCCGTTCACCTGTGCTTGTATATTGGAGCAGTTGTCTTTTTCTGAATTTTCATCATACGCTCAAAACTTTCTCTTTCCTTCTCCATTTCTTCACTGATAAAACCTCCATAGCCGAAGCTTGTACTGTTTAAAAACCGCTTATTCTGTGCTCAAATTACTTCGAAAAGTTACTCAATCTTCTAGTTTTCATTTTCCGGTTTTAGTGTACTGAAAATTTCGTCTTTTCTTGAGGAATATTTCCTGGGTATTTTCTGGGTTGGAAGATTTGTCTTTTGCCGGTGCTTTTTCTATCTTTCCGGTGATTCCTTGGCTCAAGCTCAAGCTCAAGCTTTTCGGTGCAATTTCGCTGCTCGGTGACTTTATTTACCTTTTCCGGCTTCTTTCACTTACCACTTTACTTTTCTCCGGCGACCTTTCGTTTCCAGGTATTTCTTCAATTTCTCTCCGCGTTTTATTAAGTTTCTTTGCGTTTTCATCATGTCGGATCTGTCTGATAACCTGAATACCCCTAGTGAGGCGTTCATGATCGAGAGCGACCCTTCTTCTACCCTGGCCGATAGCGAGCCCTCTTCCCCTTTGGCCAATAGTGAACCTGCTTCTGGCTCAAGCCCAGTGGGGAGGACCAGGTTGTTAGCGGACATACCTCTTACCGCTGAGAGAGAAAAAGAGTTAAGGTCAAAGTTTCTAAACGACCCTGCTACCCCTGAGGAGCGTAGCCTGACTAGGAGGTATCTATCCGCTAGTCAGAGTGGTGACCGGCAAACGCTTAGAGAGCTTAGGCACTAGATTCTTGCTAGGCGATCCGTTAGGCATCCTCCGGCCGATGCCGTTCTCGTCCTTGATGTAGCACCTCTTAGAGAGCATGCTTGGTTGGATAGCTTGCGGATGCTGGGGTGGAGGTGACGACCGACTTTTTCGACCGTTTACAGCAATCTGCGGCTCCTAACCCTCATATTATTGATTTAAGTGACGACAACGACTCCATTGCTACTGTTATGGTCCGTCAAGAGACTGTCTACCACCGTCGCAGCACTGCTGCGAGTCCTGCTGTACGCGTTACTGAGGACGCGGCTGATTCTGTGCCTTTGTCGGCACACAAAGTAGGAGATTGAGATTGACGTTAAATTTGCTCCGCCATATCCATTGGCTGAAGAAAAATGGGTCCTCTAAGCAGGCAGGTTGGTGGTCGCTAACTACAGCCGACAAGAAGATGACCGTCCAACCTAAAATGACTGGTTTAAAAGGTTGGCAGGATGCCTTCTTTTGGTTGTGGGTTCCTGAAGATTGGATTCCTCATTCCAAGTACATCCTGGGGAACAAGCCCTTGTCGGCCATGCTGCTCTGCCCTTCTCATGAAAACGGTAAGTATTGTTGCCGGACTGGTCCATCTGATGAAAATAGCAATAAATTTTTTTTTTTAATTTTTTTTTAATTTTTTTTTAACTGCTTCCTGATTGTCTGCAGGTTTTGACCATCTTGACCTCGACGCACTTGGCGTTGACGAGGACCTCAAGCCACTAACACACTTGCCGCCTGCTCCGCCCTACGAATACGAGACAATGCATGGTAGTACTAACGGCCATCGGGGAGGTAACAGCCACGGGCCACAAAACATCCGCCGAGGTCGCGGCGGGGCGAATGTTGTTCGCGTTCCTGCTCAGGGCGCTACTGTCGCTGTTGCTGAAACTAGCGGCCAACCATCTCCTGCTGTCCCTATTAGGTCATCCACCTCCTGGCCTGTTGCCCGTGGTGGTGGTAACAGGAGGCGGCCGCGTGAGTCAGTTGCGGCAGATACGTCTGCCAATAAGAGGCAGGCCCTGGGGGATCCTGAGACTTCTGCCCCTGCTGATGAGGGCGTTCAGATAGAGGACTTACATATGGATGCTCCTCCGGAAGTCCGAGAGCAGGTTGTCACGGGCTCTTATTCTTCTCTCCGCGAGAAGATCCGGGAGCTTATTACAATGCCCAGTTTTTTATCCAACTTATCTCCCAGCATCTTCTCTCGGTACCATGAGTGGATCGAGAAGAAGGAGGTGCCGTTGAGTGACGCGGTAGCGTCCTCTTTTGCTCGCCGGCCTATCATTCCCGGCAAGATTAATCATCCTGACTGGGACGTCAGGGAGGATGAATCGCTGTATGCCGACATCCCCGAGAACGGTGGCATCCTTGCCTACCGTATTCTGAAGGGCATGCAGCTGCCTTTGGACAGGCCGACAGGATCTTTGGTGACACCTGCTGCTAGGTTGGCTCACGACCAACTTGTGGTACGTTTTCGCACTTGTTTTATTATCATTCACTTTTTTTTTAACGTCCCCTTTTCATCTTTGCAGGCCAACAATGCTGCTATTGGGTTGATAGAGCAGTATGTTGAGTACTAGAAGTTGGTCGACACCTACAAGCAATCGCTGGAGACTTGCCAGCATCTGCTGAAGGAGAAGGAGGACAAGCTGGCGGAGAAGACAGCAGCATTGCAGCCTCTGGAAGATGAGCTGATAACCCTGAGACCAAGGGCGGCCCTGCTGGAAGAGACCGAGGAGAATGTTAATGCATTGAGCAAGGCTCTGGAGACCGCTAACTCCGAAAAGGAAATTGCAGTACTGGACGCCAAGACACAAGCTATAGCTCAGGTTATTGCTGAGTTTCAGCAAACTGAGGAGTACACAACGGTCCTTCATAAGAGGTATGATGGCGGTTGGGCGGCTGGCATGAGATGCATGTGTAAGACCATTCCAGGATTTGACTGGAATGTGATTGAAGAGGCTCATGCTGGCGGCCAACATCTATCGCCATTCGAGGGGGATCCAAAATTTGCCGATGAGGACGCCATAGCAGATGCGGACCCTCGGGATCTGGTGCTGACAGACCAGGAAGCCCCCCCTCTTGAAGTTTTTGGCGGCCTTCACTCAGTTCTTCCTGTTCTTCTAATAGCTTGTAGCTTGTAATCTTTTGAACTCTTTATTCGGCCCATGTCGGCGTTTGTAAACGTTAACGTCTTAATTTTATAAGTACTATTCCAACTAAAAGCCTTTTATTTGGCCGCCTCCTTTTTGTCTGTAGTTGGCCGCCAAGCCAGTAGCTTTTATTTATGGGAAAGTACTTTATAACCTGCGTTTCTGTCGCTTTAATTATCATCTGATTGTTGTATGTCCGCCAATCTTTTTATTTGTTAATGATAATTATCATTCGGTCTTTTATATGACCGTTAATGCACATGGGCCTGTCATATGGCTTATGCTCTAGTGTTAGGTCTGCTATATAACCGTTAACGCACTTTGGGTCTGTCATATGGTTTTAGTAATGTGCTAGGTCTGTCATATGACCGTTAACGCACCTTGGGCCTGTCATATGGCTTTAGTAATGTGCTAGGTCTGTCATATAACCGTTAACGCACTTTGAGCCTGTCATATGGCTTTAGTAATGTGCTAGGTCTGTCATATGACTGTTAACGCACTTTGAGCCTGTCATATGGCTTTTGTTTTCAATTTATTGACCTGTCATATGGTCAGTTAACATACATGAGAATAATAAGACAATCAATGAATTTGCTGGCGTAAGCTTGTATTATTTATGGAAAAAAGGGTGGCTCTCGGCCTATTACACTTGGGGAATCAAACATAGTATTTCTTTAGGACGCTAGCATTCCAGCAATTTCAAAGCTCCTTGTCATCCATGCTTTTTAGAATGAAAGAGCTGGGAGCAATCTTCTTAGCTATGACGTAAGGACCTTCCCAGTTAGCAGTTAGCTTCCCTTCAGTATGAGCCTTGCCAGTAGCTGCTGTTCTGCTAAGAACCACATCGCCAACATCTAACGGCCTTTCCAAGACCTTCTTATTGTAAGCCTTGCTGATTCTATCTTTGTAAGCGGCTGCTCTTAATTCCGCCATGAGCCTTATTTCTGGCAAGAAGTTTAGGCTTTCCCTGAGTGCTGGGTCATTCTTCTGGAGGTTCTGGTGTTTTATCTGATAAGAGGGTAACCCCACCTCTACCGGTAACACCGCCTCTGTACCGAAGGCCAACTTGAATGGGCTCTCTCCTGTCGCTTCTTTCTCTGTTATTCTATTTAACCATAGCACTGCCGGCACCATATTAGCCCATCCTCCTTTGAATTCATCTAGCTTCTTCTTCAAGGCATTTAAGATTTGTTTCTTCGCGGCCTCTGCTTGTCTGTTGCTATGGGGATGGCAAACGGCTGAGTATGCAAACTTCACGCGAAACTCTGTTAGAAAAGCTTGTATGGGGCGACAATCAAATTGAACGCCATGGTCGAAGACGATAGCAGTGGGAGTCCCAAATCTTATCATAATGTTCTGCCAGATGAATTTCTTAACCTGATTTGCCTTGATTTTTGCTGTCGGTTTTGCCTCTATCCACTTTGTAAAGTAGTCAATGCCCACTATAAGGAATCTCCTCCCTCCAGTTGCTATGGTGAATGGTCCCAGGATGTCTATTCCCCACTGGGCAAATGGAATTGGGCACAGGATAGGCTGTAAATCATTTGCTGGCCTGTTGATGAAGGGGGCATATCTCTGGCACTTGTCGCACCTCTTAACATAACCCTGGGCATCCGTCAGCATACCCGGCCAATAGAATCCAGCTCTTAGTGCCTTCAATCCTAGGGCTTTACCGCCAATGTGATTGCCGCAAATACCTTCGTGTATTTCTTCCAGAATCTTTGCGGATTCCTATGCGATTGCACACTTAAGCAGAGGTAGACTGAACGATTTCTTGTATAGCTCATTCTGATATATGACGTACCAGCTGGCTTGTCACTTCAATTTCTTAGCAGACGAAGGATCATTGGGAAGCGTCCTAGTCAGCTTATACGCCACCAGCTCACTAAACCACTCCCCTTGCTGGTTTATGCTGTTGACAGTCACAATTTGTTCTGTGATGCTCTTTTCCTTCAAGATGTCCACCGTGACGGTTCTTTCGATGCTAAATGAGTCAGAACTTGCTAATTTGGATAATGCGTCCGCTTTCGTGTTCTCGGCTCTAGGTATTGCTTGAATCTCGAAGTGATTCAATTGCGCTATTAACTCCCTGGCCTTCTCCACATACTTCAGCATATTGGCCTCTCTGACTTCAAATTCCCATCTTATATGACCGCTAACCAATTGTGAGTCTGTTTTCAAGAGTACATTCTTAGCGCCCGCGGCCAAACACATTCTCAGGCCGGCAATTGTCGCTTCATATTCTGCTTCGTTGTTTAACGCCGGGAATGCGAATTTGATGGCGTACTGGTATGAATTTCCCTCAGGGCTAGTCATCACTATTCCTGCCCCAGATCCGCTAGCAGCAAAGGATCCGTCAACTTCCAGTAGCCAAACTTCCTTTTGTTCCACTTCTTCTTCCTCATATGAGGCTTCCACGATAAAATCTGCCAGGGCCTGTGCTTTGATAGCTGTCCTGGGCTTATACTGTATATCATATTCCGACAGTTCAACGGCCCATTTCAACAAACGGGCTGAACTATCCATCTTCTGTAACGCTTTTTCTAGCGGCTGATTGGTTAGAACCTGGATGGGATGACAGTCAAAATATGGTCTGAGCTTCCTGGCGGCGATTACCACAGCCAAAGCCATTTTTTCTACTAGTTGGTAACGGCTCTCTGGTCCGTTAAGGATGTGGCTGATAAAATATATTGGCTGCTGCCTCTTCTCTTTTTCTACCAACAACACGGCCACGATTGTTTTCGGCGAAGCTGAGATATACAACTGCAATACGTCCCCTGTCTCAGGCCTTGTAATGGTGGGTAGGCTTTTCAAGTGCTCCTTCACCGCCAAGAATGCTTTTCTTTGCTCCTCTCCCCACTCGAACTTCTTATTTCCCCTTAGCAGTGCAAAGAAAGGCAAAGCCTTGTCTGCCGATTTTGAGATGAATCGAGTGAGGGCCGCCATTCTTCCCATCAACCTCTGAATATCTTTGACGCTCTTTAGTTCTGGTAGGTCGACAATGGCTTGAACTTTGTCTGGATTCGCGTCAATCCCCCTTTTGCTTACCAAAAAGCCCAAAAACTTCCCTGCTCTTACCCCAAAGACACATTTCTTTGGGTTGAGCTTCATCTTATATTTCCTCAACGTTCTGAAAGTTTCTTCCAAGTCGGCCAGGTGTTCGTGATCAGTTTTACTATTGACGATGGAGTCATCCACATATGCCTCGATGTTTCTCCCCCTCTGATCTGCGAATACCTTGTCGACCAGCTTTTGATAGGTTGCTCCTGCATTACGGAGCCCAAACGGCATTGCCTTATAGTTGTATACGCCACAGTCCGTGATGAATGCTGCCTTCTTTCTGTCGGCCTCCAGCAAACTAATCTGGTGATAGCCCGAGAACGCATCCATAAAGCTGAGCAGTGCGTTACCGCTAGTAGAGTCTACTAGCTGGTCAATTCTTGGTAATGGATGGCAGTCCTTTGGACGGGCTCTATTAAGGTCCGTGAAGTCGACACATATCCTCCACTGACCGTTAGCTTTTTTCACCATGACCACATTTGCAAACCATTCTGGGTAATCACATGGCTCAATGAAATCAGCCGCCAGCAGCTAATCAACTTCTTCTTTTATGGCCTTGTTCTTTTCAGTGGAGAAGTTTCTCTTCTTTTGCTTGATAGGGCGGACAGTGCTGTCAATGTTTAAACGATGTTCCATCACGGCTGGGTCTATTCCCGGCATCTCATCTGCTGAGAACGCGAATACATCCGCATTTTCTTTTAGGAGAGTCACCAGGTTGATTCCGACCTTTGGGTCTATGTCCGTTCAGACAGCAACTTTCCTTGCCGGATCTTCTGCTAACATCTCCTCCTTTGTTTCTCCATCTGGCTTGGGTCTTGACGTATCATCAGGCCTAGACTCCAGTTCTTCCATTGAAATTTCGGTCATCTCTTCATCTCCATTCTCGGATTCTGCTTTGCCTGCCTGAGCTTTCTTCTAGGCTCGCTATTGTTTCCGAGTTGGCGGATTCAATTCTTCTACCGGCATTCTCCTTGCCGGCTGCTTCAGTGCTGTTAGGTAGCATGATTTTGCCATCTCTTGATTTCCCCTCAACTTCGCTGTCGTCCCAAGATTAGAAACGTACAACATGGTAAGATGGTACGTTGACACAACTCCTTGGACGTCATGGATAAAAGGGCGTCCGATAATTGCGTTATAAGCTCCTAGCACGTCAACCACCAAAAATTCCGTCATCACATCTCTGGCGTTCTCATCTTCTCCTACCCTGACCGGTAAGGTTATCAAGCCTTCGGGAATTACTGACGCCCCTGTGAAACCAATAACTGGGTAACGGACGGGCTTCAGATGCTCTCGGCCAATCATCAGATCTCAAAGCTTGAAAGATACAATATATTTGCCGAACTTCCTCCATCTTCCAAAATTCTGTGGACTAGACAGTTTGATACTTTCAGCGTGACCACTAGAGGGTCGTCATGGGGGTAAACAACATGTTTCGCGTCTTCTACAGTAAAAGACATAACGGGCATTACTGGCGGTCTTCTCCATTGCATACTTTCGTTGAAGTTAACTTGATGCCTGAACTCTTTCAAGCTTGCCTTTGCTCCGTTCACACTGCCTCCATGGATCGGGCCGCCACTGATAACATGGATCTCACTGATCCGCGACTGAACATTCCGGTTGGCTGGCTTTACCAAGTCTCCATCCTTAGTCTGAGCTTTATACTGATTGAAATAGCCCCTTCTTACCAAATCCTCCAAGTTATCCTTCAGATGCCGACAATCTTCCGTCAAGTGCCCGTGATCGCCATGAAAATCACACCACTTGCTCTTGTCGCGGTTTTTATGGAACATTTGTTTTGGACGCTACCATTTATCACTATCTTTATTCATCAAGTATATCTGACTCCTGGAGGTGGTGAGCTGGGTGTACGCGTCAAACTTTTCTTTGCGATCACCCTTCTCCCGGTCATACCTCTCGCGATCATTTCTTTCACGGCCACTTCCTCTTTTGACCACATTGGACTCTTGCCTTCTTTCGTCTCAGCCGCGATCACTTTCACGACCTTTGTCTTTCCTTTGCTTCTCCTCTTTTTTCTTTTCGGGCTCGCGGTACTGATTGCTCGCGGCCTTGTCAAACTCTTCGCCCCTTATGAAATCATTTGCTTTTCCCAGAACAGGGCCTAAGGACGTGAAGGTCTTGCGACCTAAATAACTTCTGAATGCTGACCCCTCCCTTATCCCCTTCATTAAGGCTAAAACGGCCACGTCCTGCTGAAGTCGCGGAATGGAGACTGCTTCCACATTAAACCGTCCAATGAAATCGCGAAGACTTTCTGTTTCTCCTTGCTTAACAGAGAGCAGTTCACCGGTCGTGCGCTCACGACGCCTATTGCTTACAAAATGAGTGCTAAATGTGGAAGTCAACTGGGAGAAACTGGAGATAATACCTGGCTTCAAACTCTTGAACCAAGTCTGAGCAATCCCGGTCAAGGTAGACGGAAACACCTTGCACCAGATGGCGTCCTCCTGAGTGTATAAGTACATGTGTCCCTCATATGCTGCAACATGGTCATCTGGGTCAGAACTGCCGTCGTATTTGCAGGACGGCATCTTGATTCTGGGCATGGGTTGATTCAAGACTTCTGGAGTAAATGGAGACATTCTGGGCTTAATTAACAGGTGTCTGCCAGCTGAATAGTTACTAGCACCCTGGGTGTTGTACTCTCGGCGGGTCTGACTTTGATATTCATCTTCTGAATTGTTTAGATCCTCAGTTTCCAGAATAACTTCCTCATATCCTGCATCATCAATTTGCCTTTCCATCTGGCGTTCCTCTTGCGTTACACCGTGAACGTTTCTACCGACCATAGCCAGTGATCGTTTACGGTGTTGAACGCCTCTAGTATTCGGAACAAGGGTGTTATTAGGCTGAGAAGTGCCTTGTAACATTTGGATGAATGATGCCACGGTTTGCAATTGGTTAGGGGAGAATTGAGTCAATTGAGTCAAGTTGAATGGAACGCTACCATTGTTTACCTGAGTCACATTATTCTCAGGAGTATGCTGGTCGTTATTGTCCTCGGGGACGGTAAGGTGAAACGGTGGTGTACCGACAGGTCCAGTAATGTCAGGTTGAGAAGACCCTTGGCCAACTTCAAACCCTGGTGGACCGCGACTCGAGTTTTCGGTTTTGTCCATGACTACTTCGCAGAGACGGGAGGCCCCTCCTTCTAGCGCCAAGTTGTTTCGGTATTGAAACGGTTGGCGGCCTTGATTAGTCCGCCAAAGATTTAGGGTTATCGTCCTCTGATGAATAGCTGCACAGGAAGCAAACGTGAACTACCCTCTGGGGGACGCGAGGAAACCCCCTCTGACGCTCAAGTCAGTACGTGGTCCACTTGTATTTAGAGAGAGAATGTAGAGAGAGAGAGAGAGAGATAAGAATTATGAGTGTGAGAGAATGTCCCTGCAGAATAGTACTAGTGGGGTATTTATAGAAGTACTATTCCTCTGACAGGGTGAGTAATCCTTTTACACGTGTACGGTTGTGGTGCACCTGACACTTGGGAAGATTCCCTTATTTTGTCTTGTTGGGCGACCGCCAACGTTGTCGGACCACGTCAATGAATTGACTTGTTAGAGCGCTAGGCGGCACTTACAATATTCGCGTTCGCGGACTCCTCATGGGGGTCCGCTAACGTACTTGGGTTATACCCATACAGTATATACCCATACAATATCCTTATTCATGCTTTCTACTTTCGTACTTGGCAGACATTTGACATTCGTATTTCATTGACTTTCTAAACTCGAACAAAGCCTTTGAACATGAAAGAGTCTAATAATAGGAAAAATCAACTCCCTAGACTATCCCCATGCATGCATGTAAAGTTATCTCCTCTTTCATTATATATGGTACCAATCTTTTCTATCAGATTCAAGAAGATCCAAAACAAGCTAATAAAACTATCCATAGCAAATATACCACCAATAGATTCGTTATTTTAGTTCCCAAAAATGAATAACCTTCTACTTTTCTTCACTTTTTCCCTCTTGGTGTCCATCTCTCGTGCTTTAGAAGTTGACTTTTGTGTACCAGATCGTAATCTCTCAAGAGGACCAGAAGGGTATGCTTATAGGGATCCTAATACTCTGACAACATATGGTTTTGTTTACATTGGTTTTCATGGTGGCAGAACAATCACAAATTAACGTCACTCAAGCATTTGTGGATCAATTCCCAGCTCTAAATGGTTTAGGTATTTCAATGGCAAGGCTAGACTTTGGTAGCGGTGGAGTTATACCAGTACACTCACACCGAACATCAGAAGTTTTGATCATATCAAGGGGGTCAATAATTGCGGGATTTATCGACACAAACAACACTGCATACTATAGAAGACTTGAGGTTGGAGATGTTATGATTTTCCCACAAGCCATGCTGCATTTCCAAGTTAATGTTGGTACAACCCCAACTACCGCATTTGTTAGTTTGAACGGCGCAAACCCAGCAATTCAATTCACTATGAACTCCTTATTTGTTGGTAACTTGCCTGCTGACGTAGCTCAACAAATCACTCTTCTAAGTAATGCAGAAGTAATGAGGATGAAGAGGGCATTCAGCACTGCTTAAATTCCTTTTGGAAGATTATCCGATTCTATAATCTTAATAATGCATTGAATATTAGATATTTCAAGGAGTGTGTATATGAGTGTATTTTTCATATTCAACATTAAGAGTTTATAAAAGTTCAGCTTTTGGTACATTCATCTTTTAATAAAATGATTACATCTATTTATTTCTACGTTATTGATGAACGTTTGACTTAGCTATGGATATACTTGAAGAGTTTTGCAAATAATTCGTGCCAATTTTAATCAACAATTGCACTTACCTAGAAAATGGATTGCATCATATTTGCTTCTAGTTACGAGCCAAAATTTTGAGTTAGATAGAATTTTTAGCATAAGCAGATACGAAAAGTTTGACTCTAAGAGCAGGATGTTTATAGAGCAAGAACAAATAATTCATTTTAAAATTTGGCAAACATATAAGAAAAGCGTCACCTAGTTTTTCTGTCTTATACAAGAGTTGACAGAATAACGGTAAATTATTGCTTCTAGTTATTTGATACCGCCATCAACCATGAGAGGTTGAGGTCGGACGGTGTGAAGGGAAAACTTTATATTAAGTTAAAAGAAAACTAGGATTATTTTGTTTAGTGTTAGTTTAATTATTTTTTGGTAGTTAATTGGATAATTATTGGTGAGGTTTGGCGCGCTTTTGCTGGCATATGATTAGAGACATAGGGGTGGTTTATTGGATTTATTAAGTTAGCGGTTATTTTATGAATTTATCCTTCACTTGTGGGTGATTTGTGCACAATAATCCTTTTTTTGTTATCAAACACATCATGAGCTATGATAGATGAAAACTAGCATTCTATACATGATTTTTTTTAGTCATGAGCTTTGATTATGGTATGATCAAATGGGAACTAGATTAACCCCGTGACCAATTGATGTGTCGTATTTTTATATAGGTTTTAGGTGCATTTATGTTGCATTATAAGAGCATTGAGAGGCTTTATAGTTCATAATTACATACGATTACTTAATTTGCGAAATATTACTCCTTTTGTGTGTTTTTGGTATTATTTGATGAATTTCATGTATTGAAAACATAATTGGAGTATTATTGGACAAGCTTGAGTACTTGGGAGCAATTGGAAGCAAACTACATTGATAAGGATAATTTTGGATGTATTTGAGTGCCAATTGGAGCTAAATTGGAGTTGGAATTTATTGAAAGAATTGTAGAAATCGAGTCATGTTCACTCTTTTGTCCATAACTTTTGACTCGATGCGGTATTGGAAAGTAGTCTTGAAGAGCTTTCCAACGATAGGTTGCACGGCCCAAGGCGAGTTGTATTATGAGAGATATGGGCTTCGCAAGTTGGCTCAGTCTGCCAGGAACTTCTTACGCGCACGCGGTTTTGATAATTTCGGTCATTTAATGATTTATTTGGCTTCCTTAGTAATTTTGGTTTCCTACTAGTATTAGGAGTTATAACTGTATATTATAGGTTTTCTAATTAGGTTGAGACATCTATTACTCACTTTTCTAATATCACGTTATTCTTCATCTAATTTTCTCTCTAGTTTTTGCCTTAGTTTGTTTTCAATTTCTACTTTGGAGATTCAAGATTCAAGATTTCATATTCATCTTCAATATTAATGAAGTTTTATTCCTTTCTCTTCTCTTTATTATATTTTTAATTATGTTTTCTATTAAGTTTATTGATGTTATTGCTATGATTAGTGAGTAGTTTTTCTTTATCTAAGATTGAGTTGATCCCTAGTATGGATTGATCTTATGATTTCTCTCTAATTCCAATGCTATTGATTTATATGTTTAGGGTTTGATAAGATTGTTATTATTGTTAATTTTGCATCTTGATTTAGCCCTAGTTTTATATTATCAACAGAAGTTGGAATTGAGATTAGGAATATTTATTTGATGCTAAATTGTTATTTTATTAATTGAGTTCATAAACGAAAGTTGGGTCTTGATTTAGATAATCTTGTCATTGATTTGAATTCTACCATGAAGATAGGTGAGAATTAAAATTGGGAATTATTTGACATTGGTTCTTAGTGCTTCTAATTATGTGTGTAAGCCATGAAATAGGAGACATACATGTTAGTTAGGCCTTTTGCTATCACGAAAGTGAGCTCTAGGTATTGAGGAATGACCGAGTCATAAGGAAATGTCAATCTCACCTAAACTATAATTGAATAACTGGGATGTGAGTTATATTTTGATCAATTCATATTAATGGTGATACCTAATCTTAGTGTTTGAATCATCATATTCATCGAGTTTGTCATATTTTGTCATTAGTTTAGTTGTTAGTTTATAGATTTTCTGGATATTTGGATTGTGTGGCTATTTCAGAGTCTAGAGTCAACTAGTGTTTAGTCTTGCACCTCCCTAAGTTCGACCCGTATGTGCTACGACACCGTTCACTTGCGGTATTAAAATAACACCCTAACATCTATTTCAAATACTTCCTCTGTAACATAATAACTGCAATAAATGAATGTTTTATTTCTCACAAATAATACTCATTGTTTGTTACAGTTATTATGTTACGGAGGAAATATAAGTCATCAGATATTGAAGCCCATAATATTTTGTAGAGGTGATCAAATATCGGGCTGGGTCGAGTTCGGGTCGGGCCATGACTTAAAAAATTGCCCACTAATCGGGGGGGCAAATTTCGGGCCAATTATTTGTGCCCAAAGCCCGCTTTTTCGGGCCAAAAATGGGTCAGGCCAAAATTAAAGTCCCAAACCAAAAAAAATCTGATCGGGTCCGAATTAGGGCCCAAATATTCTGCCCAAGCTTGGGCATTTTTTCAGTCGGGCACGCTTTGATGAGGTATAATATTGTGATACATTTTTCCCCCTATGGTAAGGAGAGGACCTCTCTAGACGTCAACCCATACGATGTTTTAGGTCAAACATTTGTGGGTCAGGCACTTGAAAGTTGGGAAAAAAAGTAAGGCGAATCTCTATCCCTACTGTTGGGGTGAATCATCAACCAACTACGTACTTCAAACAAGTTTGGTATAAAATTGTGATGTAAGCATATGCAATAATTTTTTCATAGTTTTTGACATTTTCATTCAAAACTTGAAATTGCAATAAATGGTCATTATTTTTTCATATCTATTAATAGGTACCCCTTTTGCTTTTATTTTTATATATACACTTCTTAAGATTTTCGATTTTGCTCTAATGATGTGTTCTTTTCATCGCATTAAAAAAATGAGTTTTAAGTCTAATCATCGGAGTTACTCCATCCCAATCAAGTGTCAACATAGTGTAAAATTAGGATCAATATCAAGTCAAATCCATGTAAACATACATGAGGTAAATTGAGGGCTGGTCAAATCAAATTAATTTTTTCTTGTTTACATGATTTATTATATTGCATGCTAAAATATCAATCTAATATTGCAATACAAACTACATAGTATTAAATAAATAATGTATTGAAATAGGAGAGAAAGAATATACTTAGATACGTATAACGAAAAATTAGGAGAGAGGAATGATGAACGTCTTTCATAGTTATAAGTGAAATACATTTGATGATATTGCTCAAAATTCATGGTCAACTTTTTGAGAATGAGTGAGATTTGAGAAAGTTGCAAGTTGAGATTATATTATTTTTGTTGGGCCATCGATGGTTTTTCTCTAATAGCCATGGATCATGATGGACAGACCATCCTCTAGGATACTATAGCGAGCGAGTTGACTTTACCTAGTTCAAAGAACTTGTACATGATGGAATTTATGTATCATTTGATATTGATATATATGGTCACTGGTCAGCAAACTTCGGATCCGGAACTTAAGTAATAGAACAAAGAATTATTGCAGTTGACATGGATAATTCAAAGATGGAGTTCTGGAAAACCGATATTTTAAGGACTTTGGGTGATTATTAATACATGGTTTGAAGATGACCCTTATAATTGGTCTTATCTCAACATATTAATGAAGTGATTGTTTTGTCTTTTATACGAGGTGTCTCTTTTACAAAATTAGATTTAAGTCTAATTGTTAATGTTTGTCTTTGCTTTGAGCCTTCTATTGGTCATTGTTTTCTATATAATCGTTATGTATAAGGCTTTTAAGGGTAGTTATTTGGGATACGACCTTGTAGATATTTATTATTATGTGTGCTCTATTAATGAAATATTACTTTTTATAAATAAAAAAGGTTTTTTTGTAACCAATAGAAAACCATAGATCTATTAGACTATTACATACTCCCTCCGTTTCATTTTAATCTACACACTTTGACATTTTACACTATTCACAAATTGCACTTTGACCATCATTTGTGATTTATACGCGAATGAAAATATAGTCATGTGGGATCTAGTTAGATTCATCATAACATGTATTTTATTAATATGCACTTTTTATAATTTTTACAAATACAAAACTAAAGATATATGTCCTCAAAGTTTTGCATTGGCATGCGTGAAAAGTGTAAGTGTGTAGATTAAAATGAAACGGAGGGAGTAAACAAAAACAAAGAGGAAATGTGTCACACTCTTTCTCACCTAAACCATTTGTGATATGTTGGAAAACAAAATATTATATTAAAGAAACTAGTATTTTTTTAAAGGGAATTTTTTTATAAATTTTTTATAAATTGTATTATGTAAACTACATTTATTAAGATTTTTGAAGATTTTAAATTGTAATATCCAAATTTAATCCATAAAAAAGTATGTCGTTATGTATAATACATGATGAGCTTCGCTCGGATCAAAAAGTAGTATTTTACGACGTATGCATCTGCGTTTTGCCTCCAAAAATAGATAAGACAAAGACCAAGGAATAGCTTCCGATCATGTATTTCATCCTTTTCAAAATACATGCAATATTTTCATATCTACGAACCTTAACTCGTATTCTCTTATAAATGAATAAGAAAAAATAATGTGGTCTTATTTGATTCGTCATATTGCATACTTTTACAATATCATATTTTTATAAAATATATATGTACATAATTAAAGGTATTAAGGACCAAAGTAGTGCGTTGATAGTGTCTAGGTAAGAAATAAAGGGAGGTACTATTAATAATGCCCCACTCCAATCATGTATCAATAATGACCCAAAGTCCTTATAAGATCAGGAAAATCAAATGTGAATTTTCCATGTCAACTGTAAAAATTGGCTTTTCAATTGCATAATTCCGTAGCTTGCGGACCATATATGTCAAATAAAAAAAAAAGTCCTTGCATTCGAATTTGAACAACGTTTTTTAGTGGGTGATCAACTGGACGAGTTGTTCGAACGA
Organism: Beta lomatogona; assembly: GCA_947646795.1. Classification (NCBI taxonomy): domain Eukaryota; kingdom Viridiplantae; phylum Streptophyta; class Magnoliopsida; order Caryophyllales; family Amaranthaceae; genus Beta; species Beta lomatogona. The sequence goes on along the minus strand of CANSNZ010000242.1, from coordinate 284,944 downwards.
GACAGTTTTATAACCTACATTACTCGACTTGTCTCTATATATAGGGTGCCAATCATGGCTATTATATACAACCTAACTAAAAACCCAGATCAAGCCAAGTAAACTAAAACAAAGTTTCCCTTAGCTTGCAAAGTATTACACCTATTCTCTCCAACTACTTCCAAAATGAATAACCTTATCATCTTCTTCACTTTTTCTCTCTTGGTTTCTCTTTCCCATGCTATTGAATTTGATTTTTGTGTAGGAGACTTGAGTCTCCCAAGGGGACCACAAGGATATGCTTGCAAAGATCCTGCTAATGTCACAACAGATGATTTCGTTTACACTGGTTTTCGTGGTGAAAGAACCACCTCAAACTTATTTAGAAATAATGTGACTTTTGCATTTGCTGATGAGTACCCAGCGTTGAATGGTCTGGGTATTTCTATGGCAAGATTAGACTTTGGTGTAGGTGGAGTGATACCAATTCACTCACACCGAACATCAGAAGTTATTATCTTAGCAACAGGGTCTATAATTGCAGGATTCATTGACACAACCAACACTGCATACTATAGAAGACTTGAGGTTGGAGATGTTATGATCTTTCCGCAAGCCATGCTTCATTTTCAAGTTAATGTTGGTACAACTCCAGCTACTGCATTTGTTAGCTTGAATGGCGCAAATCCAGGGCTACAACTCACTACCACCGCGTTATTTGCTAGCAATTTGCCTGCTGATATAGTTGAGCAAATCACTCTTCTAAGCAATGAGGAAGTCATGAGGCTAAAGAGGATATTTGGGACTGCTTAGTTCCTTCGAGTTATTGTCTACTTTTCTTACTAAAAGTTGGTTTTTAGCGTACTCAAATAATCATACTCCAAAAGAGAGTGTGTATGGGTGCTTGTTCTCTAATTCCCTTTTCATATTCAACTTCGAAAGTTTGTGCAAATGTTACCTTGTGTAATTTCTCTCCAGTATTGAATAATAATTCTAAATCTTTGCTCCCTCCTACTCTGTTATAACGGATTATACGTACGTTGTTGAGATGATTGTTATGTTAGCTTCAGATTTTGCTCTGCTACACAAAACTCCAAATCGTAGACATAATTCTACTTATGGTTTCCAAAACCTCTTTTGCTCATGGAATCATAGACCTCATTCCAAGCTCTTCAAACTTCTATTAAGATAATTGTCTACTAGAGAAATTTTATAAGGTAGTCTTCGACAAAAGTTATTTAAGAATTGTTATATTTTATATGATTTCGCACGATACCAAACATGGGTGTTAATTAAGAATCGGACGGACCTAAAATACACAATTTAATAAACTTGTAAGCCTAATCAGCCGAAATTATTAATGTTCATTTCGGACTAATATGAAGGATAATTTGTAGATGTAGCATACTATCACGTGGGCCATGACTACCTACTCCTTTATATTCCCACAAGTCTTATATGCATGTGATGGGTGCAAAAGTATATAAAGTTCTGCCTAAAAAATACAGTAAGTAATAGTTATTGGAAGGGAGAAGAGGAAGAGCCAATAGTCTGTTTAAGATCCTGATACTGATTGTGATTAGAGTTCATGCCATAGTTACTTACGCGTTTGATATTGTTTCATTGTGTGAGTTTTATTAACTTTCTTACTATGATGTAATAAATAATGATGATGTTGCATGTTTTTGCGGGTTGATGATAATACAGAAGAAGAGGCTTACAGGAGAATCGAAGCCGATGTCCTCTGTCCTAGAGCAAGAGCATGATTACATTCCTCGTGCAATTGTGCGGGAGCTGAGGGAGGAGTAGACAGAAGAATACAAGGCTCCTCCAACGCTGAGAATATTGGAATTGGTTTTATTTTAGGCATGTACAGAAGATGTTGGGTTGTTATTTAACCTTCTAAAAATGGTCACCCAACTTAATTTTGAAAACTGACAAAAAAAAAAAATTACTCTTTCTAGTTTTTATATTGGGAGGAAGTAAAAGTAGTTATTCTCAAATCTTCACTAATCACTCACCAAGTAATAGCGCATGCTTCAATAAGATTTGTTGAAATACAAATAATAACTTTTGGCACTTTTGCTCATGTAAATACACATATCATGCTACGCTACTACAATACAAATACAATCACCATTTGCCTACACAACGATTTCCCATCCCCTGCACCTCAACAAAATCAGGAGTAAAATTAGTTCCTAGAAACTTGAAGTCCCTACTTGCGTTGGGTTTTCTTGTTGTTCTTCAAAGTCAGGCAACACAAGACTACAAGAGTACTGGGGTACAAAACTTCGTTGTCTGATGAGTTCATGAAGATCGTGAACGATCTTGAATACAGCATCAGGCCTCGCATGCTTCAATGCGACATAATTTGCAGGTACATAGCCAGTAAGGGAGATGAGATTTGGAAACAGCACATTGCACAGGATAATAAGACTTATACACAACCCAACTCCACTTACACATAATATATATCCTCCATCCACATAAAATAATCGCATTGTTCAAAGCCTTCACAATTATAACTTTTTGTTAGGAAAGACCTATTAAAATAGCTAGTTGCCTAGTTTGTTGGGAAAGACCTAATAAAAACTTTTTTTGTTGAAAAAGACCTATTATAATACTTCCCTTTATTACTTAATACCACCTCAATGATTTCTAGCCAAAAAGTCAATTTTCCGACATTGACTTTTCTTCCCTTTCATTTCTCATTAAATGGGACCAACCTATTTATTTTATATCCTAATCCCTTAACCCTACCAGACCCTTTCCTCTTGCTTCCCATTTTAAGGGATTAGGATAAAAAAAATAGGTAGGTCCTATTTAATGAGAAAGGGAGGGGAAGAAAAGTCAACATCGAAAATTGACTTTTTGGCCGGAAAACGTTGAGGTTGTCTTAAATAACAAAGGGAAGTATTCTCCCTTCTTCGGAATGGTTGGGTTGCATCCAGTTTGCTGATCTGGGATTTCAGGTAGTATTTTCATGGGCATCTTGAGGAGTTGGACAATTTGGAGTTTAAATATGAGAATTCAAATCAAAGGTAAGGCTTTTTAAATGGAGTTAAGTAATGTTTTCTTAAAAATTGGTGAGATCTTTAAGAATCTAAAAAGGTGGATTAATTATCTTATTAAGTTAATTGAATGGGTTCCGATATCCTTAACGGTTCTTCAAAGTTGATTGAATTTGTATACTCTAAACGATTTGACCACCCTTGGTGGAAAATTCAATCTGGTTATAATAGGTGGAGTTGGTTTTTGAAGCTAATAAGTGTTGAGATTAAGGGTGTTTTGTAATCAATTTTTCTCCCTGCCATGAATGTTGCTAATCCTTGGAGGAATTTTGTCAATGCCTTTCTTCAAGTAGCTCAAGAGGAGTTGAAGCAACCTGATGTTGCTGTTGTTGGAGTCAGTCAGATCTGTTTAGAGTCTTTTGTTACGCTTGGCAGAGAAACTTCGTCTTTCTCTCACGATAGTGAGTTCAAGTTAGAAGTGGATGCTTTACTGAATTGGGAAAATCTGCAGATTGGTTCTAGTTATGACTTAGAGCGTAAGGGTGGTTATGTTAAGGAGCAAAAGGTCTCTTGTGATTCTATTCATATGTTGAGTAGTGACCATATAAATAATGCTGGTGGTACCAATGAGAAGGTGTCGCCAAATCCATAGAGGTTGTCGGAGAGTGTTGGTTTAGATAGTGATGCCAGTACCTTTTTATCTGCAAATGAGATGTTTATCAATGAAAAATCAGTTGTGTTGATGGAAATTAGGTTTCAGTTTGTGCTAATGGAAATGTTAGAAATGTAGTTACCGCCGGTGATGTTAGTAATGGTTCAATTTTGTCGTTTGAATCTAATTCGAACAATGTTGTCCCAAGTTCTCCGTTTCAATGGGCACAAAAGAAAAATCAATGTCAATTACTTCGTCATTTTGGGTTCCATCATAACTTGGAGAAGAATGATCAATCTAGAGAAATGGGGTCCAAGTAGCAAAGAGATGGTGTAGTAAGAGATATCCTAGTGGCTAATATGGTGTTCATGACATTGAAAATTTAAGGGTCTTATGAGTTTCTTAGGTGTTTTCTTTTCTTGTCCTTAGCTTCCTAGCTTTGTGGCTGTTGTTAATGTTGGGAGTTGTTGCTTGTGCATGGAATTGGTAGGAGTGTGATGTTTATCTTAGTCTAGTGCTCGTGTTGTTTCGGGGTTATTGTCATATTTTGAATTATTTGGTTGTAGAAGTTGTTAGTCTTTGTCATCACGTTGTTAGGGGTGTAGTCTTGGCGTTTTAATGTTGCTTATAACTCTAAATTGAGTTTTTATGAAATGAATTAAATTATCAAAAAAAAAAGTAACAAAGAGAAGTATTATATTAGGTCTTTTTTTTTTTCGACAAAAATATTTTTATTAGGTCTTTTCTAACAAAATAACTATTTTAATAGATCTTTTCCAACAATAAAACTCTCACAATTAAGTATTTAACATAATTGCATAGTATCTATAACTTAAGAAGTCAAGATAACAATGCATGATTATTTTTATTTGTCTATTTGCCATTGCAGATGCATTATCAGTTATGGGGTGTTTGGTTCACAAATATCTTCGAAACCCATACCTCAAACCTAAAAGGCATTAGAAGCCCAAAAAGGAAGTGGGTCAGGAGGAGGAGCCAACCGTGAAGGAGTCACTGTTCTACCACCGTGGACCGTGTACTATGAAGGAGTAGTAGCCAGTGTAACACCATCGCCGGCTAGCAGCTACCGATTTCTGTCATCAACTCTGCAATTTATTTTAAATCTTTTAAAGCAAATCAGAATTTCTGCTGATTGTTTTCTACATGCTATAAATTTTATTTTTTTGACAAGTAGATGCTGTAAATTTGATAGGATAAATTTAGGGTTATTTCCTAAATCTATCTATCTAGTTTTGTTAGTGTTTATTTAGAAGTAATATTCGTTGGTACGGTATTACTATTGGGAGATATTGTGTTAATATGTTTAATGGGCCATATTGTTTTGTGTTAGTATTGCTTAGGCCTAAGCTCTTCTAATTAATTAGGATGTATATATACAATAATATTATGATTAATGGAATGAGAGAGGTCGGCCCTGGATCAGGGCAGGCGGGGCACTCGCTCAGGGCCCATAAATTGGGAATTTATCTTCGTTTTTTTTGTCATCAAGTCATTTTACATATTAGGAAAAAGACATGTTACTACGAAGGCGGCGACACTGGCTAGCCAGGTTATGAGCAGCCTGTACTTGGTCCCTTACCACCTTAATTAACTAACACCACTGTAAAGATCCGGTAAGTTGCTTGATAGCACGTACCGTCCAGCTAATGACAATATTTGACGCTCTTAGGGAACGTAAATAGCTTACCAAAAGAGCAGAGTCTGTTTTGATGAGGACTTGTGTATATCCTTGACTGGAGGCCCATTTTAAAGCGTGATAGCAGGCCATGGCTTTTGTTTGTAGAGCTGAGGTTGCATGCTGAAAGTCCCCTGCCCCTTTGCATGTGTTCATATCCCTTTCCTGCAATACCCAAGCATATCCTCCCATCTGGGAAGTAGAATCCCAGGACCCATCTGTCTGCAGTGTGACCTCGGGGCTGCCATATAGGTGTTGACCTATGGTGGCAAGCAGGAATCCTGGTGGGAAAAAGGATGGTTGGCCAGCGCGGTCAGAGGCGCTCTTACAGGTATAAGTGTGATGGGTTGTGAGTCCATCCAGAATTAGTCGTTGAAGTTCAGTAGGGGTGATATTGTTGTCTCAATTACTATTATTCCTTGCACACCATGATCCCCATAATGTAGCTATGAAGAGGGGGGTTCGTTGATCTTCTGGCCCATCTTCTTTCCGCAAGTACCTCAGTCAGGCGATAATCCACTGGGTAATTGGACGCACAGGGATTGAGTTGAGGCACCTACTCAAAGGGCCATCTGTCCAAGCCGGGATTGTCCGTGGACAGCCACGGAACAAATGATCCAAATCTTCCTTGCCTGAGTGACATAAGGGACATTGATCAGTGGAGCCAATATTTCTTCTGAAAATGTCGTCTGTGACGCCGAGGCTATTATGTAGTATTTTCCAGAGGAAGAGTTTCCACTTTGGCATGATATCCAAACTCCAGAGGTGTCTGAAGAAAGACAGTTCCTGCGGAGTTTTCATGCTACGGATTTCTTTTTCCTTCAAGAGGATGTAATACCCAGATTTAGTGTTGTACAGGCCCGAAGTAGTGAAAGGCCAGTAGGTATAATCAGGGTTATTTCCACTTGGGGGGAGTTCCATTCCCAGGATTGCTTTGGCACTGTGGGAAGAAAAGAAGCGGTAGATTATATTGGAGTTCCACGTTTGCCCTAGAGGAGAGATAAGTTGGCTAACTTTGAGTGAGTTTGCTTGAGCCAAGGTAACATCATCCTTTATGACCGGCACTGTGCCATTTACCCACTTATGTTGCGCAGCTAGGATGCGGTGTCTGTTGCCCACTTTCCACACACTCTGAGCTCCAAGGAGGTTGTCAGCCATGAGGAGGCCTCTAGAACCCCACTAATTGTGGCCTGGATGTCGATAAAGTTGGGGGCTGGGGAAGTAGGATTACCAACGACTCTGGCAATTAGACTCCGGGGGTTACTGTAGATACGCACCACTTTTTTCATCAATAAGGCTTTGTTAAATATAGGGCTTTGTTAAATATTCCCACATTTTGGACCCCTAGACCCCCTGCTCCTTTAGGGAGGTGGAGCAGATCTTTGGACTACCATGCTATCCCACGCCCCGGTTATTCGACCCGGAAGAAGCGCGCAATCATGCTATCGAGCTTGTTGGTGATAGATGTGGGAATGTGAAAGACCCCTAGAATGTGAGAAATGGAGGCCACTAGCACTGAATTGATGAGGATAAATTAATCCGTATGGGACAGTGATTTCAAATTCCAGTTGGAGATCATAGTGGAAATTTTATCCAGAAGGAATGTGAAGTGGTGCTTTGGACACGATTGGAAGTCGATCGGGGCCCCGAGGTAGGTACCCACTGACATCTTTATGTCCATACGCATGAGTGCTTTATAGGAGTCCTGTGACACTTGAGGAATATAAGGGCTGAACTTGGGGAAAGATTTTTGCAGACTCACCATTTTTCCTGAAATGTCACAAAACCTTGATACAAGAGTTGACACTGCTTGGTAGGGCTGGCGGGGATGCTTTGAAGAAGAATAAAGCATCATCCGCAAAGAAGAGGTGATAGATTTTGAGGGCTCCTCTCCTGTAGGTATCCCTTCAAACAACTATATATCAGTAGCTAGATCAGTCATGCGGGAGAAGATGTCCATGCATAAGAGGAAAAGGTCAGTTCTCCATTAAAAATGATTTGGTAAGATACCGTGGAGATGCATTGGTATATCAGTTGAATCCACTGATCCGGAAAACCATATGCCTTTAAAGTTTTAAGGTGGAATATCCAGCTGACCCTATCGTAGGCTTTGTTCATATCTAGCTGGAGAACGGCTAAATATCGATGACCCCCTTTTTGCCTATTGATGACATTAAGTAGTTCATGACTTATCAGGATGTTATCATCCATATGCCTGCCAGGCACAAAGGCATTTTGGTAATCATTAATGATGGAGGCTAAGAGGGGTTTCATTCGGTTAACCAAGCATTTAGATGCACATCTGTAAATTGTATTGCAGAGACTGATAGGGCGTAACTGGTTGGCTTCCTCCGTACTTGCAATTTTTGGGATGAGTACCTGATAGGATGTCGTACACCTGTCAAAAATAATTCCTGCAAAACCTTTTAAAAATGTAGTAGGGTAAGTAGGGTCGAATCCACAGAGAGATGGTTGTTTTAATCTAGCTTCTAATGCATGGAGAAACTAAACAAAATCAGGAATAATGAATTAAAATTCAACACTAATCCAACTACGAAAATCAAGCTAAAAATGATCTAGGGCAATGGTTCACCATGTTCATAACTATAATCTATCAAAATATCATCAATGGTTCAATTAATCAAATATCTAGAGCACATGTTAATCCTACGGTCGGGCCTTAACGCTCTCAAATCAACATATGCTAGTACGGTCGCTCAACATAATCAGATTTGCTAATTGTAGGTAAGCCTCTAAAGAGTACTATCTCTCGATCTATGACTCGATATTAGCAATATTTAATCAGACAATTGATCAGATTGCAAGATTAACAATAAAAACACTAATCACTTAGAGACATCAATAACTAATCAAACCATTAATAAATATCAATCAAGAATCATAACATATAAACATGGATTGTCAAACCCTAGAATATAAACTACTCAATCATGAAATAAATAAAGAAATTTAAATCTACAAAGAAAAGCATGATCAAAGAAATCAATGAAAGAAAAGAGATGAAAATTATAAACTCATGAATTAATGAAGAAAAAAGAAACTAGGGTTTGCCATGAAAAACTAGAGAGAAAAGGAAGAAGAGAAAACTAAACTAAAACCTCATAATGAAAATAACGTTCGAAAAAGAGGTCTTTTGGGGAGAGAGAGAAGACCTCATAATGAACCGGCAAGCGATTTTGGCTCCTTTCTCGCCCGGTTGACCGGGCTAACATGCCTTGCATCCTGTGAAAATTTCATTTCGCCCGGTCGGGCGAAACCGCCCGGTCGACCGGGCGGGAAAACAGCGATTTTGCGTCAACTTGCGAAGGCTGTATCTCTCGAACCAGAAGTCCATTTGGGGCGTGTGACCTATTGTTGGAATTTCTTGATTCTAAGAAGCACATCAAAAGTTATGATCAGAAGAGTATACATGACTCCTTTTTCACATTTCTTCTAATGATTTTCCGCTTCGTTTTCGCCCAAACTCATACTAAGACGTACCCATACTATCCTTATGCATCGTAGCTTATTTCCAGGTGCTCCTAATCCTCAAGCTCAGCTAAATATACTCCAAATACGTTCTAATTACCTGAAATTCATCAAAAACAAGAAAGCATACCGAATAGGAGTAGAATAACATAACTTAAGAATATGATGCAATAATGAACCTAAATATGAATCTAAATGCTCTAAAATGCAACCTAAATGCACCTTAAAACTATATATAAATATGATTTATCAAACTCCCCCAAGCTAAACCATTGCTTGTCCCCAAGCAGTAAGACATAGACATGGGAAAAGTAAGACAACCTACAATATAGGACTAAAACAGGGCTAAACACTCAACTTAAAACACAGGAGATATAATCACTACACAAACCAAGCATCGAAACAATCTCGAACAAAGCCGCATAGCATGTCATGTATCACAATCAACTCTCCAATCATACCACATACCATCTCTCCCAAGCTGGATTTAACCAAACCTGACAGACCTCACTATAGTCATGTGCGCTCAAATCTCTCATGTGCTTAAAGGATAAATGATGACACTCAACCTAATCAAGTCGACTCAGATGAAGCAAATACTCTTTAACTTTGACTTTTTGACTCACTTAACACTCAACAATACAATACACAATGATCAAGAGGACTTTTAAGGGTTGTAATGGGGCAGAGGTTAAAGGTATGGAATAATTTGGGAATTGTGGTGGAAAAACCAAGAAGGGGGAGCATCATATAACTGAAAACATGACCAAGAAAGATCACAACAACTCCACGCAACAACCAAGAATCTCCAAATATAATCAACAACCTTATTCACTCAAGAAATTCAATCATAACCCTTTTTATTTCACTTTATTCACAACTTTTTTTTTTCACTTCTTTTTCATTTCATTTTTCACTTTTTTTTTCTCGAACTTACAATTCAATTTCAAAGCTCACTAAACACACTTTTCCATCCTTCTAAACCACAAATAGAGCATTTCAATTCAATACAAACCAAACCAAAACTAATACTCGCTCCCCCAAGCTAGGCTTAGGATATCAAATGAGGCCAATGGCTTCTAATGTAGGTAGCAATCAAACATAGTCAGAAAGGCTCAGCGGGGCTAGAGGAAGGATAATATGAAAACAAGAGTAACTCTGGAGCTAAGATCATGAAATAAAATGCCTCAATCATATCAAAATGTATGCACTATCAAATATCAAAGAGTACCAAGTCAAAATCAAGATCAATGCGACAACTAAGGAACTAATCACACATGAAAGAACATAACCGACACGTATACGTCGGTTTATAGGCACGAAGCTCACTTAGTTTAAGGTGTCTCGCACAATAAAGTTAAATCGAACCGAGAGAGATCAATCAATCTTACCACAAACAATCAATTGCGAAACAATCGTGCTATAAAGTATCATGCTCAAGATGAACGACGCTTAGGAAATGTAGTAAAATATCATCAAAGTTCTCAAAGAGTGCCAGCAATAGTCCTATAGATGCAACTAAAATGAGATGAAGTCTAATATGAAATGAAATATGCTAATGTAACTAACAAAGCAGTACAATGTTTTTGGTTACACGTAAACTCCCACTCCTAGTGAGCGGTACAAACCGTGCAACATCCTATGAAAGCAATGAAAAAACTACTCTAAATGCAACTAACATGCGCTAAGTAATGATGACAAACATCCTCCCCCAAGCTGAATGACACATTGTCCTCAATGTGAACAAAGAGGAATTAAATGAGGGAGAGGTACAACTTACAAAAGGGGTGGGTAATCAAAGGGAGTGTCAAAAAACATCGACACCTCCACCACAATCGATAGTTGTAATGAGGCAATGAACTTAGCCAAAAAAAATTGGCTATGCTTGCACCTAGCAAAAGACTTCATCACACATTAGCAAAGTTAGTCAAACCAAAAAATAAATAAAAATAAAATAAAAATAAAATAAAATAAAATAAAAATAAAAAATGAACAAAGTCGGGCTGCCTCCCGATAAGCGCTGATTTAAGGTCTTGCATGACCGTTTAAGATTAGTAGATCACTCATAATAGTTCAACGCTCTAAGAAGCTTATCATATGTTCATGCAAACATCTCAAAGCATATTATATAAGAATGGAAAGGAAAAATGAAAAAAATTAGTACTAAAATATTACTAAAACTACCAAAAGAAAAATCAAAGGAAAAATTATATTTACAAGAAGAAGAAAAAGAAAAATCGTTAGTCATTTTACAGGACTCAAAAGAAGGAAAAGAAACCAATTGTACATTATTTACATTATCATGAGAGTCATTCAAAAGGGGAGAAAGAAGGAACGATGGAGGATATAATAAAGGGGAAGAAGGAATAAGATCAAGTTTTTGAGAGAAAGGAACATGAGACTCAAAAACAATAGGTGGTACCGATAAAGACTCATAAATCACCTCACTCTCAACTTGACTTTCCTCCAAAGAAGAAATTTCAACCATGGTTTCTTCCTCCTGCAAAACATCCATCACATTGGTCTTTCTCTCAATCTTTTCATCATCCTAATAGCTCTCATTTATTATCCAACCCTCCTCATCATCATAAATAAACGGTTTGGGGCTAGAATTTTGAGCAAATAGACATTCATATTGGGAAGAGGAGTTAAAACCATAAACTAAAGTCACATCACACGAAGAAAAATCATGTGAAGTAGACCCGACAATTTGAACAATAAGGGGTTGGTGTCATGTAAGTTTGGGGTGAAAGAGCAGATGAAGACATCTCCCACTCATAAGTATCCCTAGCCAACCACACAATTAAATCCCAACAATAATCAGGTGATCGGAATAGAAATTCCCCATTAGACATAGATTCTACCACCATCCTAGTTTCTTCATTTAACCCCTCATAAATCACTAGGCACATATCCCACAGTTCAATTCCATGATTAGGACCAATATAATCACCAAGCCTATGGTAGTATTTCCAAAACGCTTCATTCTCATACTGAGGAAAAAAAAATTGCTCTAGAATTACTAGCATGTACATGGGGTTCACAAAACATATGAGGTAATTCAGGAGAACTCATGCAAAAATTGGGAGGATTTTGATAGATGCATCAAAACTGTAAACATGAGAATCCCAAGAATTATTACTATGTTGCCTAGCAAAAGAATTATCCCCATCATCAAAATAGCATGACTCCATGATACAGAAAAGTTATTTAAAAAAAATAAAAATAAAAATATTCACAAAAGGAAAAATAAAATAAAATAAATATATACAGTTTAGTCTCATCAATAATAAAAACTAAATAAAACTATACCGTCTCCCCGACAACGGCGCCAAAATTTGATAGGATGTCGTACACCTGTCAAAAATAATTCCTGCAAAACCTTTTAAAAATGTAGTAGGGTAAGTAGGGTCGAATCCACGAGAGAGATGGTTGTTTTAATCTAACTTCTAATGCATGGAGAAACTAAACAAGATCGGAATAATGAATTAAAATTCTACACTAATCAAACTACGAAAATCAAGCTAAAAAGGATCTAGGGCAATGGTTCACCATGTTCATAATTATAATCTATCAAAATATCATCAATGGTTCAATTAATCAGATATCTAGAGCACATGTTAATCCTACGGTCGGCCTTAACGCTCTCAAATCAACATATGCTAGTACGGTCGCTCAACATAATCAGATTTGCTAATTGTAGGTAAGCCTCTAAAGAGTACTATCTCTCGATCTATGACTCGATATTAGCAATATTTAATCAGACAATTGATCAGATTGCAAGATTAACAATAAAAACACTAATCACTTAGAGATATCAATAACTAATCAAACCATTAATAAATATCAATCAAGAATCATAGCATATAAACATGGATTGCCAAACCCTAGAATATAAACTACTCAATCATGAAATAAATAAAGAAATTTAAATCTACAAAGAAAAGCATGATCAAAGAAATCAATAAACGAAAAGAGATGAAAATTATAAACTCATGAATTAATGAAGAAAAAAGAAACTAGGGTTTGCCATGAAAAACTAGAGAGAAAAGGAAGAAGAGAAAACTAAACTAAAGCCTCATAATGAAAATAACGTCCGAAAAAGAGGTCTTTTAGGGAGAGAGAGAAGACCTATTTATAGTTTATACAAAACCGGCTAAAAAAGGCAAATAAACCCGTCTCGAGAAACCGCCCGGTCGACCGGGCGAAATCAACCCGGTCGGGCGACGGTGATTGAGGAGCTACGACAGAACAACAAATCCGCCCGGTAGGGCGCGCAAGCGATTTTGGCTCCTTTCTCGCCCGGTTGACCGGGCTAACATGCCTTGCATCCTGTGAAAATTTCATTTCGCCCGGTCGACCGGGCGGGAAAACAGCGATTTTGCGTCAACTTGCGAAGGCTGTATCTCTAGAACCAGAAGTCCATTTGAGGCGTGTTACCTATTGTTGGAAAGCCCTTCAAGTATAGTTTCCAACCCAACTGGAATTTCTTGATTCTAAGAAGCACATAAAAAGTTATGATCAGAAGAGTATACATGACTCCTTTTTCACATTTTTTCTAATGATTTTCCGTTTCGTTTTCGCTCTAACTCGTACTAAGACGTATCCATACTATCCTTATGCATCGTAGCTTATTTCCAAGTGCTCCTAATCCTCAAGCTCAGCTAAATATACTCCAAATACGTTCTCATTACCTGAAATTCATCAAAAACAAGAAAGCATACCGAATAGGAGTAGAATAACATAACTTAAGAATATGATACAATAATGAACCTAAATATGAATCTAAATGCTCTAAAATGCAACCTAAATGCTCCTTAAAACTATATATAAATATGATTTATCAGTACCAAAATAGTACGGTTCCATTCCTTGAGGAGGTAGCCTGAGGAAAGGAAGTGGTTGACAGCATCAAATACCTGGGGACCCAATCGGTCCCAGTAAGCTTTGGAGAATTTGGATGGGAAGCCATCCATACCAGGGGATTTCATATCATCAATGTCAAACATTGCTTGTTCAATTTCCTGATAGGAGAAAGGGGTGCTAAGAGATGTCTATTGTTGATAATTTAACTGTGGGAGGTGCATTTCGCGTAAGAACAAATCAATGCTTTCAGCCCTTTGTAGTGTATCAGGCAAGTGAGAATCTTGGGCCTTGTAAATGTCTTGGAAATAGGATTGGATGACGTCAGAAATGTTGATTTGTGTATCCAGCCAGTCCCCCTCCTAATTACGCAGCGCGTAAATTTTTTTTTGCTTTTGCCTTTGTTTAAGTTTATTGAAAAAATATCTTGTAGGTAGATCTCCATTCTGAATCCTATGGTCCTTAATCAGTTGGGACCAGTACACGAGTCCAAGATCAATATCATTAAAGACTTGGCGTCGTTGAGTCATAAAACCATTGGCATCATCGAGTGAACAAATATCCATACTGGAGTTTTGTAAGTGGTCCGAAATTTTTGTCCAATCAAGCCCCCAGGTTTTTCGGTTATCAAGGCACCATATCTTCAAAGTGTACCAAATTAATTCCAGTTTGCGAGCAAGTTGGTACATAGGAGAACCCTGAATATGGATTGACAACTTGGTGATAATGATCTGTAGGACTTCCAGAAAGAGAAGGCACCAATGTTCAATTTGATAGGGACGTTTTTAGGGTGGTTGGGGGGCTGCGGTTTGGAGTAGAATCGGGGGCGGGGAATGATCATATTGTAATAAGGGGAAGTTACGGACCTTAGTAAATGGAAAATCATTCTCCCATTGTGGGTCCATATACGCTCTATCCAATCGTTCCATAATAAGATTGTCTCCTTCTCGGCCATTTGTCCAAGTAAATCGTGGTCCTAAAAAGGGAACGTCATTTAAAAGGAGCGTATCTTTCCAATTAATTATATCCTCCCAAACCACGGATGAGTCCTGAACCCCCTAACTTGTCTTGGTGTTGGTCCAATTGATTAATATCCCCTATGATAATATAATTTTTAACGTTGCCATGTAGCGCGATAAGGTCGTGCCATAGTGTTGAGCGATGTTGATGACGCGATTCTCCATACAAGAACAAAACATAACTTACTTTCCCAATAGGAGTTTCTATTTTACATAGTACAAAATGACGGCTTGTGCTAACAACTGTAACTACAAAGGGGGCCCAATAAAAAACAACTATGCCACCCTTAGTACCTTCCGCATCAACTCCTAGAACACTAGTAGGATTAGTATTAGCTAACATATTATGTACATCAACAACTTTCATCTTCGTTTCTTGCAAACACAAAAAAATAGGGCGAAACTTAGACACGAGCCAGAAGATATATGGGACCGTCGAGGTGTCTCTGGCATTCAATCCTCGACAGTTCCCTGATATGATATGCATGGGGGAGTTGGTGATTGATCTGGGTCAATCACAACCCTTGTAGTATCATCCTCCAAAGAAACCATGAGTGCAAATTGTAATTCCATTTGCTCATCCGGGTCTTTTTCCATCGAGATTTTACTTTGTTTTTGTGTCCGTGCCCCGGTAGTATGTGCTGACGTACTAGCTTGGCGCTTCCTTTGAATCAGAGGCGTGACTTCCTCTCCAACCTCCACTCCCAAGTCGCGAGCCATAGACAGATCAGTCAAGGCCTTGGCTCGAAAAGATTGGGATAGAGAACTTGGGCGTAAATTGAAAGCGCCCTTGGCTTCCCAGCGTTCCATTTTGCATTGTTTCTTTTTGTGGCGAGAGAACTCATGGCCATAATCAAACTCAAAAAACCCAGTGGAGATGCTTCTTTTGTGGGAGTCTCTTCTAGTTTTCCCTTTAAAGATGAGAGAAATACACTTCCCTAGTCAAACCCGAGCCCTTAGTTTAGTTAAAAATTTATGGGTTAGGCCTTGGGTTTGTGACGGTGGGTGGACCTGCGGGTTAACCGGCCTGATCATGATGGGGTGGGCTTCCATATTTTGCTGCGGGTAATTGCTGGGCCCACCAATTGAAGAGTTGGGTTTAGGGGGTCGGCTAGTAGAGGGGGAGATGTACGAAAGCAATCTTCCAAAGTTGGTGGATCCGGTGAACGGGCCCTAGGTGAATCCGGCCTCGGTCCACTTAGCCCATTTGCATGGTAGGTTTGGTTGGGTAGGCTCATAAGAAGGGGATGGAAGTGGGGTGGGTGGTGGGAATATTCCATCCAATTACTTGGGCCCGCTTCTTCGAGCTGAGGAACATGTGGCCCATGGTAGGCTTGGTTGACCACGTCCTCTAGGGTTTGCGAGTTGTGGGTGGGCGAAGAGCAAAACCCTATTGCGGCCCTAAATGATATGTGGGCCCATGATGTTATTCCTAGGGAGTGAAGAAGTCCACGGTTTCGGGTTTGGGGTTGGCGGTTGTGGATTGTTCACTGGTGGGGGGAATGTGAAGAGTGTGCGAAGGGGGTGGTTTCTCTATGAGTTGGTGTGGTGGAGAAAACTCGACCCACCCTTTCTAGAGATGTACCAAATTTGCGCCCTGGAGAGGATGGGATGAGGGTGTGGAGGCGGAAAATTGGAGGGAGGGAGGAGCGGTTAGAGAAGTCCATAGGTAGATTGGTATGGTTTTCTGGGTAATCTAGGGAGAAGGCAGGAGACTCAGGTCCCCTAGGTGGGTGGTGGAAATCAGGTTCCCAAAAATCCTCCTCTTCGTTCCTCATTCGGATCTTGGTAGTATGGGTCATTAAGATTAGGTAAAAACTCTAAGAGATTTACTCGGGTATTACGAGTAGCAAAGCGGTCGCTCAAACTGCGGATTTGGTTGGTATAGAGGGGTGTAATGCCTGGTCCATAGATGAAAGGGAAGTCCTGCAACTTCAAACTCACCCATCCTCCGGTGGATGCGGTGGTGAGCGTCATACGCCGATAAATGGCAGCGATTAGTAGGGTGGCCTACTCCTCCACATGTCTTGCAAAACCTAAAGACGCCCTCGTGCCAGAAGAAGACCCAAATAATCCTATCACCTTCCAAGGGCAGGAAGCAACCAGGTATTAATGGTTGGCTAAGATCAATCAAAACCCTTGCCCTGAGATACGGTTGGTTTGAAAGACCCGGCCCTAAGCTATCTATTGCTTCTACGTATCCTACATGTTTGAGGATCCTTATAGTCCAAGAAGATTCAAGAAACTTCCAAGGGAGGCCCTACTCCCCGACCCACAGTCAAACCATGTCGAAATTAATTAACTGTGGGACTTGGTTGGCTGAACTAGCCCTAAAGGTGACTATACGCCCATCTATAGTAGCAGTGTTTTGGAGCAAAATGGCATCCCGATCACTTCTATTGTGGCATTCAAGGAGAAAATACGGGCCGGAGCGTTGAACCCGAATTGGCCCACGCGTTATCTAGTGGTTGTTTACCACATTATGGACCAAGGTGACGACGGTGGGGCACGGTCGATGAACAAGGCCACTACCACTAACGTCCGGTCATCTAGCAAGTGTTGGGGAAGTTCGGGGGCATCCACTAAATACCCCATTCTATTTAAAGTAGCTTGCACATGGGGAGAAGATTCAGAACTTGAAGGGGGTGGGAAATTATCTTTGGTGAAGATGGTAGCTTCTTCGTTTGGAGTGAAGGTGTATGTTTGAGTTCTTGGTTCGACTCCCCTCATGGCAATCAATTATTTCCTTCCTTTTTTTTTTTGACTGGGCAATTCTTTCCCCCCTCATGGCAATCAATTATTTCCTTCCTTTTTTTTTCCTTTATTAAATGTTTTCCTTGGTTACTTTCCTATTCTTTTTTATTTTCTTTTTGCAATAAGTTCAACTTGCCTTTTGTTTTTTCTATCTACCACTATTGTATTAACCTTTTAATCTAATTATATATTTCGATATTCTAATTTTATTCGTCAAGTTACTAGTTTATTTGGTTATTACGGACTACTCCTTGCGTCTCAAAATAGTCTGAACGATTTCCTTTTTTGTTTGTCCATATTTGGTTTGAAAACTTTCATTTTTGACATGATCATTCTATTTATTATGTTAGTTTTCTTGAACCCCTTTGTCCCACACTATATCTTTAGCAATAAAAAATGCTCAACTTTTTTTGTCTTTTTGAATAAAAAAATACCCTAACAAGTCCTATCACATCTATTTTTTTAATAAAAATAACATTTGATAATTATACAACTTATCACCTTAAACCACGTGTCTCAACGAATGTTCAGATCTTTCTGAGACGGAATGAGTATCAAATAAGAAGAAAGTTTTCCTTTTTGAAGAAAAAGGGGTAAACATGAGTTAGTTAGTTCTTACTTCTCAGTTAGTTGTTATCTATAAAAGTACATAAAGGCTGCTCATGTGTCTGATCAGTCATGTTCAGGTTCTGTTTTGGTTCTTGACAAGGAAGACAAATAAATTTTCCCTTCTGATGGATTACGCTTGAGATTAGAATGTGGAGTGAATTGTTCGATTGCAGTCTTGCATCCTATTTTGGCTAAACCTTGTTCATATTTTGACATATGACATCAAAATGCTGGTAAAGTTTCAGTCTTCTTAACAGAAAAATACGTACTGGTACCACGTCAAAAGATGCATTGGCTAGTGGAAAATGGAAAATGTCAAGAAAATACTTTGCAGGATTCATACCACGGCAACAAACATCCATGAACATAAGAAATCTACCATTTGGTGTTCTAGAAAATGCCCAACAAATGAAGGCATTTAGTCTTCAAAAAAAAAAAAAAAAAAAAAAAAAAAAAAAAAAGGAAGCTGCAATTTGAATAAAATCTCCCGGGGCAAAATTCACTTGGTTACTTCGTATTCAAAAGAAGACTCCACACAGTAGTAACAATGGCAAAACCACAAAATAACTGATCTCGAAGAGTACAAAAAAAAACTTTAACAAAAATCTCTTGGAACATATTAGTACCATCTCATACTAAAAACTAATAAGATAGAAAAATGGCACAAGCCTAGCAGACAGTCTAATCATCGAACAAGCTGAATCCAATGTCTCAACATCTAAATTTGAATATTATCTCCAAATTAACCCATCAATTAAAATTATTAAACTATCCACAAGAACCAATATAACAAAAGTAAATTCCAAGCTCTTAATCATACTTCCTTCTAACAACTCATAGACTACTATCCAGGTAATCTATTGATCAAAACAAAATAACAAGATCAAGCTGATTTTAATATACCTCATCAACCCATAAATTGGGTCTTTGAATAAACAACATAAATAGAAAGAATTGCTGAGAGGAACAAAGAGCTCAACAACATCAATACGCAACAGCAAGGACGGGAAGCCACAAGCAGAGCAGACATAACTTGGGCACTGAAGGAAGATGTCCTTAGACATCCCGGCAATTACTAAATATAAAAGGAAATTATTATAGAGATAATTAATTACGTTAGTTTAGTAATCACATTTACTTGCTAGAGAATAAATGTTGGTTAGTAGAACAATATTGATTGTACCTACAACTAAGTTAACCTAATCCTATGAGGTCACACATTGTAGTAACTAATTGAAGTAAGGAAACCGGCCAATAGGAGAAAGTAGGGTTAGGTTAGGTCTCTCTCTTAATTTATTCTCCTACTATTATAAAAGGTTATAATAGCAGAGAGAAAAAGAACGTTCAATTTGACAGTAACATTCAAACTGAAAAGAGAGAGAAAAGAAACCCTATTGTTTCCCTTTGGAAATCCGGCCACCCTCTTTAAAAAGCAAGAGAGTGAAATTTGTTCATCCTCTTCCGTTCTAGCAAACGTGGGAATTCAATTGGTGCTCGTGGACTAAGTAGAGGGACATCAATTGCTGTTCTTTGATCTCTAGCACTTGCAATCCGGTGGAAAACACGCTACAAAGGTTGTACATTCTTTTCCTTATAATATGATTCATATTTATGTTATGCATGCGATCTTGTGATAGATGTTAGGAAATTTGTTTCCTGAAATTCCGCTATATGCATCTATATGTTCCTACAGTGGTGTCAGTTTTGCCTAATTCATAATATTCATATGATCATATAATTGTATGCAAAGTTATTATTTTTATTCAATTAAGGGAGGATTTATTTATGGCTTGAATTTGCATAATTGATATTTGATATTAATTGATTGGAAATTGTAAATAATTGATTTAATTGTGATTTATGCTCAAATAATTTTATAAAGTTCCGATTTTTTTATATTATGGCCGAAATAAATTGGTTGATTCACTCTAAAATTTTCGGATTTTTATAAGTATATTTGTTAGATTTAAATTATTTAATGTTTAATTTGATTAATCATTGAAATAATTTGTTAACAATTAAAGATTTGATTTTTAATTTGTTAAATAAATCTAATGTTCATCACCCACATAGAGCTAGAATAATATGATGGATGAAAATAATTTGATTATTTTCCCACTAATTTTCGAATTTTATCATATTATTTATGAATTTTGGTTAAATTTTATGTTTAATTTGATTATTCATAGAATTTAAGGATAACAATTAAAATATTTGATTTTATTTGTTAAAATAATTCAGTAGATCATCCTAAAAATTATTTTCGAAATTTTCGGAATTTAATTGTTAATTTTCTGAATTTTTGGAAATAATTTGAGTTTTTGCCCTAATTTTGAATTCTTGTTAGATTTAATGTTTAATAGAGATTATTCATTCAAATCTAATTTCAACAAACCTAAAAATTTGTTTAAGATTTGTTGATGAATTGAAAATTTTTGCCATAATTTTCGGATGATTAAAACCCTAATTAATCTCCTAAATCTTTAATTAATTGTTAAATAAAGAATCCTTAATTTAAAAGTAATTGTTACAAAATTAAAGAGAAAGCCATGGCTGGGTGGCCCCACCACTGTCGGTGGAGCCACGGTGGCTGGAGGAGGGCCAGAATGTGGCGGGGCAGAAGGCGGCAGTTGTGGGGAAGGGTGGGCGGCGCACGTGCGACGTGCGACGTGCGCAACCCCTCCCTCCTCGCTGAAACTGCTGTAGAAGTTGGTGGCTCGTGCTGCCGGCGAGTTTGGTAGCCTGGGTTGCCGGCGTCTTCTTCCGGGTACGGTGTTCGCATGCCGGCGGCGCGCTGGCTGGCGTTCTGGCTGGCGTGCTGTTGGCTTGGTGACTTAGTGGGGATATGGTGTTTGTGGCTGATTGTGCAGCGTGCAATGAAGGCTAGTGGTTCCAGCGTGGAGTTGGCTGTTGACTGGCAGCCTTGTGCTACTGGTCAACGGTCAACTCTAATTAAAAAAAAATTGTTTTTTTTTTTAAGAAAATTCTGATTTTCTAAAGTTGAGCATAAATCCAAAAGTTTCCTATCTTGCAAATTTGTGAATAATTATGATTATTGCCATGTTTAAATAAGTAATTGAATTAAAATAATAATGTTTCCTAAATAATTTCTAGCTTAAATTTGTTGAGTTTTATAATTATTATGGAAAGTTTTATTTGCTTATTAATTGTTAATAAGTAAATAGTTTGTGTTTATTTTATTATGATATTATAAATGCGTGGATGTTTAATATAATATGTATGATATTATATTTTGCATGTTATGACTAGTATGGCCCAAATTAGGATAGTAATTACGATCTGCGAATCGTTATATTTGAATGTAAATTAAATACGATCTGCGAATCGTTTGTATTTTTGTAACTTTAAATTTCAGTTATTTAAATTATAAATGTTATGTAATCAAAGCATGAGGATCCAAGGAGTTTCAAGGATGGTGATCCATGGAGACTCAAGGGAGGATTCATGAAGATTAGTTATTTTCCTAAGTATAGGGGCCATACTAGATCATTTTAATTATGGCTTTTATAATTTGCTTGCATTTATTTTGTTTAAATGCTTGCTTCTAAGTTTGTTTGTGGTTAATTGAATCATGTGTTCACTATTAATTGACCTAAACTTAGGTCCCCACAAGTAATATTGAGTTTTAATTGCTTTTCCAAACAACACCTATAAAGCCTTAGATCATGAGTAATAGGTTTTGCCAAAGCAGGGTGTTGCTCATAGTTCTGGGGATAGTAGGGTAGGTTTTTGAAACTTACATGTTAATGTTTGGTTTAACTCAACAAAATCATCAAAAGAGAAAGTTTTGGGTTTTGAAGCTAAGAGATAGGAGAAACAAGGAGTTGTTAACCTGTCTACCAAGAATTATAATTAGTTATAATTAGTAAAATGTTTACTTACCTCAACTACTATAAATTGAAGGCAGGGCCAAAGTCCGTTTGATTGTAGTGGGAGGGGATCTTGGTGTTTCTTTATTCAATAGGGGACTCTTATTTTGAATAAAGGGTAGTAGTTAATTAAAATTTGTTTAATTGCTGCTTTCTTGATAAACATTGATTGAAACTTGCTTTATTATTCTTTTGTTGTAGTTATAATGTCTAGTAACAACAATATCAACACCAACAATTCTACTTGTAATTTGCGCGCCGTCCTTTCGAAGGACAAAATGAATGCTGAACGTTTCATTGCAAGTGAAAGGGAAATGAGGACGCAAGCTCCCTAACTTTCTTTCAGCTCCTGCTGTAGCCATGGCGGGAAAGAAAGGGGGCCAAAAGAGGGGTATGACGTCGGAAAATGTCGAAAAATCACCGGAGATTGTTGTTCCTAAACCGCGAGGACCATCCTCTGATTCTCAAGCGAAGAAGATGCGATCTATTGATGAAATCATGGGGGTTGAAGCATTGGAGTTTGGCGATTTTGAGATTGGGGAAATTCTAACTCCTCATCAATCGATTGTTCAATTGAAGCAGCAATCTGAACTGAATAGGACTTTTTCAGATTGGATGTCATCGATTCATCGAGCAGCAGATGGTTTAAATCAAGGTAATCCTCTGCCTATACTTCAACAATTGAATGAAGTTGCTGATGATAATCATGTTAATTCTGAGGTTAATGATAAACCTAGAGTTCAAATTAATTTAGATGATATTCAGGAGGAAGTGGATTATTGGAATTCTGCCATTGTTTGTTATGTGTTGGGAGCGAATCCACCTAGTGTGGTAATGGAAGGTTTTGTGCGTAGAATTTGGAAGAATATGGGGGTAGATAAGGTTGCTATGGTTGAAAAGGGGATTTATATGGTTAGATTTCATTCAATGGAGAATAGAGATAAGGTTGTGAATGGTGGTTATCCTTTTTTTGATGGTAAACCGGTTATGGTTAAGGCTTGGCATCAGAATATTGATTTTAAGAGAGATGAGATCCGCCAGGTGCCTATTTGGATTCAATTGAATCTGGATTTCAAGTACTGGGGACAGAATTGTTTACAGAAGATTGTGAGCGAAATTGGCAGGTTTGTGAAAGTGGATAATGCAACATTGAAGCGTGACAGACTACAGTATGCAAGGGTGTTGATTGAAGTGGATGTATCTCAAGCATTCACTGATGAGATTATCTTTGAGAATGAATTGGGACAGGACACTTATGTGAATGTAAAATATGACTGGAAACCTGTGTTTTGCAGTGTCTGTAAGGTGTTTGGTCACTGTGATGAAGAATGCAGGAAGAAGAAACAGGCATGGGTACCTAGAAGGGTGCCTATGGAGCAGAATGTAGCTCCACAACCAGCTGTGATTGAAACTCAAAGACAAGTAGACCCTGATGGTTTTCAACTAGTTAGTAGGGCTGTGAGATTGCCTACTAGCCCAGGTGTTACAACAATAATTAGAAACTCTTTTACTGCACTGGCTGAGGATCATGATATAACTGAAAATGATAAAGAGGAGCATGGGTCAAGAACTGATGCAGGGGGAAGGAATTCCTCCTCACCTAATGAATAATATTTGTTCTTGGAATGTCCGGGGGCTGAACAGTCCAAGGAAGCAGAGGGTTGTGAGAGATTTTCTTTCTCAACACTCTGTAGGGTTGGTTGGCTTGCTGGAGACTAAGGTAAAGGCTGCTAGGCTGGGCAGTCTGTATCAAGTTATGTTTCAAACATGGTGTTTCACCTCCAATTTGTCTTTTCATCCTGGTGGAAGGGTCATTTTGGCTTGGAAACCAGGTGTTTTTTCTGTTGACATTAGAGGTGGAGCTAGTCAGTGGATTCATTGCTATGTGAATCCTAAAAATGGTGCTAGAGGATTTGATTGTATTTTTGTTTATGCTTTCAATGAGAGAAGCAAAGGGGAGGTATTGTGGGAGGAGTTAAAGAACTTGGCTCAGAAGATAGAGGGTCCTTGGGTAGTTTGTGGTGATTTTAATTGTGTGTTGAACTGTGATGAAAGAGTGGGTGCTCCAGTTAGGCAGTGGGAGATGGAACCAATGAGAACATGCTTAATAGAATGTGGATTACATGATATTAGTAGTTCAGGTAATAGGTTCACCTGGACAAATAAGCAGGAAGGGGGTGCTAGAGTGTTTTCGAAAATTGATAGGGTGTTGGTGAATACCCATTGTGATGACCTTTATGCAAGTGCAGGAGCTGCTTTCTTGAACGAAGGTGAATTTGATCATACTCCTTGCATTTTATCATTCCATGAAGGTAGTGATCATTGCAAAAAACCTTTCAAATATTACACTATGTGGAAGAGCTCTCCCAAGTTTGATAATCTTATTCAAACTTGTTGGAGTGATGATATTGAGGGGAATAGGATGTTCAAGGTGCTTCAGAAATTAAAGAGGGTGAAGAAAGAGCTGAAAGATTTGAACAAATCAGGGTTTATGCAGCTTGAAGTCCTTGACTTCTTTGAACATGGTAAGATGCTGAAAGCCTTAAACACAACTCTAATTACTCTTATTCCTAAAAATTCTTGCCCTAAGAATGTTAGTGAGTTTAGGCCTATTTCCTGCTGCAACACATTATACAAATGCATCACTAAGATGATTTGTAATAGACTAAGGCTCGTTCTTCCTAGTCTGATTGAAGAGACCCAAGGGGCTTTTGTTCATAGTAGGTAGATTGTACACAATGTAATGATTGTCCAGGATTTGGTTAAACATTATAATAGGAAAGCTGCTAGTCCAAGTTGTATTATTAAGCTTGATATGCAAAAGGCTTATGATACGATAGACTGGAGTTTCTTGAGAGATATGTTGCTGGCCCTGGATTTTCCTATTCGATTTGTGGATCTTGTTATGGAATGTGTCTGCACTCCTAAGTTTTCCTTGATGATTAATGGGGAATCTCATGGTTTTTTTTGCTTCAAAGAGAGGGCTTAGACAGGGTGATCCCTTATCCCCTCTCCTTTTTGTGATTTGTATGGAGTATTTGGCTAAAATGAGTGCTTTAGATCAATATCACTATCATCCTAGATGCAGTTCCATCAAACTCACTCATTTGAGTTTTGCTGATGATTTGATCTTGTGCTCAAAGGGGGATTTTGCTTCTGTCTACTTATTGTTGAGGGCTTTCAGATTATTTTCAGAGTCTTCTGGTCTGAAAACTAATGTTCAAAAATCTGCCTTATACTGCTGTGGAATGAATGAGGATGATATTGACAGAATTCAGAATGTATCTGGTAATACAAGGGAATCTCTGCCTTTCAGATATTTAGGTGTTCCCATTCATGCTAAGAGAATAACTGCTGCTCAATGTGATTGCCTTGTTGATAAAATGACAGCCAAGATAAGAGTTTGGAGCTCTAAGAATATTTCTTATTCTGGTAGAGTTCAGCTTGTTAACTCAGTCCTTATGAGTATTCATGGTTTTTGGGCACGAGATCTTTATCTTGCCTGCAGGAGTCATAAAAGACATTGAGAATGTTTGCGGGGCATTTTTATGGTCCGGAAATCGTTTTGTTCAAAAGGGGTTATGTGGCTTGGCAGGAGCTTTGTAATAGTAAAACCTGAGGGGGTTTGGGTTTTAGAGATGTCAAAGCATGGAATATTGTGTGCTTGGGAAAGCACGTTTGGGATATAGCAAAAAAGAAAGATAATGTATGGGTTAGATGGATCCACTCTGTATATCTTCATGATGCTCAATGGTGGGATTATAAACCCACAAATGGTGGTAGTTGGTACTGGAAAAAACTTTGTCTTTGTAAAGGAACAATTTAAGCAGATTTTCAGTAGACAGGAATTTCAGGGTATGCAATATTACTCTATGAAGATGGTGATGCAAAGGCTTGTTGAACAAAAGCCACCTGTGCACTGGGACGCTTTTGTATGGAATAGGCTCAGTATTAATAAATACAAATTCATCAATTGGCTGGTAATGAGAGGGAGATTGCATACAGCTGATAGAATAGCGATTTATGATCCGTCTGTTTCAACTAATTGCTGGTTGTGTGGAGTTGATACAGAGACTCGAGCTCATCTATTATTTCAATGTTGCTACGGTAAGCAAGTTATTACCTTGATTAAGAGTTGGATGAATATTCACACCCCCGTGGATGATGTAGTTCGATTGATCGATGCATTTCTAGCAATCGAAGATCAAAGTTTCGAAGGCGAGATGTAATGCAACTATTGCGAGGGTAGTTTATGGCATTTGGTATGCGAGAAATGATTGCAAATGGAATTCCAAAGTCCCCACAGTTCAGAGCCTTGTGAAGACAATCAAAGAAAATGTTCGACAAAGAATTTTTCTTGTTATGCCTAAAAAAGTTTCTAGGAATGACACTAACTGGTTTTATACTTTGTAAGTAGTGGCTCTTGTGTTGGTGTGTTAATTGTTTTTTCTTTGTCCTTTCTAGGGAGGAGGGGTCCAACCTAGTTGGTTTGTTCTTCCATAGCTAAGGTGTTAGGTTGTAAAGTTTGGTTTTGGTTTAATACACTGATTAATTACTTAGCCAAAAAAAAAAAGAAAGGGAAATGAGAATCGTTCTCAGAACTGATAAGTTCAACGCTTTTCACATGCAAGGGGAAGCAACGATGCAAGAGATGCATGAAAGGCTAACTCTGAATGAGCGAAACATCCCTAACCAGCCTAGAAAAGAATATGAGGATGTTCTTATGGTTAGTAAAGGGCAATCGCTCAATAGGATTGGGATTGCTATTAAGAAGGACGAAAGCAAACAAGTTGCTAAGTCTGAAACTTCTGAAAAGCAAAAGACTACACCAAAACCAAAAGTTGCTGATGAGCACTATTGTTACACCTGTAACAAGGTTGGTCATTGGAAAGGTAGTTGCCCCAAGTATCTGAAGGATCAAAAGAAAGGAGTTTCTAGTTCAGATATGTATGTTATAGAAGTTAACTTAGCAACTTCTGCTTCTTGGGTATTTGATACCGCTTGTGGCTCGCACATTATATGTAATATGCAAGGCCTCAAAAGAAGTAGAACATTGGGAAAGGGAGAAGTAGATCTTCGCGTTGGCAATGGAGCACGAGCTGCTACATTGGCAGTGGGAGTATATAGTCTGCTTTTACCTTCAGGATTAGTTTTAGAACTTAATAATTGTTATTATGTTCCTGCTATCACAAAGAACATTATTTCAATTCCTGTTTTGGATTCCGAAGGTTATTCATTTACAATAAAGAACAATTGTTGTTCAGCGTATTTGAATGATATGTTCTATGTCTCCGCTAAGTTATCAAATGGTTTATATGTGCTAGACTTAGAAACCCACATCTATAACATAGACAGCAAGAAACATAAAGCAAATGATTCAAACCCTACATACCTATGGCATTGTCGATTGGGCCACATAAGCTCAAAGCGCATTGAGAAACTTCATAAAGATGGAATTCTCAAATCATTTGATTTTGAATCATTTGACACTTGTGAGTTTTGCTTGATGGGGAAAATGACAAAGTCTCCTTTCACAGGTTCAAGTGAAAGGGCCAATGACCTTTTGGCCGGCCTCATACATACAGATGTGTGCGGACCCATGAGTACGTTGGCTAGGGGAGGGTACAGTTACTTCATTACTTTTACCGATGATGTGAGCAGATTTGGATTTGTTTACCTCATGCGGCATAAGTCGGAATCCTTTGAAAAATTTAAGGAATTCCAGAATGAAGTACAAAACCAACTTGGGAAGAAAATTAAGGCACTACGATCCGATCGTGGTGGTGAATATATATCTCAAGAATTTGGTGATCATTTGAAGGATTGTGGAATAATTTCACAATGGACTCCACCAGGAACACCACAGTTAAATGGCGTTTACGAAAGAAGGAATCGAACTCTACTTGATATGGTTCGATCCATGATGAGTCTTCTTTGATCTTCCTATTTCATTCCGGGGGATTTGCGCTTGAAACAACGGCATTCACACTTAACGAGCACCATCCAAAGCAGTGGAAAAGACACCATATGAAATGTGGACTGGAAACGTTCCAAAATTGTCTTTTCTAAGGATATGGGGTTGTGAAGCCTATGTAAAACGTTTACTTTCTGATAAGCTTTCACCCAAATCCGATAAATGTCTCTTTGTGGGTTACCCAAAAGAGACTAAGGGATACTACTTCTACAACCAAAGCGAAAACAAAGTGTTTGTTGCTCGTAATGGTGTCTTTCTAGAAAAGGAGTTTATTTCCAGAAAAACAAGTGGGAGAAATGTATATCTCGAAGAAGTTCGAGATGAGCAACAAATGGATGAGGTTAACACCTCATCAGAGGCGGCCCGACATGAAAATGCTCAGGAGGTGGTGCATTCAATTCACGTACCTCCTACCGTCCCACTTGGAGATACTCCATGCGAAGTCATTCAACCTAGTGAGGTAGAAACTTCTTCCTCGTTGTTCCCCAACGTAGGTCTAGTAGGACCATCATTCCGTCAAAGAGATATATTGATTTCCTTTTGACTGAAAGTTCCGAAATAACGATTTTAGAATCGAAGAGCCTACTAGCTACAAAGATGCTTTGGATAGTCAAGACTCCGAAAGATGGCTTGAGGCCATGAAATCCGAAATGGATTCCATGTCCGAAAATCAAGTATGGGACTTGGTTGATTTGCACGATGGGGTAAAACCCATTGGATGCAAATGGATTTTCAAGTTGAAAACAGACAAGGATGGAAACATTAGTGTTTTCAAAGCAAGGTTGGTGGCGAAAAGTTTCAAACAAATTCATGGTATTGACTATGATGAAACCTTCTCACCAGTAGCCATGTTGAAGTCCATTAGGATAATCCTTGCGATTCTTTGCCTTTCATGACTATGAAATATGGCAGATGGATGTCAAAACCGCTTTCTTGAATGGGTTCTTGAAAGAGGATGTGTACATGACACAACCTCAAGGTTTTGAAGATCTAGAAAATCCGAGGGAGGGTATGCAAGCTTAAGAAGTCCATTTATGGACTAAAGCAAGCATCAAGGAGTTGGAACCTCGATTTGATGAGGCAGTCAAGAAATTTGGCTTTCTCGAAGTGAAGAGGAATCTTGTGTATACAAGAAGTTAAGTGGGAGTAGTATTACTTTTCCGGTCTTGTATGTGGATGACATACTTCTCATAGGAAATGATAAGACCATGCTTGAGTCGATCGAGGAATGGCTTAAAAATTGTTTCTCTATGAAAGACCTAGGAGAGGCAGAGTACATATTGGGAATAAAGATCTATAGAGATAGATCGAAAAGGCAAATTGGGCTCAGTCAGGAAACTTATAGTGATAAGGTTCTTGCAAGGTTCAAGCTGGAAAACTCCAAAAGAGGTTTCATTCCCATGCAACATGGCATTGCACTTGGCAAGACTCAGTGTCCTTCGAGTCCCGATGAGGTCAAGCGTATGAGTAATGTTCCCTATGCTTCACTTGTAGGATCCATTATGTATGCCATGATATGCACTCGACCGGATGTTGCATATGCTTTGAGTATATGCAGCGAGATACCGTCAAATCCAGGAGATGCGCCTTGGATTGCGGCGAAAAACATCCTTAAGTACTTGCGAAGGACTAAGGATAATTTTTTGGTTTATGGTGGAGATAGTGAGTTGGTTGTTCTTGGATACACCGATGCAAGCTTCCCGAGTGACAAAGATGATTTCCGATCTCGATCTGGTTTCATATTTTGTCTCAATGGAGGAGCTCGAGCTGGAAGAGCTCTAAGCGAGTACCATCGCGGATTCTACAACAGAGGCCGAGTATATTGCTGCAGTGATGCAAAGAAAGGAAGCTGTTTGGATCAAAAAGTTCATTGGTGAGCTTGGTGTAGTTCCTAGCATTGAGAATGGCATTGAGTTGTATTGTGACAACAATGGTGCCATTGCTCAGTCTAAGGAACCCAGATCGCATCAAAGGTCTAAACATGTGCTCAGGAAATTCCATCTCATTCGAGAAATCGTTGGTAGAGAGGATGTGAAAGTAAGCAAGGTTCATACTGAGGATAACGTAGCAGATCCTCTGACTAAACCGCTTGCTCAACATAAGCATGAGTGTCATACTAGGTCTATGGGGCTTAAGCATATGGGAGAATGGCTTTAGGTTGTTTACTTCATGTTTACAATTGTAAAGACATTTATTATGCTTTGAAATGTTTATCAACAAAAATTTCGTTCTTATTTAATTGTTTGGTTTAGTATTAAATAAAATGTCCAAATAATTTGTGTTTTCAAATAGGATTATGGAAAACGTTTTGATATTGGAACCCTATAAAGTGAACTGAAAATCACAATTACTTTAAAGTCCCTAGTCTAAATCACTAAATTGGACATAAGTGATTTATTTAAAAGACTTGTATATAATTAATTGATAGCGCAGTTCCATGGGCTATGGAGACATAGAGATGTCTAATTGATTATATGGATATATATTTGATACATTGAGACTTGACCTAATTAGATTCTAAAAGTAGAATCGAACTACTATATTTAGTGGATTCCTTAGACATGAGTATGTCTTAATAACCACAACATAATTAGTTTAACTTTGACACTGTTAAACGCCGCGCCGTAAAAGGAGGTTATAAAGGCAGTGATCAGGTGGGCTAAGAATTGAGTGGGAGTTATGGTCATACAAGAGTGGATAAGTCCTCCTATTAAATAGGAATGGTGTCTGGGCCTCTTGATGAACGAGAACTGGAAAATTGCATGGCCATGCGGAATAGGATTAAAGAGTTAATCCTTATTTGAGCGATTCGAACTCGGCGATCAAGGAACATAAATTTGAGAATAACATGGTGTTATCAAATTTGGCATTAAGTGACTTAAGGAATTTAGAATTGCGCTCTTGTCTTCGGACAAGTGGGAGATTGAAGGAAGATGTCCTTAGACATCCCGGCAATTACTAAATATAAAAGGAAATTATTATAGAGATAATTAATTACGTTAGTTTAGTAATCACATTTACTTGCTAGAGAATAAATGTTGGTTAGTAGAACAATATTGATTGTACCTACAACTAAGTTAACCTAATCCTATGAGGTCACACATTGTAGTAACTAATTGAAGTAAGGAAACCGGCCAATAGGAGAAAGTAGGGTTAGGTTAGGTCTCTCTCTTAATTTATTCTCCTACTATTATAAAAGGTTATAATAGCAGAGAGAAAAAGAACGTTCAATTTGACAGTAACATTCAAACTGAAAAGAGAGAGAAAAGAAACCCTATTGTTTCCCTTTGGAAATCCGGCCACCCTCCCTAAAAAAGCAAGAGAGTGAAATTTGTTCATCCTCTTCCTTTCTAGCAAACGTGGGAATTCAATTGGTGCTCGTGGACTAAGTAGAGGGACATCAATTGCTGTTCTTTGATCTCTAGCACTTGCAATCCGGTGGAAAACACGCTACAAAGGTTGTACATTCTTTTCCTTATAATATGATTCATATTTATGTTATGCATGCGATCTTGTGATAGATGTTAGGAAATTTGTTTCCTGAAATTCCGCTATATGCATCTATATGTTCCTACAGGCACAACAGCGAAGAACAACACAACAACAACAACAATAAGAACAGGGAAAATAACCCGGCCAAGGTAGCAGAAATACAACAACACCACGACGGTAGAACATTAGCATAGCGGCGCGCGACAGAGGAAGGAAGAATAATAGCAACGACGCATCAACAACAACAACATAACAGAAACAATCACAACAACACCACAACATCATTCAATTAATCATAAATTCAAGCAATACTAATTGTAATCTAAACCTAAGTGGAAGGGTTGGAGAAAAGGCACGCCAGTGACACAAACTTAAATTCAACATTATTCAAAACTTGAAGTCCATTATTCAACATTATTCAAAACATAGTAAACATCTTCACAAACATCTAGCAGGCATCCATTGATGGAGAGGAGAAAGAACGAAAGAAAGCTTTTCTTACCCGAGTATGGTGCGCCGGCGAGTACGGTGGGTGCGATGATGATTAACCTTGGTTTAGTTGTATACAAATTGACTTATCTGGTTCAATTCGAGACAAATTTTCTGCTTCTAATAAATCTTGGTTTGTTTTTATTTAGATCCAAATTTTTCTTTGTATATAAGCCATAGGCTAATTTAGTTGTATACAAATTGAGTTGTATATCTTAATTTTTCAGCTTTAACGAACTTCTTACCTAACAAAAAATTTTATTGTAGACATGGAAATAAAATTGCAAGTTCCATAATTCACCACCAACAAACGATCTACCCACAAACAAACTACCAAATTCCAAGCCAAAAAAACATGTTTTTACCTCACTGGGGTGATTCTCAATCCCTAATGCCCAATTTTATATTTTTTACACATATCTATACCTAACTTTTTTAATTAATTGAAAGCAACGACAATACAAATCAAATTTTAACAGATCTAACCTTCAAAATTCCAGCTTTCTTCAATTAACTCTTACGCAAACTGCAATTCACCTGAAAATGTTAAATGTTTCATTGTTATAAATCCAAACATTTAACATCATCAATTTTCACTGCTTTACATTTTCATAATCGCTGAAATAAAATTTTAGGGTTATTACCTTGTTTAGTGAGAATGAAGGAGGATGGAGGAGAGGAAGAAAACGCGAAGGAGAAAGTGAGACATGGATTCAAAAGGGGTCAGTTAAAATTAATGGGCAAAATTACCATTTTGCCCCTAGAACTACCTGCCCATCCCGGGTATGGGAATATCGCGACTCCCTGAGTCTATGGGGCATTTTTATAACTATAGTTGGGTATGAGCCCCCTATCGCATATATAGAAAACTAAAATTTTGCCAACGCGCAAATGAAATCGTCAGCCTCCTTAACAATAATATATATTTTTAATTGTCTACTACAAGTGGGTAATCTACGCGATGGTTTCACTATAATTAATATGGCATGTCAGGCTTTGCAGCCCAATGGGAAATGGTTCCGGTGATATCATTGGTGGGTTTTAGCCTGCTTGATAGGGGATTCGCTGTGGTAAGATTTTGAATTTTGTCATAAACTTCAATTCAAGACTAATTATTGTTTGCTTTGAACTAAATATTTCTTCCATTTTTCTGCAGTAAAATTTTACTCTAAATATTCAGATTAAATATGCATCATTTTATCCTCTTAAAAATGCTTGAGATTTCAAAGAACATGTAATTTTGCTTATCTTTACTAAGGTAAAAGTAAAATACTATTTGGTTGTCTGGTTTGCAGGTGGGACGATGTGTTGAAATTGGCATTCCAATGCACATTTTGTTTGTTGTCTTCTCTCAGGTATCTTGTCAATGTTAATGTGACGTTTTGTATGATTAGGAATTTAGGATGTTATCTTTTTGTCAAAAGTTAGGATTATTACCAAGTTATAATCTTTAATGGATCTTAATAGTGCTTAAACAAGATAGCCAGATAGGATATCAGTGGATTCCACTCACAAGCTGATAAAGCTTGATATGAAACACCAATATGACAATATTTTTAACAGAATAAGGCATGCAAAAACTTACTGTTTAATAATGAGTAATCAGATTTGGCTTGAATCAAGACAAGCATATCATAAATTTAATTAATAATTATGCAGTTCAATTTCTTGATTACGATCGAACTCTTTGTAAAATACCATCTATTTTTCCCCTTCATCTCTATTATATAGGAGAACTCTTGATGATTTTGGTAGCCTTTTTTTACAAATATACCCATAACTATAAAAAGAAAACTACAACATCTACCACTCTATTAGTTTGAAATTCGCAAAATTGGTAAACTAACCCCTTAAGTTTGCTCAAATGTGTGATTTGCCCCCTTAAGTTACAATTGTGAGGTTTAACCCCCCATAACTTCACTAAAAGGTAAGATTAGACCCTAAGTCGTATTTTTATATCATAAATAATAAATATACTCATTTAATTATATCTTTTGAGAATTAAAAAAATCTAAAATACATATACTTCCTCCGTTCCGAATTAAATGCAACAAATCCACTTTTTCACTATTCACGCTTTTCACTTTGACTAAGATTTATGATTTATACATAATGAAAACATAGTTAAATGGGATCTTGTTAGATTCGTCTCGTGACGTATTTTCAAAAAAATATAATTTTTATAATTTGTACTTATATGTAATTATAGATATTTGTGGTCAAAATAATTCCTCGACATGCGTAAAAGTAAATTTGTTGCATTCAATTCGGAACGGAGGAAGTATCATACAAACATTATACTTCCACCCTCCAATCTCTCTCTTCACTCCATCTCCCTCCCTGAACACCAACCCCATCCACCACTCTCCTTCATCCTCCTTGCAACCACCACGCAAACCATCACTCTCCTTTCCCCCTTTCCCGAAATCACCACCCCAAACTCCCCGAAATTTCCACCGCTAACCTTCGCCTTCTCTCCTTACTCGTGACATTAATTGGATGCAAAAATTGAGAATAATAAATTGATACAAACAAAATCAACCAATCAAAAACGAAAGACCACTAAGGGTGCGTTCTCTCCTGTTTCCTTTGCAGTTGCACTCTGAACTGACGAAGACCACCACCGCACCACCGCTGACGGGTCCACCACAGCACTCTGAATTTCAAACTCCAAATTTGGGGAGAAGAAAATTGAAGTCGAGGTTTGTCGTTTTTTTAGATTTGGGAATTTTGTTGTGTTGTTCAGTTTTTTAATGTAGATGTTAAAATTTGGTTCTTTTGTTGTTGAAATGTGCAGGTGCCAGGTTACATGCATGAGTTTTGGTGAAAAGTCGTGATTTTTTTTTTAGCATGAATTAGATCTTCTTTTCAAAGATTATCAGACTGATCAAAGTTCAACATCACTACCTACTCTGGATTTTTTTCTACTGAGAAAACTTCTGGACTTTAGCTTTTTTGAAGGTATTTAATTCTTTACCTTTTTTTTATTTTTGGTTGGTGGTTATGGATGGTTGTACTGGTTGTTGTGATGGTGCTGAGTAGGTTCGGTGGTGGTTGTGGTCCAACTTGCTGGCTAGGGGCAGTGGTGCTGAGTAAGTTGGAACGCAGGTGGTGGTTGTGGAGGTGGGAGTGAGCAGATAGATGAACAACAAAAGCTATGAAGATAGATATGAAAGCAAATACGTATAAGAATCATCGTATTGTTAATGTATAATTTCTTTTATGAATTAGTATGGGAGAAATTGGAATGATATTTTATTTTAGTGTCTAATCTCATCTTTTAGTTAAGTTATGGGGGTTAAACCTCACATTTGTAACTTGAGGGGTCTATTCTCACCTTTGAGCAAACTTAAGGGGTGCTTTTA
This sequence comes from Beta lomatogona, assembly GCA_947646795.1. NCBI lineage: Eukaryota > Viridiplantae > Streptophyta > Magnoliopsida > Caryophyllales > Amaranthaceae > Beta > Beta lomatogona. The sequence goes on along the minus strand of CANSNZ010000242.1, from coordinate 249,659 downwards.
CCACTTTTGCGGTTTAAAAATAAAAAAGAGAAAAACCATCTAACAAATGCAAAGCAATTGCCACTCATCTTTCGACTTTTCACGCATAAATGCATATAAAGGCTAGTATTATATTAAAGAAACTAATCTTCTTTTAGCATAAAATTTTTATGAATCTTTTTAAAAATTGTATACTATGTAAACTAGTTTTATTAAGATTTTTTGAATTAATTATGAAGATTTTAATTTGTAATATCCAAAATTTAATCAATAAAAAGTAGGTTGTTATGTATAATACATGATGAGCTTGCTCGGACCAAAAACTAGTATAAACTAGTATGTTAAGATATATTGCATCCGCGTTTTGCCTTCCGGAAATTAGATAAGAGAAAGACCAAGGAATAACTTCCGATCATGTACTTCATCCTTTTCATACATGTAATATTTGCATAGAAACCACTATATAGTTATCTACCAACCTTATCTCGTATTCTTTTACAAATGTATAAGAAAAAATAATCCAGTCTTATTTGATTCGTCATATATTGCATAATTTCACAATATCAACTTTTTATAAATTTTAATTTATATATACATAATTAAAGGTATTAAGGAACAAAGTAGTGCGATGGTAGTGTGCAGACAAGAAATATTGCATGTATCTAGAAAGGGATGAATAATGCGTGTATTTAGAAAGGGATGAATTATTAATAATGCCCCACTCCAATCATGTATTAATAATGACCCAAAGTCCTTATAATATTGGATTTCAGGAAAATCATATGTGAATTTTCCACAACTGTAAAATTTGGCTTTTCAATTGCCTATTCCGTAGCTTGCGGACCATATATGTCAAATAAAAAAATTGTCCTTGCATTAAAATTTGAACAAGGTTTTTTAATGGGTGATCAACTGGACAAGTTGTTCGAACGAGACAGTTTTATAACCTACATTACTCGACTTGTCTCTATATATGGGGTGCCAATCATGGCTATTAGATGCAACCTAACTAAAAACCAGATCAAGCTAAGTAAACTAAAACAAAGTTTCCTTAAGCTTGCAAAGTATTACACCTATTCTCTCCAACTACTTCAAAAATGAATAACCTTATCATTTTCTTCACTTTTTCTCTCTTTGTTTCTTTTTCTCATGCCATTGAATTTGATTTTTGTGTAGGAGACTTGAGTCTCCCAAGGGGACCAGAAGGGTACGCTTGCAAGGATCCTGCTAATATCACAACGAGATGATTTCGTTTACACTTTGGTTTTCGTGGTGAAAAAACCACCTCAAACTTATTTAGAAGTAATGTGACTCTTGCATTTGCTGATGCGTACCCAGCGTTGAATGGTCTGGGTATTTCTATGGCAAGATTAGACTTTGGTGTAGGTGGAGTGATACCAATTCACTCACACCGAACATCAGAAGTTATTATCTTAGCAACAGGGTCTATAATTGCAGGATTCATTGACACAACCAACACTGCATACTATAGAAGACTTGAGGTTGGAGACGTTACGATCTTTCCGCAAGCCATGCTTCATTTTCAAGTTAATGTTGGTACAACTCCAGCTACTGCATTTGTTAGCTTGAATGGCGCAAATCCAGCAATACAACTCACTACTACCGCGTTATTTGCTGGAAATTTGCCTGCTGATATAGTTGAGCAAATCACTCTTCTAAGTAATGAGGAAGTAATGAGGCTAAAGAGGATATTTGGGACCGCTTAGTTCCTTTCGAGTTATTGTCTACTTTTCTTACTAAAAGTTGGTTTAAAGCGTACTCAAATAATCATACTCCAAAAGAGAGTGTGTGTGGGGGCTCGTTCCGTTTTCATATTCAACTTCGAAAGTTTGTGCAAATGTTACCTTGTATAATTTCTCTGCAGTATTGAATAATAATTTTAAATCTTTGCTCCCTGCTACTCTGTTATAACGGAATGTTGAGATAATGGTTGTAATGAGGAAGTAATGAGGCTAAAGAGGATAATGGTTGTGTTAGCTTCAGATTTTGCTCTGCTACACAAAACTCTAAATAGTACAGTAGACCTAATTCTACTTATGGTTTCCAAATCCTCTTTTGCTCATGGATATACCTCATTCCAAGCTCGTCAAACTGCTATTCAGATAATTGTCTACTAGAGAAATTTTATAAGGTAGTCTTCAACAAAAGTTATTTAAGAATAGTTAATTTGGATATATTTTGTTAGGTCAAACAAATTGCACGGTACCAAACATAGGTGTTAATTTACAATTGAACGGATCTGAAATACACAATTTATCAGCTTGTAAGCCTAATCAGTTGGAATTGTTAATGTTAATTTCGGACTATTATGAAGGATAATTTGTAGCTGTAGTCCACTATAACGTGTGCCATGACTGTTAAAAACAAAGTAATTGAAAACTAAATGAAATTACAGAAACTAGACTATGACGAGTATTTCTATGTCCTTAGGATAATATTAGCCCCACTATTACGCTGATGGGATTAATGCTAATTTACCCCCAGGATTTCCTAATCTAAGAATGGATTTACAGCAATTAATCCATCCTCCATGAACATGGTTGAGAGAGTTTTGACAGAAAACGTTTTGTGAAGAAGAAGAGAAAATGAGAAACTGATTGTAAATAACGTTCTGCCAAAAGGTATATATTGGGATAAAATCAGATGGCAATTATAGGAAACTGTCAATAAACTATTATCCCAATATCCGAAAAATAATTATTTAATAATTAAAAAATATTTCGGCAGAAAATTAAATACTAATCAAAATGTTAAGTCTTTAATTAACTGGCGCGTCGTGCACTAGCAAAGTGCTAAGTGCTAGTCTTTGATTAGAAATATACAAGTATATTAATAACCTAAATACAAGCACATCCAAGCCCAATGCTCACCTTGGCCCAAGTAGTTAGACCATCATCCAATTTAATATAACTATCACATGGGTTAATATAAAGACAACAACAACACTCTATTCCTTCCATGTGGGACAAACACCCACACACAAACTCTCCAACTACATATTGAAGACTATAATCCAACAATTACCCCACTTAGTCTTCAATATAACAGAATGTGCATACATGAAAGAATCTTTCGATTTGAACTTTCACTTAGTGAAAGATTTTCAAGACTCTAACGAAATTTATGGCAGCGAAAGCTTTTGAGCCAAAATTTCTTCTGTTAGAATCGGAAAACTTGACACACACTCGTCCATAACCATGTTCATAAACAAGGTAGCACTAATATGGTCATGTGCTCATCCTGGTTCAAAGACATTTACAAAAGTCCTTACCCAAAACTTTTGTTAGAAGCGGCACCACTTCTAATGTCTTTATAGGTTAAATTCTTCATACACTAGAAATTTCATTAAGAGTTACAACTCACCCTAAAACACACACTAGAAGAAATTAAGCTAGTGTGACCAGACCATCTATCAACAATTTGTTATTACCACATTGAACCTTCTAATTATATGATCTATAAGGAAAAGGTTGGGTTTCCATCACTGCTGATCAATTAAACGGGTCTTAAGCCCATCTCTCGGCTTGTTCCATAAACCATATCCCTTGGTAATCCTTTCGTAAAAGGATCTGCCAAGTTATTGCAAGACCGTACATAAATAAAAGTTATAATCCCGTCGGATATCAAATGTCTCACATATGCATGTCTTAAACTGATATGTCTAGACTTACCATTATAGATCTTATTGTAAGCTCTAGACAATGTTGCCTCACTATCGCAGTGCAAAGAAATAGCTGGCATAGGTTGTGGCCACAACTTTATATCCAATAACATATTTCTCAACCACTCTGCTTCTTTGCCTGCTGCCCCTAAAGCTAAAAATTCAGCTTCCATTGTAGAATGAGTGATGCAAGTTTGTTTCTTTGAGGCCCAAGAAACAACACCACCACCGAGCATAAAGATCCAACCACTTGTGGACTTATTATCTCCATCACTTGATATCCAACTAGCATCCGTATACCCTTCCAAGTCACAGCAGGGAAATTCCCATAGTGCAAGGCATAACCTTTGGTTCTTTTTAGATAACCAAAAATTCTTCCAATTGCTTGCCAATGACCTGTACTAGGATTACTAGTAAATCTCGAAGGTTTGCATACTGCAAACGCAATATCAGGTCTAGTGCAATGCATAGCATACATCAAACTTCCTATTGCACTAGCATACTCTAACCGAGCTACGGGTCTTCCACTTGTTCACATTAAGTTTACATGATGTATCATACGGGGTGTTAGCTTCCTTGAAATTCAAATGCTCAAATTTCTTAAGCATCTTATCAACATAATGAGACTGACTTAAAGAATAACCCCCACTATTTCTTCTAACTTTCATACCTAGAATAGTATCTACTTCATTTAAGTCCTTCATCTTGAAATAAGAACTCAAATAAGTTTTGGTTTCAGTTATGCCTTTCATATTTGTTCCAAATATCAACATATCATCAACATAAAGACATAAAATGACTCCATAATCTTTTGTAAACTTAGAGTATATACATCTATTAGCGAGTTATGTATAAAGCCATGAGATAGAACAACGAAATTGATAAGTGCATATTCTAACATAATTTAGTTGCATATTAGGGTGAATTTTCATGTAGTATTAGAGCATTACATTGCATTTATGCATATTTAGGTCACTTTTTATAAGCTACAATGCTTTCACGGGTTGTTTGGTGTTTTGATGTAATCTCAGGTACTTTGGACTCCTATTTGAGGATATGATGATTAAGGCACTTGTATGACCTTTAAAACGATACACCATGTGCCCAAAACGGATTGGAATTGAAGAAGATACAAAGGACTTTGTGTACTTGTGCAAAATATGACACCTCTGCACCATTTTACTCATAACTTTTGACACGAAATTGATAATAAGGTGATTCCAACTGGGTAGGAAACTATACTTGAAGATCTTTCCAACGATATATTACATGCACCAAACAAAGCTCTAGATCAAAAGTTATAGCTGTTCGAAGTTGAGCTGAAGAATCGACGATTACGGGACAACACGTCCGTGTCACTTATGACACGTCCGTGTCACTCTAATTTCTTCGAGGCAGTAGCTTTTCTATCATAGGATATTTATGTAGTAGCGAGGTCAACACGTCCGTGTTGGTGCCGCTCCGTAGCGCGTTCTATTTTGTCGGTTTTATTATTTTAGGAAGCTATAAATACTATTTTATTTGTTTAATGACGGGAGATAGTTGATGGTATACACTTTTTAGGGTTTTCTAGAGAGAAGTTAGAGAGAGAAACTTGTAGATCTCCATTGTTCTTCAAGACTCCATCTTTCTTCCATTAATTCAAGTATCACTTTTTCTTCTTCTTTTCTCCTTGTTTTATATTATGATGTTTTATTATTCTTCTCTATTTTCTTTATTTATTTCAATTATGCTTGAGTAGTTCTTTTATCTATGGTTAAGTTGAACCCTAGTGTGAATTAATTCATAATTATTTCTTTGAATTCCCAAATTAATTGTTTAATTGTTCTTGCTTAATTGATTGTGCATATTTCAATACTAGATTAGGGATAACTAGTATTGTTATGATTCCATTGTCTTGATCACAACGGGAGTTGGATTTTGACGGATTTGGGTAATTTAATTAAGGACATGAAGTTCTCCACGGGAGTAGGTAGAATGGATTGTTAGGAAGCTAGAGTGTCGCGTTTAATGTCTTTAATTTGCATGATTCCACGGGAGTAGGCTTGAGTGCATATTAGAGAAGCCATAGATGCTCGGGAGAGGTTTATGGTATTTTATAGGGTGTACTTTTCCTTGTGAACATTTAATAGACTAGTTTGGGGTAGAAATTATTATTGCACTAATTCATGCTAGTGGGGATACTTAACTCTAGTGTCTTTTATTTTATATTGATTAGTATAGTTTATTCCACTTTTATTCTTGATATTAATCTCCTTTAGTCTTACCATTATTTAAGGGCTAATCATAGAACAACTTTCTCTCTGTGGGATCGACCCTGACTTACCCTACTACATAGTTAGGAGGTTAGTTAGGTTATTTATTTTTGTTAGGTGCGCGACACGCCTATCAAGAATCAAATTTCTCATGCCACTGTTTTGGTGCTTACATTAAACCATATAATGACTTTATTAGTTTATAAACTTTATTTTCGTGACCAGGTAGTACAAAACCTTCAGGTTATCTCATGTACACCTCTTCATCTAAATCACCATTTAGAAAAGCAGTTTTTACATCCATTTGGTGTGTATACAAACTATACAAAGAAGCTAAAGCTATTAATACTCTAATGGATGTAATCCTAGCCACTAGAGCATAAGTATCAAAATAATCTACTCCTTCACTTTGGCTAAACCCTTGACAAACAAGTCAAGCTTTGAAAACTTTAACTGACTCTTCATCCACATTTCTTTTCACCCTAAAAACCCACTTACATCCAATGGCTTTAGAGCCAGGAGGCAAATCTGATAAAACCCAAGTCTAATTAGCCATTAAAGACTCCATTTCATCATCTATTGCTTCCTTCCAAAAAGCAGAATCTCTAGAAGCCATTGCTTCTCGAAATGTTTTTGGTTCATTGCTTTCATCCTCAACATTGAGAAGTAATGGGATTTTCCTGGTTACCACTTCTCTATTTCCTTCAACAAGAAAAGCAATAGCTTGTGAATTGATAAAGTCTGAACCCAAATGTTTTTCCTTTCTAGCTCTTACACTTCTCTAAGGTTCAATATGATCATTAGGATTTATTCTCACATTACTAGAAGAAGGATGATGACTCTATTCTGTGGTATTTGCAAAGACTCATCAACACTTTTGAGATCACTTCGAAATTTGTTCTCAAAGAATTCAACGTCTCTAGACTCTACAATCACATTTGTATCTAGATCCAAAAGCCTATATGCTTTAGAGTTTTCTGCATATCCCACAAATACACTTTTCACAGCTCTTGGACCCAACTTAGTTTTCTTAGGATCTGGGACTTTGTAAAAGGCTAAACATCCATAAACTCTAAAATAACTAATATTGGGTTTTCTTCCTCTCCAATTTTCATATCGAGACAATTTCAACTTCTTTGAAGGAACTCTATTATGTACATGACATGCAGTTAGTAAGGCTTCACCCCATAAATTCAAAGGTAAATTGGAGTTAACAATCATGGCATTAACCATATCAACCAAGACTCCATTCTTCCTTTCAGCAACCCTATTTTGTTGAGGTCTATAGGGAGCACTAACTTGATGAACAATACCAGTATCCTCACAAAAGGAAGTAAATTCAGTAGGGAAATATTCCCCACCCCTATCACTTCTTACAATTTTCAATTTCTTACCCTTTTGTGTTTCTACCATGGTTTTGTAAATTTTAAACATATTATATGCTTGATCTTTTGATTTCATTAAATAGACATAGGTAAATTTATAACAATCATCGATGAAAGTAATAAAATACCTACATCCACCTCTAGTTAAAACGCCATTTAACTCACAAATATCAGAATGCACAAGTTCTAAAATTTCAGATTGTCTATCAACTTTTGGGAAAGGTTTTTTTTTTCATTTTTGCTTGTACACAAACTTCACACGTTTCTTTATGTTCATTACTATAAGTAATAATTCCGTTTTTGCACATAAATTTCATTGTTTGATAATTAACATGTCCCAAGCGACTATGCCAAAGATTAAAGCTTGTACATTCTATATTAAAACAGAAATTAAAAGATCGCACACAAGAGTAACGAGAACTATCTTCTTTATTGATACTTAGTTTAAACATACCATCATATACATAACCTTTTCCAACAAAGGGACCAGATTTAGACTGAATAATTTTATCGGACTCTATAACAGTTTTGAGTCCTTTCTTACACAGCACAAAACTAGAAACCAAATTCTTCCTAATTGAAGGAACATGTAATACATTAGTAAGAGTAACTTTCTTTCCAGAAGTGAATTGGAGTATCACACTTCCTGTTGCAAGAACCTTGTTAGTGTGATGATCTCCCAACAGAATTTCATGACCATCCACGGCCTCAACATAATCCTTGAAAAGTTAGCGATTATTGCAAATATGTGTGGTAGCACCGAGTCATACCACCAATCATCACTAACAACAACCAAAGCCATGTGCAATTCTTGGATCATACCAACATGCATTTCGAAATCATGGCAACAATTTGATCATTGTCCTTTTGTTCAACAACATTTGCAATCGCCTTCTCTTCATTATTCTTCTTCGATTTTGGTTCGAATTTTGCTCCTTGTCCTTCTTGGGGTTCTTACGAAAACGTTTCATATGGCCTTTCTTGCCACAATTATAACATACAATTTCGGAAAAATCCTTCTTACCCTTTTTATTCGGGTTAGAAGTATTAGAGTTATTATTTGCCTTTCTTTTACCCTTCTGATTCTTCTGACTAACATAATGCACTTTAGAACTTGAAGCAATGTTCAATTCCTTTTCCCTACTACTTGTTTCTTCTTCAATTCGTAGGTGTTTCCGAATTTGTTCTAGAGTGAATTCCTCAGAGGTATGTAGTAACTTTTTCCTGTAATCATTCCAGGATGGTGGTAGTTTGGCAATAATTCCCCCCACAATTAATTTTTCTGGAACAATTATGTTCAAGTCTTTAAATTTGGAGATTAAAATAAGGAATTCATGCACTTGATCTAGTATAGAAGTGCCATCAACCATAGAAAATTCAAAGAACTTAAAAGTAACAAACTTATCTGCCCCTTGCTTTTCTGCATCACACTTGAACTCCAGTGATTTCCACATCTCTTGTGCTGACGGAATTGGAGTGTAGAGATCATACAGGCGATCAGAGAGAGAATTCTGAATGTATCCTCTGCATAGCTTCTCATCCTCAGCGCGTTTCTTGCGGTCTGCAACCATTCCTTCAGTGTCTTTGTCTGATGGTTCTGGTACAGTACCCAACTTTGGATCCAGAACATAAAAAATCTTCAGAGCAGTGAGTAAGAACGACATCTTCTCCTTCCAACGCAGGAAATTGGTTCCATCAAAGCGATCTAGTTTCACAGTATCATTACCGAACATCTTCATGGTGTTTTCCATATAATATGATCCTAAGATTGTTAGAAACAATGTAATTGAAAACAAAATGAAATTACAGAAACTAGACTAGGACGAGTATTTCTTTGTCCTTAGGATAATATTAGCCCCACTATTACGCTGATGGGATTAATGCTAATTTACCCCCAGGATATCCTAATCTAAGAATGGATTTACAGCAATTAATCCATCCTCCATGAACATGGTTGAGAGAGTTTTGACAGAAAACGTTTTGTGAAGAAGAAGAGAAAATGAGAAACTGATTGTAAATAACGTTCTGCCAAAAGGTATATATTGGGATAAAATCAGATGGCAGTTATAGGTAACTGTCAATAAAATATTATCCCAATATCCGAAAAATAATTAATTAATAATTAAAAAATATTTCGGCAGAAAATTAAATACTAATCAAAATGTTAAGTCTTTAATTAACCGGCGCGTCGTGCACTAGCAAAGTGCTAAGTGCTAGTCTTTGATTAGAAATATACAAGTATATTAATAACCCAAATACAAGCACATCCAAGCCCAGTGCTCACCTTGGCCCAAGTAGTTAGACCATAATCCAATTTAATATAACTACCACATGGGTTAATATAAAGACAACAACAACATTTTATTCCTTCCATGTGGGACAAACACCCACACACAAACTCTCCAACTACATATTGAAGACTATAATCCAACAATCCCCCACTTAGTCTTCAATATAACAGAATGTGCATACATGAAAGAATCTTTCGATTTGAACTTTCACTTAGTGAAAGATTTTCAAGACTAACAAAATTTATGGCAGCGAAAGCTTTTGAGCCAAAATTTCTTCTGTTAGAATCGGAAAACTCCACACACTCGTCCATAACCATGTTCATAAACAAGGTAGCACTAATATGGCCATGTGCTCATCCTCGTTCATAGACATTTACAAAAGTCCTTAACAAAAAGTTTGTTAGAAGCGGCACCACTTCTAATGTCTATATAGGTGAAATTCTTCATGCACTAGAAATTTCATTAAGAGTTACAACTCACCCTAAAACACACACTAGAAGAAATTAAGCTAGTGTGACCGGACCAGTTATCAACAATTTGTTATTACCACATTGAACCTTCTAATTATAAGATCTATAAGGAAAAAATTGGGTTTTCATCGTTGCTGATCAATTAAACGGGCCTTAAGCCCATCTCTCGGCTTGTTCCATAAACCATATCCCTTGGTAATCCTTTCGTAGAAGGATCTGCCAAGTTATTGCAAGACCGTACATAAATAAAAGTTATAATCCCGTCGGATATCAAATGTCTCACATATGCATGTCTTAAACTGATATGTCTAGACTTACCATTATAGATCTTATTGTAAGCTCTAGACAATGTTGCCTCACTATCGCAGTGCAAAGAAATAGCTGGCATAGGTTGTGGCCACAACTTTATATTCAATAACATATTTCTCAACCACTCTGCTTCTTTGCCTGCTGCCCCTAATGCTAAAAATTCAGCTTCCATTATAGAATGAGTGATGCAAGTTTGTTTCTTTAAGGCCCAAGAAACATCACCACCACCGAGCATACAGATCCAACCTCTTGTGGACTTATTATCTCCATCACTTGATATCCAACTAGCATCTGTATACCCTTCCAGTACAGCAGGAAAATTCCCATAGTGCAAGGCATAACCTTTGGTTCTTTTTAGATAACCAAAAATTCTTCCAATTGCTTGCCAATGACCTGTACTAGGATTACTAGTAAATCTCGAAGGTTTGCATACTGCAAACGCAATATCAGGTCTAGTGCAATGCATAGCATACATCAAACTTCCTATTGCACTAGCATACTCTAACTGAGCTACAACACTTCCACTGTTCACACTAAGTTTATATGATGTATCATATGGGGGGTTAGCTTCCTTGAAATTCAAATGCTCAAATTTCTTAAGCATCTTATCAACATAATGAGACTGACTTAAAGAATAACCCCCACTATTTCTTCTAACTTTCATACCTAGAATAGTATCTACTTCATTTAAGTCTTTCATCTTGACACAAGAACTCAAATAAGTTTTAGTTTCAGTTATGCCTTTCATGTTTGTTCCAAATATCAACATATCATCAACATAAAGACATAAAATGACTCCATAATCTTTTGTAAACTTAGAGTATATACATCTATCAGCAGAGTTATGTATAAAGCCATGAGATAGAACAACAGAATCAAATTTCTCATGCCAATGTTTTGGTGCTTGCTTTAAACTATACAATGGCTTTATTAGTTTACAAACTTTATTTCCGTGACCGGGTAGTACAAAACCTTCGAGGTTGTCTCATGTACACCTCTTCATCTAAATCACCATTTAGAAATGCGGTTTTTACATCCATTTGGTGTATATACAAACTATACAAAGAAGCTAAAGCTATAATACTCTAATGGATGTAATCCTAGCCACTGGAGCATAAGTATCAAAATAATCTACTCCTTCTCTTTGGCTAAACCCTTGACAAACAAGTCTAGCTTTCAAAACTTTAAATGACTCATCATCCACATTCCTTTTCACCCTAAAAACCCACTTACATCCAATGGCTTTAGAGCCAGGAGGCAAATCTGATAAAACCCAAGTCCGATTAGCCATTAAAGACTCCATTTCATCATCTATTGCTTCCTTCCAAAAAGCGAGAATCTCTAGAAGCCATTGCTTCTCGAAATGTTTTTGGTTCATTGCTTTCATCCTCAACATTGAGAAGTAATGGGATTTTCCTGGTTACCACTTCTCTATTTCCATCAATAAGAAAAGCAATAGCTTGTGAATTGATGAAGTCTGAACCCAAATGTTTTTCCTTTCTAGCTCTTACACTTCTCCTAGGTTCAATATGATCATTAGGATTTATTCTCACATTACTAGAAGAAGGATGATGACTCTATTTTGTGGTATTTGCAAAGACTCATCAACACTTTTGGAATCACTTCGAAATTTTTTCTCAAAGAATTCAACGTCTCTAGACTCTACAATCACATTTGTATTTAGATCCAAAAGCCTATATGCTTTAGAGTTTTCTGAATATCCCCCAAATACACTTTTCAAAGCTCAAAGCTCTTGGACCCAACTTAGTTTTCTTAGGATCTGGGACATCGTAAAAGGCTAAACATCCCTAAACTCTAAAATAACTAATATTAGGTTTTCTTCCTCTCCAAATTTCATATGGAGACAATTTCAACTTCTTTGAAGGAACTCTATTATGTACATGACATGCAGTTAGTAAGGCTTCACCCCATAAATTCAAAGGTAAAGTGGAGTTAACAATCATGGCATTAACCGTATCAACCAAGACTCCATTCTTCCTTTCAGCAACCCTATTTTGTTGAGGTCTATAGGGAGCACTAACTTGATGAACAATACCATTATCCTCACAAATGGAAGTAAATTCAGTAGGGAAATATTCCCCACCCCTGTCACTTCTTAAAATTTTCAATTTCTTACCCTTTTGTGTTTCTACTATGGTTTTGTAAATTTTAAACATATTATATGCTTGATCTTTTGATTTCATTAAATAGACATAGGTAAATTTAGAACAATCATCGATGAAAGTAATAAAATACCTACATCCACCTCTAGTTAAAACGCCATTTAACTCACAAATATCAGAATGCACAAGTTCTAAAATTTCAGATTGTCTATCAAGTTTTGGGAAAGGTTTTCTTTGCATTTTTGCTTGTACACAAACTTCACACTTTTCTTTATGTTCATTACTATAAGTAATAATTCCAATTTGCACATAAATTTCATTGTTTGATAATTAACATGTCCCAAGCGACTATGCCAAAGATTAAAGCTTGTACATTCTATATTAAAACTAAAATTAAAAGATCGCACACAAGAGTAACTAGAACTATCTTCTTTATAGATACTTAGTTTAAACATACCATCAGATACATAACTTTTCCAACAAAGGAACCAGCTTGAGACAGAATAATTTTATCGGACTCTATAACGGTTTTGAGTCCTTTCTTACACAGCACAAAACTAGAAACCAAATTCTTCCTAATTGAAGGAACATGTAATACATTAGTAAGAGTAACTTTCTTTCCAGAAGTGAATTGGAGTATCATTCCAAGAACATTGTTAGTGTGATGATCTCCTAACATAATTTCATGACCATCCACGGCCTCAACATAATCCTTGAAAAGTTAGCGATTATTGCAAATATGTGAGGTAGCACCAGAGTCATACCACCAATCATCACTAACAGCAATCAAAGCCATGTGCAATTCTTGGATCATACCAACATGCATTTCAGAAATCATGGCAACAATTTGATCATTGTCCTTTTGTTCAACAACATTTGCAATCGCCTTCTCTTCATTATTCTTCTTCTGATTTTGGTTCTGATTTTGCTCCTTGTCCTTCTTGGGGTTCCTACGAAAACGTTTCATATGGCCTTTCTTGCCACAATTATAACATACAATTTCGAGAAAAATCCTTCTTACCCTTTTTATTCGGGTTAGAAGTATTAGAGTTATTATTTGCCTTTCTTTTACCCTTACGATTCTTCGACTAACATAATGCACTTTAGAACTTGAAGCAATGTTCAATTCTTTTTCCCTACTACGTGTTTCTTCTTCAATTTGTAGGTGTTTCTGAATTTGTTCTAGAGTGAATTCCTCAGAGGTATGCAGTAACTTTTTCTTGTAATCATTCCAAGATGGTGATATTTTGGCAATAATTCCCCCCACAATTAAATGTTCTGGAACAGTTATGTTCAAGTCCTTAAATATGGAGATTAAAATAAGGAATTCATGCACTTGATCTAGTATAGAAGTGCCATCAACCATAGAAAATTCAAAGAACTTAAAAGTAACAAACTTATCTGCCCCTTGCTTTTCTGCATCATACTTGAACTCCAGTGATTTCCACATCTATTGTGCAAACGGAATTGGAGTGTAGAGATCATACAAGCGATCAGAGAGAGAATTCAGAATGTATCCTCTGCACAGCATCTCATCTTTCTCGCGTTTCTTGCGGTCTGCAACCATTCCTTCAGTGTCTTTGTCTGATGGTTCTGGTAAAGTACCCAACTTTGGATCCAGAACATAAAAAATCTTCAGAGCAGTGAGTAAGAACGACATCTGCTCCTTCTAACGCGGGAAATTGGTTCCATCAAAGCGATCTAGTTTCACAGGCTCATTACTGAACATCTTCGTGGTGTTTTCCATATAATATTATCCTAAGATTGTTAGAAACAAAGTAATTGAAAACAAAATGAAATTACAGAAACTAGACTAGGACGAGTATTTCTCTGTCCTTAGGATAATATTAGCCCCACTATTACGCTGATGGGATTAATGCTAATTTACCCCCAGGATTTCCTAATCTAAGAATGGATTTACAGCAATTAATCCATCCTCCATGAACATGGTTGAGAGAGTTTTGAGAGAAAACGTTTTGTAAAGAAGAAGAGAAAATGAGAAACTGATTGTAAATAACGTTCTGCCAAAAGGTATATATTGGGATAAAATCAGATGGCAGTTATAGGTAACTGTCAATAAGATATTATCCCAATATCCAAAAAATAATTAATTAATAATTAAAAAATATTTCGGCAGAAAATTAAATACTAATCAAAATGTTAAGTCTTTAATTAACCGGCGTCGTGCACTAGCAAAGTGCTAAGTGCTAGTCTTTGATTAGAAATATACAAGTATATTAATAACCCAAATACAAGCACATCCTGTAACGCCCCGACTTTCGTACATCCTTTTTAAGCTAATTAATCAAGATTAGCAGCGGAAGACTTAGCTTAGTCGGCGCGTTACCGCCGTACTTTCCACTATGGGAAAATACAAGGCGACCTTTAACATTAACTTACAGGGACATTACTTACATTTGCCCCTCTTTAAAGAAACACTTTAATAATAGATTACTATTTTCTAGAAATTTCGGCAGAGTTTCCTCTGTAAATTGGACAACCCACAATGGGAAAAATGATTGAAACACCTGTTACAATAAAGTATTTCCAAATCTATAACTCAACGCTTTCGCGGAGTAGCAGCTGAAAAGAATCGGGAGCACTATTGCTCAACCAGAACCAGAAATGAAACTAAATCATTAATTATTAACTAATACAAAGTGGAACGTCCTCGCCTCAAAAAGAAACATAAACAACCATAGCATAACTCTTAGCACGTAACTGCTTCTATCTTGGAGAAGATGCTCCAGAACTTCAACCTGAAACTATTGTAACACTGCCACCCACCAAGTGACAGGCCACAGTAGTGACAAAACAAAACATTGACAGACACATCGGCCAACGCCGAGTACTAACCCATAAATCATTCTTAAAACATGCTTTGGTGTCTACGACTCTCACGTAATCAACATGTTCACATCGTTCATAATCATATCACAACAACATAGCAACATTCACATAGTCCATTATCATTCATCATGTTTTATGACCTTTAAGTACTTTCAGAAATTCTAGCAAAATCGTAACATCATCATAGTTATTTCATATCAAAGCAGAAGACATACTTTCATATCATTAGACATTCATAAAATATATACTTTAAGTCATACAAGATATCATAAATCATCATCATCTTTCATTTACTTAACTAGTAATGATCGTACTATCGTAATAACATAGTTCCTTCATAGCATTCGTTCATGAACATCACCAATCATCATATTCATAAAACATTCCACATCTCCCAATCCCAACATAATGTGTGAAATCATAAAACATAATTGCAATCATAATCATACTTTTGTACCATCAAAGTCATCATATTTCATATCATTAAATCATTTAACAACATTATCTATCTAGCAAACATTTCATATCATAACATAAGCTTCATCATATTTTTCCATCTTACTTAAGTCATATTGGTAACTAGAAAGAGCATGCATTTAACAGAGGGAAGAACAACATAAATCATTTCATAACATATCATATCGGTTCATAACTTCATATCATATCATATGATTCATTGTTATCTTTTCATTTTACTTATTCATTTTGGTAACTTGGCAAGTACATCAGAAGGGACGTCTCCCCATAACTTTACAGAAAGGCGGCCACAACATAGGTGACACTTTCGTTGCCCACATTTTTAACAGAAAGGCGGCCACAACATAGGTGACACTTTCGGTGCCCAAATTACTTCAGAAAGGCGGCCACATCATAGGTGACACTTTCGGTGCCCAAACTACTTGCCAAGAACCATCTTTCACTTAGCTTTATCATGTTTCATTGCTTTTACGAATCATAATCACATTACGTAAGCGTAATCGTGATACGTAATCATCATCATAACGTAACCATAATTACATTACATCATCGTAATCATAATCATGGAGAGTAATCATATGCATGACATATTCATAATCATGTTCATAACGTATACTTTTGCATAATCAGGTATTCAGAAGCATATCTCATAACTTAAAATACATTTCAAAATACATAGCAGAAGTATATCTGAAACATAACAGATACATAGCAGAAGCATAGTAGTCCTTTCGTATTTTACTTCGTTTCTGAACCATTCATGCTTTCATATTATTTCGGAATTTAAAGGCATACTTTGGCAATAATCGAGACTTTAAAAACATAACTCATCACCTCAAGTATATCGGAAATACATAAGAAAATCATATATAAACGTCGTAAGAATCCTTTCATACTATCAAGTCGTTTACAAGAACGTAGCATAAGACACTTTTCATAACATCATGGTCTCACATATGTCATTGCAGAGTATACGTTTCATCTCTCGTAATTCACAAATCATCCTTACGTACTTTAAGATCATTTCGAGAAACATAAAGCGTACTTGTTTCATCTTAATGATTCGAACTCCATATTAGCTTATTTCAGTGAACATAAACACTAATCATACTTTACTATTCTGCCTAGCAATGACTTGTAGATACACAAATAGGAATCTATTTCCAATAATCCATCTTTAGTAATCATAACACACCATCCAGTTCTAATATACCGGTTCACCAACAACAATAATTCAGCCCCATCAATACCACATAATCAACAACCACAATTCATCATCAAATTAGCAACCATTACTCATGATTCAAAGAAAGGAAATTAAGATCAAAGGAAGAATCAGAGGGGTTAATACCCAAATTTCAGAACTTATAAACTCAATAATAACCTCCAACATGAGGAGAATAGAAGGAGAGGAAGAGAGGGGTTTCGTACCTCTGCTCACTTGGAGCAGGGATGACACGCATGGGAGGGAGACGGAGCTCCGGCAGCGGCGGAGAGCATCGGCGAGGCTGGCGGCAGACTAGGGAAGGTGGCTGGCGATAATCACAGCAGCCCAACACGCAGCAACAGCAGCAACGAAACAACAACCGTACAACGGTGGCACGCGAGCAGCACCACACGCACAACAACGAAGAAGAGGAGAACGAAGGGCACCGGCAGCGAAGGGAAAGCTCCGGCGAGCTCGGGACGCCGGTGAGCTGGGTCGGGGAGAGGAGAGAAGAAGTTGGGGTTTGGGGTTTCACGGGAGAGAGAGAAAAGATGGGGTTGGGTTTCCTTTTGGTGAGGGAAGAAAAATGACAGAGAGAGAGGATTTGGAGGGGGGGTTTGGTTTCTTTTTGGTGAGGGAAATCATGAGAGAGAAAGGAGATTTAGGGTCTTATTTCACTCAAATAAACCGACAAGCAAAAGAAATGGCAAACCGACTTCAACTTCCTAAACGGATAAATATAACTCGACTAATTGTACACAAAATCCAAAAAAAAATATATATTATAGAAAATAACTTAACCATAATCATTTTGGAAAAATTTTAGGGCCTTGATTAAGCTAATAAACATAATTAGAAATTAATAAAACGTAATTAAGGTTCGGGATATTACACATCCAAGCCCAGTGCTCACCTTGGCCCAAGTAGTTAGACCATCATCCAATTTAATATAACTATCACATGGGTTAATATAAAGACAACAACAACACTCTATTCCTTCCATGTGGGACAAACACCCACACACAAACTCTCCAACTACATATTGAAGACAATAATCCAACAATCCCCCACTTAGTCTTCAATATAACAGAATGTGCATACATGAAAGAATCTTTCGATTTCAACTTTCACTTAGTGAAAGATTTTCAAGACTCTAACGAAATTTATGGCAACGAAAGCTTTTGAGCCAAAATTTCTTCTGTTAGAATCGGAAAACTCCACACACACTCGTCCATAACCATGTTCATAAACAAGGTAGCACTAATATGGCCATGTGCTCATCCTGGTTCATAGACATTTACAAAATTCCTTACCCAAAACTTTTGTTAGAAGCGGCACCACTTCTAATGTCTATATAGGTGAAATCCTTCATACACTAGAAATTTCATTAAGAGTTACAACTCACCCTAAAACATACACTAGAAAAAATTAAGCTAGTGTGACCAGACCAGTTATCAACAATTTGTTATTACCACATTGAACCTTCTAATTATAAGATTAATAAGGAAAAGGTTGGGTTTCCATCGTTGCTGATCAATTAAACGAGTCTTAAGCCCATCTCTCGGCTTGTTCCATAAACCATATCCCTTGGTAATCCTTTCGTAAAAGGATCTGCCAAGTTATTGCAAGACCGTACATAAATAAAAGTTATAATCCCGTCGGATATCAAATGTCTCACATATGCATGTCTTAAACTGATATGTCTAGACTTACCATTATAGATCTTATTGTAAGCTCTAGACAATGTTGCCTCACTATCGCAGTGCAAAAAAATAGCTGGCATAGGTTGTGGCCACAACTTTATATCCAATAACATATTTCTCAACCACTCTGCTTCTTTGCCTGCTGCCCCTAAAGCTAAAAATTCAGCTTCCATTGTAGAATGAGTGATGCAAGTTTGTTTCTTTGAGGCCCAAGAAACAGCACCACCACCGAGCATAAAGATCCAACCACTTGTGGACTTATTATCTCCATCACTTGATATCCAACTAGCATCTGTATACCCTTCCAGTACAGCAGGGAAATTCCCATAGTGCAAGGCATAACCTTTGGTTCTTTTTAGATAACCAAAAATTCTTCCAATTGCTTGCCAATGACCTGTACTAGGATTACTAGTAAATCTCGAAGGTTTGCATATTGCAAACGCAATATCAGGTCTTGTGCAATGCATAGCATACATCAAACTTCCTATTGCACTAGCATACTCTAACTGAGCTACAGCTCTTCCACTGTTCACACTAAGTTTACATGATGTATCATACGGGGTGTTAGCTTCCTTGAAATTCAAATGCTCAAATTTCTTAAGCATCTTATCAACATAATGAGACTGACTTAAAGAATAACCCCCACTATTTCTTCTAACTTTGATACTACAGAATGTTCTTGTAAATTATGGCCAATACCAGGTATATAAGCAGTGATTTCAAATCCAGAGGTTAATCGTACTCTGGCAACTTTACGTAAGGCAGAGTTTGGTTTTTTGGGGGTGATAATGGAAAAGTTGACCGATAAGTCACCCTACCTAGAATAGTATCTACTTCATTTAAGTCCTTCATCTTGAAACAACAACTCAAATAAGTTTTGGTTTTAAGTTATGCCTTTCATCTTTGTTCCAAATATCAACATATCATCAACATAAAGTCATAAAATGACTCCATAATCTTTTGTAAACTTAGAGTATATACATCTATCAGCAGAGTTATGTATAAAGCCATGAGATAGAACAACATAATCAAATTTCTCATGCCACTATTTTGGTGCTTCTTTAAACCATACAATGACTTTATTAGTTTACAAACTTTATTTTCGTGACCAGGTAGTACAAAACCTTCAGGTTGTCTCATGTACACCTCTTCATCTAAATCACCATTTAGAAAAGCAGTTTTTACATCCATTTGGTGTATATACAAACTATACAAAGAAGCTAAAGCTATTAATACTCTAATGGATGTAATCCTAGCCACTGGAGCATAAGTATCAAAATAATCTACTCCTTCTCTTTGGCTAAACCCTTGACAAACAAGTCTAGCTTTGAAAACATTAACTGACTCATCATCCACATTTCTTTTCACCCTAAAAACCCACTTACATCCAATGGCTTTAGAGCCAGGATGCAAATCTGATAAAACCCAAGTCTTATTAGCCATTAAAGACTCCGTTTAATCATCTATTGCTTCCTTCCAAAAAGCGGAATCTCTAGAAGCTATTGCTTCTCGAAATGTTTTTGGTTCATTGCTTTCATCCTCAACATTGAGAAGTAATGGGATTTTCCTGGTTACCACTTCTCTATTTCCTTCAACAAGAAAAGCAATAGCTTGTGAATTGATAAAGTCTGAACCCAAATGTTTTTCCTTTCCAGCTCTTACACTTCTCCTAGGTTCAATATGATCATTAGGATTTATTCTCACATACCTAGAAGAAGGATGATGACTCTATTCTGTGGTATTTGCAAAGACTCATCAACATTTTTGGAATCACTTCGAAATTTGTTCTCAAAGAATTCAATGTCTCTAGACTCTACAATCACATTTGTATCTAGATCCAAAAGCCTATATGCTTTAGAGTTTTCTGCATATCCCACAAATACAATTTTCAAAGCTCAAAGCTCTTGGACCCAACTTAGTTTTCTTAGGATCTGGGACATCGTAAAAGGCTAAACATCCCCAAACTCTAAAATAACTAATATTAGGTTTTCTTCCTCTCCAAATTTCATATGGAGACAATTTCAACTTCTTTGAAGGAACTCTATCATGTACATGACATGCAGTTAGTAAGGCTTCACCCCATAAATTCAAAGGTAAATTGGAGTTAACAATCATGGCATTAACCATATCAACCAAGACTCCATTCTTCCTTTCGAGCAACCCTATTTTGTTGAGGTCTATAGGGAGCACTAACTTGATGAACAATACCATTATCCTCACAAAAGGAAGTAAATTCAGTAGGGAAATATTCCCCACCCCTATCACTTCTTAAAATTTTCAATTTCTTACCCTTTTGTGTTTCTACCATGGTTTTGTAAATTTTAAATATATTATATGCTTGATCTTTTGATTTCATTAAATAGACATAGGTAAATTTATAACAATCATCGATGAAAGTAATAAAATACCTACATCCACCTCTAGTTAAAACGCCATTTAAATTAACTCACAAATATCTGAATGCACAAGTTCTAAAATTTCAGATTGTCTATCAACTTTTGGGAAAGGTTTTCTTTTCATTTTTGCTTGTACACAAACTTCACTCTTTTCTTTATGTCCATTAGTATAAGTAATAATTCCGTTTTTGCACATAAATTTCATTGTTTGATAATTAACATGTCCCAAGCGACTATGCCAAAGATTAAAGCTTGTACATTCTATATTAAAACCGAAATTAAAAGATCGCACACAAGAGTAACTAGAACTATCTTCTTTATTGATACTTAGTTTAAACATACCATCGGATACACAACCTTTTCCAACAAAGGAACCAGCTTTTAGACAGAATAATTTTATCGGACTCTATAACAGTTTTGAGTCCTTTCTTACACAAAGACAAAAACTAGAAACCAAATTCTTCCTAATTGAAGGAACATGTAATACATTAGTAAGAGTAACTTTCTTTCCAGAAGTGAATTGGAGTATCACACTTCCTGTTCCAAGAACCTTGTTAGTGTGATGATCTCCCAACAGAATTTCATGACCATCCGGCCACGGCCTCAACATAATCGTTGAAAAGTGGGCGATTATTGCAAATATGTGTGGTAGCACCAGAGTCACACCACCAATCATCACTAATAGCAACTGAAGCCATGTGCAATTCTTGGATCATACCAACATGCATTTCAGAAATCATGGCAACAATTTGATCATTGTCCTTTTGTTCAACAACATTTGCAATCGTCTTCTCTTCATTATTCTTCTTCTGGTTTTGGTTCTGATTTTGCTCCTTGTCCTTCTTAGGGTTCCTACAGAAACGTTTCATATGGCCTTTCTTGCCACAATTATAACATACAATTTCAGAAAAATCCTTCTTACCCTTTTTATTCGGGTTAGAAGTATTAGAGTTATTTTTTGCCTTTCTTTTACCCTTCCGATTCTTCTGACAAACATAATGCACTTTAGAACTTGAAGCAATGTTCAATTCCTTTTCCCTACTACGTGTTTCTTCTTCAATTCGTAGGTGTTTTTGAATTTGTTCTAGAGTGAATTCCTCAGAGGTATGCAGTAACTTTTTCCTGTAATCATTCCAGGATGGTGGTAGTTTGGCAATAATTCCCCCCACAATTAGTTTTTCTGGAACAGTTATGTTCAAGTCTTTAAATTTGGAGATTAAAATAAGGAATTCATGCACTTGATCTAGTATAGAAGTGCCATCAACCATAGAAAATTCAAAGAACTTAAAAGTAACAAACTTATCTGCCCCTTGCTTTTCTGCATCATACTTGAACTCCAGTGATTTCCACATCTCTTGTGCAGACGGAATTGGAGTGTAGAGATCATACAGGCGATCAGAGAGAGAATTCTGAATGTATCCTCTGCACAGCATCTCATCCTCAGCGCGTTTCTTGCTGTCTGCAACCATTCCTTCAGTGTCTTTGTCTGATGGTTCTGGTAAAGTACCCAACTTTGGATCCAGAACATAAAAAATCTTCAGAGCAGTGAGTAAGAACGACATCTTCTCCTTCCAACGCAGGAAATTGGTTCCATCAAAGCGATCTAGTTTCACAGTATCTATACCGAACATCTTCATGGTGTTTTCCATATAATATGATCCTAAGATTGTTAGAAACAAAGTAATTGAAAACAAAATGAAATTACAGAAACTAGACTAGGACGAGTATTTCTCTGTCCTTAGGATAATATTAGCCCCACTATTACGCTGATGGGATTAATGCTAATTTACCCCCAGGATTTCCTAATCTAAGAATAGATTTACAGCAATCAATCCATCCTCCATGAACATGGTTGACAGAGTTTTGAGAGAAAACGTTTTGTGAAGAAGAAGAGAAAATTAGAAACTGATTGTAAATAACGTTCTGCCAAAAGGTATATATTGGGATAAAATCAGATGGCAGTTATAGGAAACTGTCAATAAAATATTATCCCAATATCCGAAAAATAATTAATTAATAATTAAAAAATATTTCGGCAGAAAATTAAATACTAATCAAAATGTTAAGTCTTTAATTAACCGGCGCGTCGTGCACTAGCAAACTGCTAAGTGCTAGTCTTTGATTAGAAATATACAAGTATATTAATAACCCAAATACAAGCACATCCAAGCCCAATGCTCACCTTGGCCCAAGTAGTTAGACCATCATCCAATTTAATATAACTATCACATGGGTTAATATAAAGACAACAACAACACTCTATTCCTTCCATGTGGGACAAACACCCACACACAAACTCTCCAACTACATATTGAAGACTATAATCCAACAATGACTACCTACTCCTTTATTTTCTCATTAGTCTTATATGCACGTGATGCGTGTAAAAGTATATAAAGTTCTGCATAGAAAATATAGTAAGTAACAGTTATTGAATGGAAGAAGAGAAAGAACCAATAGTCTGTTTTAGGATCCCGATAGTGATTGCGATTAGAGTTCATGCCTTAGTTACTTACGGGATTGAATAATTGATATTGGCTCATAGATTGAATTTTTCTATCTTTCTCACTATGTTTGTAATAAATAATGATGATACTTTAGGTTTTTCGGATTGACGATAATACAAAGATGTTTCGGGTATGAAACCGTAAACGTCAAGGGTTGACGACCGTCAAAGGGATGACAAGGCTTGGCGGTGTTGGGAATGTCGGTGAATACTTGTCGGTGTACTTGCACAAGTAACAAGGGTGACTGACCTCGGGGGGTTACCGAGGAAACCCACTCCAATGTCTAAGTATGACGAGGTTCGTCAAGGTAATAATATGCAGATAATTAGGTAAGTAGGGTCAGAATAATGTACCTTGGCAATAGTTTAGGTGGTCTATTTATAAGCGATGAACAGTAGGTCGGTTTCCTTTTATGGAATCTTCTACTTACACGTGTATATCATAATCCAATCCGTACACGCGTACGTAGGCGTCTCTACTCAGAATGTATGTCGGGCCGGCAAGTATGATCCACTCTTCGAAGAATCCGTCGGGCCGGCAAGTACAACCTTGTCGGCTCATGATGTTATGACCATCGAGACATCCTTGGTGTAAGTAAGTTGACTGCCGGCATGTGTAATTGACCGGCATGGGGTATACCGGTCATCGGTCAAGGGATTATTCAATCCCGTACAAAAGAGGCTTACAGGAGAGTCGAGGCCGATGTCCTCTGTCCTAGAGCAAGAGAATTATTACATTCATCGTGCAATTGTGCCGGAGTTGAGGGAGGAGTTGACGGAAGAATACAAGACTCTTCCATAGCTGAGGGTGTTGGAATTGGTTTTATTTTAAGGATGTTCATATGATATTGGATTGTTATTTAACCTTCTAAAAATGGTCACCCAAAACTGACAACGAAAAAATTAAAAACCACTCTTTCTAGTTTATATTGGGTGGAAGTTAAAGTAGTTATTCTTGAATTATTGCCTCTCCTTATCAAATCTTCACTCACCAAATAGCGCATGCTTCAATAAGATTTGTTGAAATACAAATAATAAATTTTTCTCATGTAAATACACATATATTAATCCGTTTGATTTCGGCCAATGGAGGATGTGAGTAGATTCACGGATCTCAACAGAGCTTTCCCAAAGGACAGCTATCCGTTACCGAGAATAGATCAACTGGTAGACTCTACTAGCGGGCATGCACTGCTAAGCTTTATGGATGCGTTCTCGAGGCTATCACCAGATTAGTTTGCTCGAGGCCGACGAAAAAAAGGGCGGCATTCATCATGTCGGTCCGGGTCGATAGCCGTAACGCCCTTAGTGAGGCGTTTATGACCAAAAGTGATCCTTCTCCCCCCCTGGCCGATAGCGATCCTTCTTCCCCCTTGGCCGATAGCTGCTTCCGGTTCAAGCCCCATGGGGAAGACTAGGTTGTTAGCGAACATACCCCTTACTGTCGAGAGAGAAAGAGAACTGAGGTCAAAGTTTCTTAACGACCCTGCTACCCCTGAGGAGCATAGCCTGACTAGGAGGTATCTATCCGCTAGTCAGAGTGGTGATAGGCAAACGCTTAGGGAACTTAGGCATCAAATTCTTGCTAGGCGTTCCGTTAGGCATCCGCCAGCCGATGCTGTTCCCGGCCTTGATGTAGCCCCTCTTAGAGAGCATGCCTGGTTGGATAATTTGGCGGATGCTGGGGTTGAGGTAGCGGTCGACTTTTACGACTGCTTACAGGAATCTGCGGCCCCTAACCCCCTTATTATTGATTTAGGTGACGACAGCGACTCTATTGCTACCGTTATGGTTCGTCAGGAGGCCGTTTATCATCGTCGCACTGCTGCGAGTCCTACAATTCGCGTCACCGAGGACGAGACTGATTCTGTGCCTTTGTCGCCACGTGTAATTGGGGAAAGCTCTCGGGCGGCAGAGCTGAGGGTCAATAGTTCCAATCAGATGGAGGAGATCGTAGCCGGACCAGGTTCTGATGCTCTATGGCTGCCTGCTGATTTCAGTGCCGGTTCTTTCAGCGTGGAGATTGATGGACCGTGGCGTCAGGATGCTATTGATCTTGCCTACCCAAGAATTGCTCAGAGTTTGTATCAATTTCCCGTAGGTTATCGGCTGATAGTTCCGCCGGAGGGGCCGTTGTGACGGAATGTCCTCCCCGGTCACGTGGCCGTTTATACTCACCACTTCGAGTTTGGCCTCCGCCTTCCTCTGGATTCTTCTTTGGTGAAGATTTTGAACAAGTTTAATGTATGCTTGGCTCAGCTGACTCCTTTGGCAGTCCGGAATCTGGTTGCGTACATCTGGGTTGTACGTTTTTTGGATTTTCCTCAAACATTAAACTTGTTCCGCCACATCCACTGGCTGAAGAGGAATGGTTCTTCTAGGCAGGCAGGTTGGTGGTCGTTAACTACGGCCGACAAGAAGATGACTGTTCAACCCAAAATGACCGGTTTAAAAGGTTATGCGTTTTTTTTTTTTACTGTTTCTTGCTTGTTTGCAGGTCTTAACAGTCTTGATTTCGGCGCGCTTGGGGTTGACGATGACCTCCGGCCGTTAACCAACTTACCGCCTGCTCCTTCATACGATTACGAGACCATGCACGGCACTACCAACGGCCGTCGGGGGAGGGGGGAACCGGAATGGCCCCCAATACATCCGCCGAGGACGCGGTGGGGTGACTGTTGCTCGCGTCCCTGTTCAAGGCGCTACTACTGCTGTTGCTGGTACTAGCGGCCACCTATCTCCTACCGTTCCCATCAGGTCATCCACCTCCCGACCTGTTGCCAGGGGTGGTGGAACCAGGAGGCGGCCTCGTGAACAAGTTGCGGTGGATATATCTACCAATAAGAGGCAAGCTTTGGGGGATCCTGAGACTTCTGCCCCCGCCAACGAGAGCGTTCAGGTGGAAGATCCGAATGCGGACGCTCCTCTAGAGGTCCGAGAACAGGTTACCGCTGTCGCTGGTCCTGGTCATATTAGCGGCGCCTCTTGGTTGTCAGGCTCTTACTCCTCTATCCTTGAGAAGATCAGGGAGTTTATTACCATGCCCAGCTTTCTGTCTAACTTATCTCCCAGCATCTTTTCGCGGTATCATGAATGGATCGAGAAGAAAGAGGTACCGCTAAGTGACGCCGTGGCGGCCTCCTTTGCTCGCCGACCCGTTGTCTCTGGCAAGATTTATCAGCCTGACTGGGACGTCATGGAAGATGAATCACTGTATGCCGACATTCTCGAGAACGGTGACATTCTTGCCTATCGTATTCTGAAGGGCATGCAGCTGCCATTAGATAGGCCGGCAGGGTCCTTGGTAACTCCTGCTGCAAGGCTGGCTCACGACCAACTTGTGGTACGTTTTCGTACTTAGGTTATTATTATTAGCGTTTGTTTTTTTATTGACGTTCTCATTTTCTTTCTGCAGGCCAACAGTGCTTCTATCGAGCTGATCGAGCAGTATGTTGAATACCAAAAGCTGGCGGATAGTTATAAGCAGTCACTGGAGACTTGCCAGGACCTGCTGAAGGATGTGGAGGATAAGCTGGCGGCCAAGACCGCGGAACTGCAGCCTATGGAAGATGAGCTATTAACCCTGAGGCCAAGGGCTGCTTTGTTGGAAGAGACTGGGGAAAATGTTAACGCATTGACCAAAGCTCTAGAGGCCGCCAACTCTGAAAAAGAGGTTGCTGTTTTGGATGCTTCTGCTGAAGCTGAAGCTAGGGGGGCACCATGGCTGTCGCTGGGTTTAAGCAGTCCGATGAGTGTGTGGTGACTCTCCACAAGAGATACG
The DNA here is from genome assembly GCA_947646795.1 of Beta lomatogona. NCBI lineage: Eukaryota > Viridiplantae > Streptophyta > Magnoliopsida > Caryophyllales > Amaranthaceae > Beta > Beta lomatogona. The sequence continues at coordinate 222,245 of CANSNZ010000242.1, read as the reverse complement.
ATGGAGGATGGGCGGCCGCCATGAGATGTGTACACAAGACCATTCCTGGCTTTGACTGGAATGTAATAGAAGATGCTCATGCTGCCGGCCAACATCTCACGTCCTTTGAGGGGGACCCTAAATTTGCTGATGAGGACGCTATTGCTGATGCGGATCCTCAAGATGTTCTAGATCAGGGAAATCAGGGAACCCCACCCTCTTGAAGTTTTTGGCGGCCTTTTCTCAGCTCTTCCTGGTCTTCCAATAGCTTATAGTTTTGTAATCTTTTGAATACTTTAACTAACACTTGATTCGGCCCACGTTGGCGTTTGTAAATTGAATTTGTGTTTTAATTTGAAAGTACTTGATTCTAACTGAAAGCCTTTTATTGGCCGCCATCATTTTTCTGCTGTAGTTGGCCGCCAAGCCAGTAGCTTTTATTCTATGGAAAAGTACTTTTGCATTTCGGTTATTTTGTTTTGTTAACGCTTTAATCCTTGTACGATTGTTGCATGACCGTTAATATTTGTTAGCGTCTTTTATATATTAATCTGTTTGATTAACGTTTGGTCCATTGTGTGACCATAAATACGCCTAGAACAATCATACGGCTTTCATTTTGTGCTTGGTCTGTCATGTGACCGTTAACGCACTTTGCCTGTCATATGGCTTTTATTTTGTGCTTGGTGTGTCATGTGACCGTTAATGCACTTGAGCCTGTCATGTGGCTTTTGTTTTATGCTTGGTCTGTCATGTGACTGTTAATGCACTTGAGCCTGTCATGTGGCTTTTTATTTGTGTTTGGTCTGTCATGTGACCGTTAATGCACTTCGCTTGTCATATGACTTTTTATTTGTGCTTGGTCTGTCATGTGACCGTTAATGCACTTCGCCTGTCATATGGCTTTTTATTTGTGCTTGGTCTGTCATATGACCGCTAATAATTAATATTGACCTGTTATGTAATCCGTTAATGTATAAACAATAAGACAATTTATGGAATGCTAGCAGAGGTTTATATTATTTATGTAATAAAAGGTGGCTCTTGGCCTATTACATTCTATAAATCAAACATAATGTTTCTTTAGGACGCTAGCGTTCCAGCAATTCTTAAGCTCCTTGTCGTCCATGCCTTTGATAATGAAGGAACCAGGAGCAAGTTTCTTCGCAATGACATAGGGCCCTTCCCAATTGGCGGTCAGCTTTCCTTCAACATGCGCCTTACCAGTGGCTGCAGTTCTACGAAGGACTAGGTCGCCAACCTCCAATGGCCTCTCCAAGACTTTCTTGTTGTAAGCCTTGCTGATTCTGTCTTTGTAGGCAGCCGCCTTCAGTTCCGCTATCAACCTTACTTCTGCCAAGAAGTCTAGATTTTCCCTGAGCGCCTGGTCATTCATTTCAAGGTTTTGGTGCTTGATCCGGTAAGAGGGTAAACCCACCTCTACTGGCAACACTACTTCTGTACCAAAGGCTAGCTTAAAAGGGCTTTCTCCCGTTGCTTCCTTTTCGGTTGTTCTATTTGACCATAGTACTGCCGGCACCATATCTGCCCATCCTCCTTTGAATTCATCTAGCTTTTTCTTCAAGGCATTCAGGATCTGTTGTTCACGGCCTCTGCTTGTCCGTTGCTCTGGGGATGGCAAACGACTGAGTATGCAAACTTCACCCGAAATTCCGTTAAAAAAGCTTGTATAGGACGGCAATCGAATTGGACGCCATGATCGAAAACAATAGCAATGGGAATCCCAAATCTTGTCATAATATGTTGCCAGATGAATTTCTTGACCTGATTTGCCTTGATCCTTGCTGTCGGCTCTGCCTCTATCCACTTTGTAAGGTAATCAATACCCACTATTAGGAATTTCCTCCCTCTAGTTACTGTGGTGAATGGTCCCAGGATGTCCATTCCCCACTGAGCGAACGGAATTGGGCATAGAATAGGCTGCAAATCATTGGCTGGCCTGTTGATGACGGGAGCATACCTCTGGCACTTATCGCACTTCTTGACGTAGTCCTGAGCATCCGCCAGCATACTTGGCCAATAGAACCCCGCTCTCAATGCCTTAAGTGCTAGAGCCTTTCCACCAATATGGTTGCCGCAAATACCCTCGTGTATTTCTTCAAGAACCTTCGAGGATTCCCATGCGGTTGCACACTTAAGCAGAGGTAGACTGAACGATTTCTTGTACAGCTCATTCTGATATATGACGTACCAGTTTGCTTGTCACTTCAGTTTCTTAGCGGACGAAGGATCGTTGGGAAGCGTCCCAGTTAGGGCTGAGCAACATACCGGTCCAGACCGGAATTTGGACCGGTCCGGACCGGAAACCCAGTTTTAATTAAAAAAAAAAAAAATTTGACTTAAAAGAGAAAATTAAAAAGGAGGGGTTGTGGCAGTTTTGTTTGCAACCCTAGATCTAAAACACTCAGCTTTCATTTCTCTCTCTCTCTCTCTCGGGTTTCATTTTCCCCAAACCCTTATTTTCTCTTTCCTCTCGTTCGGTGACTCCTCTCTCTTCCTCTTGCCTTTCTTGCTTTGTTCCGGCCACCGGTCCCGCCTTCGCCGGCGTTTCCCGGCTCGCCGGAGCTTTCGTTTCTTGCCGGTCTTGCGGCTGCTGCCCCTGGTTGTAGCTGCTGTGGTTGTTTTGTTGCTGTCGTTGGTGCAGCAGTGAGCCACCAAAGTGGCAAAGTTTGCCTCTTTCTTTCCTCTGGTTCGCGGTTGTGTTGTTGGGGTCTGCTGCTTCTTCGTGAAACTCAGATGCACGTGGTGGCGCTGCGCGAATTCATGTGGTGCCACACTTGCCATCCATCTTCGTGAAACACAATTTCCTTTTCGTTTTAGTTGCTGTAGAAGATGAGTTCTATTTTTGTGTAATTTTTTTTTTCGTTTTCTGCTCAATTTTGTTTATCATCTTTTAATTCTTGTTGTGTTTTTTTTTTCTCTTTTTGTTTTAATTTCATAATTTCATAACCATGGCAGAAACTAGAAAATACAGTGAAATCGTTTTTTTTTTTTAAATTTGAAAAAAAATTAAAAAACAGGTCCAACAGGTCCAAAACCGGACCGGACCTGAAAAATCAGGTCCGGTCCGGTCTGGACCGGAATCAAAACATGTCCGGTCCAGGTCTAAAAAACTGCTCAATTCCGGTCCACCGGTCCAGCAGGTTCCGGTCCGGTCCGGTCCGGTTCTGGACCGGTGCTCAGCCCTAGTCCCAGTCAGCTTATATGCCACCAGCTCACTAAACCACTCCCCTTGCTGGTTTATGCTGTTGACGGTCACAATTTTTTTCGTGATGCTCTTTTCCCTCAAGATGTCCACCGTGACGGTTTTCTCGATGCTTAATGAGTCATAACTTGCCAATTTGGATAATGCATCCGCTTTCGTGTTATCGACCCTTGGTATTGCCTGAATCTCAAAGTGATTCAATTCAGCTATAAACTCCTTGGCTTTCTCTACGTACTTCAACATGTTAGGCTCTCTGACTTCAAATTCACCTCTTAGCTGGCCGCTAACCAGCTGTGAATCCGTCTTCAAGAGTACATTCTTAGCGCCCGTTGCCAAACACATTCTCAGGCCGGCAATTGCCGCTTCATATTCTGCTTCGTTGTTTGATGCCAGGAAAGCAAACTTGATGGCGTACTGGTATGAGTTTCCCTCAGGGCTAGTCATCACTATACTAGCCCCGGATCCGCTAGCAGCGGATCCGTCAACTTCCAGTAGCCAGGCTTCCTTTTGCTCCACTTCTTCTTCCTCATATGAGGCTTTCACAATAAAATCTGCCAGGGCCTGTGCTTTGATAGCGGTCCTGGGCTTATACTGTATATCATATTTCGACAGTTCAACAGCCCATTTCAGCAAGCGGCCTGAACTATCCATCTTCTGCAACGCTTTTTCTAGCGGCTGATTGGTTAAAACCTAGATGGGATGACAGTCAAAGTATGGTCTGAGCTTCCTGGCGGTTATTATCACGGCCAAGGCCATTTTTTCTACCAGCTGGCAACGGCTCTCCAGACCGTTAAGGATGTGGCTGATAAAATAAATTGGCTGCTGCCTCTTCTCCTTTTCCACCAACAACACGGCCGCGACTGTCTTCGGCGAGGCCGAGATATATAGTTGTAATACGTCTCCAATCTCGGGCCTTGTAATGGTGGGTAACTTCTTCAAATGCTCTTTTACCGCCAGGAATGCTTTGCTTTGCTCCTCTCCCCATTCGAACTTCTTATTCCCCCTTAGCAGTGCAAAGAAAGGCAAAGCCTTGTCTGCTGATTTTGAAATGAATCGAGTGAGGGCCGCCATTCTCCCTGTCAGCCTCTGAATATCTTTGATGCTTTTTTTGGCTCAGGCAGATCGACAATGGCTTGGACTTTGTCTGGGTTTGCATCAATCCCCCTCTTGCTTACCAAAAAGCCTAAAAACTTCCCTGCCCTTACCCCAAAGACACATTTCTTTAGGTTGAGCTTCATTTTATGCTTCCTCAAAGTTCTGAAGGTCTCTTCCAAGTCATTCAAATGTTCGCGGTCAGTTTTACTTTTGACAATGGAGTCGTCAACATATGCTTCGATATTTCTCTCCCTCTGATCCGCAAATACTTTATCGACCAGCTTTTGGTAGGTTGCTCTTGCATTACGAAGCCCAAACGGCATTGCCTTATAGTTGTATACGCCGCAATCTGTGATGAATGCAGCCTTTTTTCTGTCGGCCTCGAGCAATCTAATCTGGTGATAGCCTGAGAACGCATCCATAAAGCTTAGCAGTGCATGCTCGCTAGTAGAGTCTACCAGCTGATCTATTCTCGGTAACGGATAGCAGTCCTTTGGGCAAGCTCTGTTGAGATCCGTGAAATCTACGCACATCCTCCATTGGCCGTTAGCTTTCTTTACCATGACCACATTGGCCAACCATTCTGGATAATCACATGGCTCAATGAAATTTCTCTTCTTTTGCTTGATAGGGCGGACAGTGCTGTTGACATTAAGATGTTGTACCATCACGGCCGGGTCTATTCCCGGCATCTCATCAGCTGAGAACGCGAATACATCTGCGTTTTCTCTTAGGAGAGTCACCAGGTTGACTCTGACCTTTGGGTCCATGTCGGTCCGACAAAGAATCGTCCTTGCCGGATCCTCTGCCAACATCTCCTGCTTTGTTTCTCCATCTGGCTTGGGTCTTGGCGTATCATCAGGCCTAGACTCCAGTTCTTCCATTGAAATTTCCATCATTTCTTCATCTCCTTTCTCGGATTCTACTTCATCTGTCAGAGCTTTCCTCTGGGCTCGCCTTTGTTTCCGAGTTGGCGGATTCAATTCTTCTACCGGCATTCTCCTTGCCGGCAGCTTCAGCGCTGTTAAATAGCATGATTTCGCCGTCTCCTGGTTCCCTCTTAACTTCGCTGTCGTTCTAAGAATGGAAACGTACAACATGGTAAGATGGTAAGTTGACACAACTCCTTGGACGTCATGGATAAAAGGGCGTTCGATAATTGCGTTATAAGCTCCTGGCACGTCGACTACCAAAAATTCCGCCATCACATCTCTGGCGTTCTCATCTTCTCCTACCCTGACCGGTAGGGTTATCAAACCTTCTGGAATCACTGACGCCCCTGTGAAACCTATAACTGGGTAATGGACGAGCTTCAGATGCTCCTAGCCAATCATCAGTTTCTCAAAGGTTGAAAAATACAGTATATTTGCCGAACTTCCTCCATCTACCAAAATTCTATGGATCATACAGTTTGATACTTTCAGCGTGACCACTAGAGGGTCGTCATGGGGGTACACAACGTGCTTTGCGTGCTCTACAGTGAAAGACATAGCGGGCACTACTGGCGGGCTTCTCCATTGCATGCTCTCATTGAAATTGACTTGATGCTCGAACTCTTTCAAGCTTGCCTTTGCTCCGTTCACACTGCCCCCATGAATCGGGCCACCACCGATAACATGGATATCACTGATCCGCGACTGAACATTCCAGTTGGCTGGCTTTACCAAGTCTCCATCCTTAGTCTGAGCTTTATACTGGCTGAAATAGCCCCTTCGCACCAAATCCTCCAAGTTATCCTTCAGATGCCGACAATCTTCAGTCAAGTGCCCGTGATCACCATGAAAATCACACCACTTGCTCTTGTCGCGGTTTTTATGGAACATTTGTTTTGGACGCTACCATTCATCACTGTCTTTATTCATCAAGTATATTTGATTCCTGGAGGTGGTGAGCTGAGTGTACGCGTCAAACTTTTCTTTGCGTTCACCCTTCTCCCGGTCATACCTCTCGCGGTCATTTCTTTCACGGTCACTTCCTCTTTTGACCACATTGGATTCTTGCCTTCTTTCGTCTCGGCCGCGATCACCTTCACGACCTTTGTCTTTCTTTTGCTTATCCTCCTTTTTCTTCTTGGGCTCGCGGTGCTGATTGCTCGCGGCCTTATCAAACTCCTCTCCCCTTATGAAATCATTTGCTTTTCCAAGAACAGGACCCAAGGACGTGAAGTTCTTGCGACCCAAATAACTTCGAACGCCGACCCTCCCTCGGCCCGTCATTAAGGCTAAGACGGCCACGTCCCGCTGAAGTCGCGGAATGGAGATCGCTTCCACGTTAAAACAACCAATGAAATCACGAAGACTTTCGGTTTCCCTTGCTTAACAGAGAAGCAGTTCACCGGTTGTGCGCTCACGGCGCCTATTGCTTACAAAATAAGTGCTAAATGTGGAAGCCAACCGGGAGAAATCGGAGATAATACCCGGCTTCAAACTCTTGAACCAAGTCTGAGCAATCCCGGTCAGGGTAGACGGAAACACCTTGCACCAGATGGCGTCCACCTGAGTGTATAAGTACATGTGACCCTCATATGCTGCATCCTGAACATCAGGGTCAGAACTGCCGTCGTATTTGCAGGACGACATCTTGATTCTGGGCATGGGGTGATTCATGACTTCTGGAATAAAGGGAGACATTCTGGGTTTAATTAACAGGTGTCTGCCAAAAAGTTACTAGCACCCTAGGTGTTGTACTCTCGGCGGGACTGACTTTGATATTCATCTTCTGAATTGTTTAGATCCTCAGTTTCCAGAATAGCTTCCTCATACTCTACATCATCAATTTGCCTTTCCATTTAGCGTTCCTCTTGCGTCAACATACGCATCCTCCTTACCGGCGTACCGTCAACGTTTCTACCGGCCATAGCCAGTGATCGTTTACTGTGCTGAACATCTCTAGTATTCGGAACAGGGGTGTTATTAGGCTGAGAAGTGCCTTGTACCATTTGGATGAATGATGCCACGGTTTGCAATTGGTCAGGAGAGAATTAAGTTAAATGAGTCAAGCTGAATGGAACGCTACCATTGTTTACCTGAGTCACATTATTCTCAGGAGTACGCTGGTCGTTATTGTCCTCGGGGACGTTAAGGTGGAACTGTGGTGTACTGATAGGTCCGGTAATGACAGGTTGAGAAGACCCTTGGCCAACTTCAAACCCTGGTGGACCGCGACTCGAGTTTCCAGTTTTGTCCATGACTGCTTCACAGAGACGGGAGGCCCCTCCTTCTAGCGCCAAGTTGTTTCGGTGTTGAAAAGGTTGGCGGTCTTGAGGGAAGTCCGCCAAAGATTGGGGTTATCGTCCTAGGGTGAATAGCTGCACAGGAAGCAAACGTGATCTACCCTCGAGATGGATGCGAGGAAACCCCCTCCGACGCTCAAGTCAGTACGTGTCCAATCTAGGATTTAGAGAGAGAAAGTAGAGAGAGAGATAAGGATTGTGAGTGTGAGAGAATGTACACCAGAGAATAGTACTAGTGGGTTATTTATAGAAGTACTATTCCTCTGACAGGGTGAGTAATCCTTTTACACGTGTACGGCTGTGGTGCGCCTGACAGAAGGGAAGATTCCTCTATTTCGTCTTGTTAGGCGACCGCCAACGATGTCGGACCACGTCGATGAACTGACTTGTTAGAGCTACAGGCGACACTTAAAACGTTCGCTACCGCAATTGTGTTCGCGGCGGATTCTTCATGGAGATCCGCTAACGTACTTGGGTTATACCCATACACATATCATGCTAAGCTACTACAAATACTATCACCATTTGCCTACACAATGATTGCCATGAAGATCGTGAACACAGCATCAGGCCTCGCATGCTTCAATGCGACATAATTTGCAGCTCGTTCACTTTCGGACCAAACCATTGAACAACAATATTGGTTATTTCCTTGGGCAATTTCGAATATTTTCCCGATACCATTTTCTAAAACATAGGGAACGTTTTTATTGTGTTAATATATATGTTGTGTTAATATCAATAATGGGCCATAATGTTTTGTATTAGTATAGCTTGGGCCTAAGCTCTTCTAATTAGGATGTACTAGCTATTTATGCACACAATGCGTGCGGCGACGTTTTGGACTTAACAGTTACTCACTTACTCAGTAGTTAAAGAAATCAAGATTGAAAGTTTGTATCTAAGTTCACATCCATTTTGCGAAACATGAAATACTGATAGACTTACAAACGTTTTTTTTTCCCAAATTTGTTTTTATACTCTTTTCTATTTATTTGATTCTACAATTATATTTCTTGTGCATTCTTCTTTAGATCTAAAAATATGAAAAAATATTAGTGGAATTGCCGACCTCTATCGTCTCGTTTGCAATTCGACGGGTGTATGATTCTTTAAAACATTATTAGTGGGATTGCGACCTCTATTGTCATTTTCAATTCGATAGGTAATATATATATATATATATATATATATATATATATATATATATATATATATACATATATATATATATATGTATGTATATATGGTAGGATCACATGAGAATGCCTCCTTACATGAGAAATGAGAATGAATCTCAACCACACGATTGGATTAGAGTTACAACACTTGTTCATTAGAGTTATACCCCCGAAAAAACTTCGAGCCCAAAAAAAAATTTTTTTTTTTAGAGTTACAACACTTTTTCATTAGAGTTATAGCGCATTAATTCCATTCTCATTTCTCACGTGAAAAACACTCATTATGCTGAAAACTGCAACATAAAATGAGCAGAAAGATAAAATGAAAAGTTCTTAAAATGAGCAAAAATATAAAATGAGCAAAAAACATAAAATGAGCAAAAAAACATAAAATGAACAAACCTTCGTAAAATGAGCAAAAACTTCGTAAAATGAACGAAAGTTTAATAATATGAGCAAAAGTTTCTTAAAATGAGCAAAAAACATAAAATGAGCAAAAATCTGCAAAATGAGCAAAAAGGTCGGTTTTCAGTTTTCAACTTAAGGGTATAAAATTTGAAAATTTATGGTATAAATTTTATTGCATAACTTTGAGTTTTATCTTTTATTTGCTAAAATTGATCATGGTGAGTAGTTTTATTCATGGCTTTCTTGTAACATTTCTAGGTACTATTCATAATTGTAACATTTCTGAGGACCATTAAATTATTTTCATCTAATGACTCATTTTTTTTCTTGTAAATATAGAGGGGGAATCATGTGCTATAGAGCAAGATAAATAAACAAATTGTGTACCTGATTTAAAGTGTAGTATCCATAATTTGAGAATGTTGTGATGTTGTAAGTATAGACACATAATCGTGTCTCCGCATTTATGGGTCTGATGATGAAACATACCGCAGTTTTAGTTGGCGCAACCCGTCGGAAGAGCAGTCCGAAGAGCCAACCCAAAATAAATTTAAAGTGCATTTCGAAATCTTATTCTAAAGCCCAATTAATTATTCATGATAAGTAATTGTATTTTGAGTCCATAAAAATATTTTTAGTCCATGTAAAATACTTTAAGCCCAAAAGCCCAATTGTTTATTTATTATTTTTAATAAATATTTTCATAAATTGAAATTAGATTTTTAATCCGTAATATTAAATTTCCGGATTTCAAGGGATAAAATAACTCATTAAAAACGCGTTTAATGAAAAAGGCTGGCAAATTTGTTGGACGCAAGCGGTACGCCAAGCGCACCACGTGCACCCAGCGCATTGGCCGCAATGTGTCAGGCGCGCCGATCTGCGCCTAACATGTGGATCTGTGTGTCACACAGAGTCATGCGCCTAGCGCACCGCTCTGTGCGACACACATGTTTATTTCTTATCTTTTTTAAAAGACGCGTACCACGTGTACGCTGTCTATTGGTCATGCCGCGTCAAGCGCCCCAATGTGTGCCTGTCACGTGTGATTGTATGTCACACGGCCTCATGCGCCCGGCGCACCGGCACGTGAATCGCAGTCTCGTTTTCCCTATAAATACTCATTGATTTCCCGAATCAAAAGAGGGCTTTTTCAATATTATTTCTCATATACTTTTATTTTCCGCATACGCTCGTACTATAATTTTGTGCTTCCACATATTTTCAAACACATTAAACACGTCAAATACACTTACGTTCTTGTTTACATCGTTCTTTTGGCTTTAAGATTGCTCCTCCTGAAGGTCGTTACGCTCTTAGACCTAAGCCACATAGGTATACTTCTAAGGACCCTTGAATAATTCCTTTATTTATATTTCCTTGAAGTTACTAATGATTTCTTATCATGATGTTGATATTTAATAAATAAACGTATTATTGTACATTCTAACTGTTTCCTCTTATTTTGTATATAATATTCATGTCATTATGATTGTTCTATGCATGATTTTTGTCATCCACATGTTATTATTGTTAATCAAGACCTAAGGAACTGTTCTAACTAAATCAGATAATATGGACAACCTGCTAGGTACCTTGTAATATTGATTGCTTAATAACTTGTCGCTAAAAAGTAGTCTTTTATGTGTTTTTTGAACCAACCTAGACTAATATTTTTTAGGGTGCTTAAAACATTATATGGTTATTCTTGTGTATAAAACTTGCTATGAATCGTATTAAGTAGAGGCCAGCAATGGGCGAATGTGACCGTGTTCGTACCCTCACTCCAAACTCGATTTTTGGTTCATTGACCATCTATGGAGTCGGGACGGGAAAATCTACATTGGATAAGTCCCTACAGTTTCCCAATATCCAATTAGGTTTATGAGTCTTCCTTTAAAGAATTGTTGGCGACTTCGAAAACGTATTTTAATAAAACCTTAACAATAGGGTAGTCAAATACGCGCTCACACCGCGTAGGCGAAATAAAATCACGCCTACATTAAGCAATTATAAATTAAAATCACGCCTACATTAATGGAATGAGACATATAAATTAAAACCCTAAACCTTGACATCTTGGCAATTATATTTAGTTTAGGATATGTTTTCCTAGTTTTACCCAAGTTAGGGTTTATTTAATGTACTATAAAAATCCCCTCGAGGACAATAATACTTTGTTAGGAAATACAACTTTCTCTCCTCAACAAACGATCAAAACAACAAAGAAGAAAGCAAGAGATGAGGCCAATTTTGATGAAGGGCCATGAAAGGCCTTTAACATTCTTGAAGTACAACAAAGAAGGCGATCTTCTGTTCTCATGCGCCAAGGATCATAATCCAACTGTTTGGTACGCCGACAACGGCGAACGCCTTGGTACTTACCGTGGCACAAAGGTGCCGTATGGTCCTGCGATGTTTCTTGGGATTCTTCACGTCTTATAACTGGTAGTGCAGATCAGACAGTGAAACTGTGGGATGTTAAAAAAGGAGCGCAATTGTATACTTTCAATTTTGATGCTCCTGCTAGGTCTGTGAACTTTTCAGTCGGCGATAAACTTGCTGTAATAACGACTGATCCGTTCATGGACAAAACATCGGCAATTCATGTTAAACACATAGCAGAAGATATTGATCAACAGACCAATGAATATGTTCTTGTTATGAAGGGTCCGAGCGGACGAATTAACAGGGCTGTTTGGGGACCTCTGAACAGAACTATTATCAGTTGTGGCGAGGATGCTGTCATTCGTGTGTGGGATCCTGCAACAGGCCAAGAGATTATGTCGACGACGACGACTAAGAACCATGAAAGTGCAGTTACATCAATTTGTTTCTCTGCAGATAAGTCACATTTTGTTACAGGTTCTCTCGATAAATCAGCTAAGCTATGGGTCACAAGAAGTCTAACACTCCTTGAGACGTATGTCACGGTGCGGCCTGTGAATGCTGTTACAATGTCTCCCCTGTTAGACCATGTTGTGCTTGGAGGTGGTCAGAATGCAGCAATTGTGTCTGGGACAGCTGCAGGGAAGTTTAAAGCTATGTTTTTTGACAAGATTCTTGAGGAAGAAATTGGAGGTTGTTTCTGCTAAGAAATTAAGGGTTATGATTGGTTGAGATGTGTGATGTGGGCCCCAAGAGCGATCGCCTAAGCTCCGATATCCGTATGCCGGAATCCTACAAAACAAGGTTGGACTACCCGGGGTGGTTCCGGGATCGCCCCTCCGACGCTCAAGTCAGATGTGATCGAGGTAGAGAGAGAAGTAAAGTCTAGAGAGAGATGCTCTAGTTTTGTTAGGTGAGAATTACATACTTGTTCATTGATGAGGCAGTTGGTTTTTATAGTGTTGGGGATTTCCCAGACAGGAAACATTGTTCAGATGGGCCTTTTTGGTATCAATGGGCATGTTACCTTTTCGGGCAATGATTACTTCATCCCTTTGGAAGTTCCCCAGATGCTGGTGGTTAGGTCAACTTTCATGTGGGACCCACAGCTGCCACCTGTCCCAGGCTTTAGTAGGCTTTTGTGCTCCTTTATTAGGCTGCTGATTAAATGAGCCCAAACAGAGGTGTTAAGGGACACTTTGGGCCTATAAATGCCTTGGCCTTTAACCCTGATGGAAAAAGTTTTGCTAGTGGAGGTGAAGATGGTTATGTAAGGTTGCACCACTTTGATTCCGATTATTTCACTATGAAGATCTAATTATTTTGCATTAACCTTTTTTTGACTAGGTATTGTTATTCTAAATATCTTACTTTATTAGCTACCTTTCTTCTATTCTGAATAGAAGATATATTAATTGATTTTGGATATATATTCTTTTGAATTGTATATATTTTTATAACATGTTTTGTTTTTTACTATTTTATGTTCTTTTATGAATGGAGACTAGACATGCTCTATAATTTTGAATTGTATATACCTTTTATTTAGTGCTCGTTTGGTTGACAGGAATTTATGTAGGCAATGAAAATTCTCATGACTTTCTCATTTGGGAAGTTGTTTGGTTGACAAGAAGTTGAGAAAACGGGTGCAATGGAAATTCTTTGGGAAATTGAAATTCCCACAAAATGTGGGAATTTAATTACCCATTCCCCCTTTGTCAATCAGAATTCCCACATGAATTGCAAATTCCTTGGTGTCAACCAAACAAATTTAGGCCATTTCCTAGGAATTACATAAGGGAAGTAATTTCCTAGGAAATAAAACTTCCTACCGGAATTAAATTCCCATGTATACCAAATCCCATGTATACCAAACGAGCATTTAGTATGTTCTTTTAATTTAATATGTAAAGTCTTTCTATTATTACTTTTTTTTATTCTTATAAATTTTTTTTTTAATGAATAGATATTTAATAAATTGCTTACCTTTTAGTGTTTTTTAGTCCTTTGAACTTTATACAGAGAGAATGTTGAGAGTGTTAATTCTTCGATAATATACTAAAAAATTATAAAAGAAACAAGTTATTAAAAAGTGGCCAGAAGACAAAAAAATATACTTTAGAAAGTTACCGTAATTTTGTAAACAAAATAAAAGTAAAAACATATGATCTTTTATCGTTTTCCATAATTTGGTTGATTTGTCATATTTTTTCAGATTCATGAGTTCTTTATTTTCTTTTTCTATATTCTTTCGTCGACGGTATTAAGCTCTAGTGTTGTGTTTCGATTTCTATTCGTTATCGTTTCAAGCTGAATGCACGTACATACATCACTGTGCACCCGGGTCCACCCTCACCCTTGCGGGGGGAAAATTCATCTAGCAACGACATTACTTGGAAACGGCATTTCGAGAGAAAACGAATTTTTTTAAATTTTAAGGTATTGTGAAGCGAGAGAAAGTGAGGCAAATCTTGGAGTTAATAATTTTGATTGAACTGGTGTTCGGTTAAATTTTTTAAAAAAAACATATACTCTCTCCATCAGTTTAGAATGAACCTAAGTTATATGGTTCTTCTATCATAAAATCTCTTCATCAATTAAAAACCTAATTTACTTGGTTCTTCATCCATAAAATCCCTCCACCAATTAAGAACGAACCTAACTTATTTGGTTCTTTGACCATAATATCCCTCCATCAATTAACGAACCTAACTTAGTTCTTTAACCATAAACTCCCTCCACAATGGCAATTAATTACTTGGTTCTTGACCATAAAATCCCTCCATAAATTTTTTTGACTCTCCCTATGTCGTGATATAGGGCTTCTTTTTCTCCTTTTTCGGCTCTCCCTATGTCATGAGACATGATTTATTGGTTCTATTTCATTAAATTGGTTTCCTTTGTTGATTAGGATTTCTAATTGTTACCCTAGTATAAATATGTTGTAGTCGTTATTATTTATTTGTGCCATAACAAGCATATGTGAAGAGAGAAATATTCTTAGATCTAAAGAGACTAGAGAACCTAGAGAGAGGTTAGAGCATCTAGAGAGATTGATAATTCTCCTTGTACCATCATCTCATATTCAAAGTTCTAGTGTAGTGTTCGTGGTTTTTTCCCTGTTCAAGCTAAGGGTTTCCTTGTTAAATCTTCTTGTGTTCTTTATTGTTTTGATTTCTTAATTCCTCCATATATTATACTTCGATTGCTTGATTTGTCAGCGCCTACGACACATATTCCTAATACCATCCCCCACTCTTCGAAGAGCTATAAGGCTCTTGCTTATGATTCAACACTCACCTTAAAACAAAGGACATACAATCTGAGCTCAATCAAATGGTTAATTTTTAGGTATATCAATCATCAATCGGATGCATGCACCTAGGATTTTCAAAAGTTTAACCCCTAAAATTTTACTATCAATAGATCCACTTTATACATATAAAAAAATGTATATAATATATAAAATTTTACTTTTTTGTTCATGGTCGATTATACTATATTTATACATGTCCCGACAATATGCCGGTCTCTCTTTGACGAAGTCTTCCTAAATGATGGGCTGCGCCTCTCCTCATATTCTAACACGGGTGATTTTACTTGAGACAATAACGGCGGGCGGCACCTATTCTTATTGATATCTTGAAACCGTGTACTTCAATAGTCACCACTCACCAGCGCCCTTTCATTATTGATCCGAATTAAATGCTCGATTTTTTATTTCATCATTTATGCTACAATATCCTTGTCCAATCTACTTTCGTACTTGGCAGACATTTGACTTTCATATTTCATTGACTTCTAAAGCCTTTGAACATGAAATAGTCTACTAATAGGAAAACCAACTCTTGCGAAGATCACCATGCATGCACGTACTGTTACCTCCTCTTCCATTATAAATGGTGCCAATCTTTTCTATCAGATGCAACAACATCCAATCAAGCTAACAAAACTACCGATAGCAAATTTACCACCTAGAGTCTCGTTTTAGTTTCCAAAATGAATTACCTTCTACTTATTTTCTCCACCTTTTCCCTCTTGGTGTCTATCTCTCAAGCTATAGAAGTTGATTTTTGTGTAGCTGATCGTAATCTCCCAAGAGGACCAGAAGGGTATGCTTGTAGGGATCCTACTACTCTAACCACTGATGATTTTGTTTACACTGGTTTCCGTGGTGGTAGAACAATCACAAACGTACCCGGAAATAACGTAACTCTAGCATTCGTGGATCAATTCCCAGCTCTGAATGGTTTAGGTATATCTATGGCAAGGTTAGACTTTGGTATCGGTGGAGTTATACCAGTACACTCACATCGAACATCAGAAGTTCTAATCGTATCAAGGGGGTCAATTATTGCAGGATTTATCGACACAAATAACACTGCCTACTACAGAAGACTTGAGGTTGGAGATGTTATGATTTTCCCACGAGCCATGCTGCATTTCCAAGTTAATGTTGGTGCAACCCCAGCTACCGCATTCGTTAGTTTGAACAGCGCAAACCCAGCAATTCAATTCACTATGAATTCTTTATTTGCTGGTAACTTACCTGCTGACATAGCTCAACAAATCACCCTTTTAAGTAATGCAGAGGTAATGAGGATGAAGAGGGCATTCGGCACTGCTTAAATTCCTTTTGGAAGATCGAATTCTATTTTCTTACTAATGCACCGAAAATATATTTGAGGGAGCGTGTGTGTCAGTGCGTGTGTGTGCATATTTCTTTTTCGTATTCAATTTTTAGAGTTTGCAAAGTTTCAGCTTTTGGTACATTCATCATTTAATAAAATGATTACATCTACTTCCTCTGTTTCAAATTAATTGTGACACTTTGACATTTTACACTATTCACAAATTTCACTTTGACCATCGTTGTGATTTATACGTGAATAAAAATATAGTCTTGTGCGATCTTGTTAGATTCGTCTTAATATGTATTTTTTTAATATGTACTTTTTATAATTTTTACAAATACAAAATCACATATATCTATCCTCAAAGTTTTGCATTGGCATGCGTGAAAAGTGGAAGTGTCACAACTAATTTGAAATAGATGAAGTATTTGTTTCTACATTATTGATGAACATTTGACTTAGCTAGCTATGGATATGGTTGAAGAGTTTGTTTATATCGTGCCAATTTTAATCAACAATTGCACTAACTTAAAAATTGGATTGCATCATATTTGCTTGTAGATAGAAGCCAAAATTTTGCATTAGATGGAATTTTTAGCATAAACATATCCAAAAAGTTTGACTTTAAGAAAAAGGATGTTTTTAGAACAAGAATAAATAATTCATTTTTAAAACTTGACAAACATATAAAAAATGAGTCACCTAGTTTATCTATCTTATATAAGAGCTGACAGAATTATGGTAAATAATTGCTTCTAGTTATTTTGTGTAGTGTTAGTTTAATGAGTTTTGGTAGTTGATTGGATAATTGATGGTGAGGTTTGGCGGGCTTTTGGTATATGATTAGAGACATAGGGGTGGCTTAATGGATTTGTTAAGTTGCCGGTTGTTCTAAGAATTTACCCTTCACTTATGGGTGAGTTGTGAACAATAATCCTTTTTTATCATCAAAACACATCATGAGCTGAAAAATGAAAAATAGCATTCTATACTTGATTTTTTTTTTTTAATCATGAGCTTTGATCATGGTATGATCAAATGGGAATAACTAGATCATCGCCATGATCTATTTGAAAAAATAAGTCTTTAGATATTGGAGCCCATTAGCTTGTGATACATGCATAGCCACGTGGATAGAGCACTCCCCCTTGGCCCCTGAGGTCAGGGGTTCGATCCTTATCCCCAGCATTTTGATGGGGTGTTTCTTTCGAATGTTATGCATGCCTTACCAGCCAATGTGTTGGTGTTTCCTACAGGCTAGTAGCCTTGTAGGGGTTAGCCCTTGGGCTGACTTAATCTCCTAATAAAAAAATAAAAAAATGCATAGCCACGTACAATAACTTTTTCATAGTTTTTTGCTTTTTTCATTCCAAACTTGAAATTGCAATCGATCGTCATTACTTTTTCAGATCTATTAATAGGCACCCTTTTTGCTATATTTTTATACATTTTTTAAGATTTTTAATTTCTCTCTAAGGATGTGTTCTTTTCACCTTAAAAAGAATGAGTTTCAAATCTAATCATTGGAGTTAGTCAAGTCCAATCAGGTATAAACATAAGATAAAATTAGGGTCGAAACCGTGTAAACATGAGGTAAATTTAGGGTTGGTCAGATTGTATTAGGTGTATTAGGTTCAGTTGAAAATAGCAAATTATGCACGTGATGTAAGCTTGATTTTTTTTATTTTTTCAAACATAAATTCTAGTATTTTTGGGCATAAACAGGGGTAAAAATTTAAACATTAGACATTTTTTGGCAAAATTTCTTAGGTTGAGCCTCTATCACTTAACCCTTCTTTTCTTAATTTTTTTTTACTTATTCTTTCTTTTAGGTCTTTAAAATTAAACTTGATGAACGATAAAAGAATGTTAGGTGAATTTGTTTAGAACTTCTTATGTTGTACTAACATAGTCTTTTGTGTTAAACAAATTATTTCACTTTGTTAATTGATTAAATTTCCCGTTTTGATGTAATACTTGATTAGTGTAATATTCCTTTTTACTTTTTTCAACATAAATGTACTAAATTTTATAGTCAATATTTCTTTTTTTGGTGGCTCAATTATAACCTGACTGTCTTCAACAATTAAGTTATTTTTTTAATGCTATATTTGAGTTTGACTTTGTTTTTCCCTTTTTTTCGGTAATAGAAAATTACTAAGGGGCCACTAAGTAAATTTATGGGGGGAAGCCATAGCTTCCCTCTTCCTTATATAAGGGAGATATGTTTATATGAAGATAATACACCCTAAAACTCCATGCTTGATTTTTATTTTTTTATTTATTAGGAAAGATAATTGATGCGAAGACCAACCCCTGCTAGACTACTAGCCTACGGGGCACATCGCTCGTAGGCCGTGTACAAGGCTAAACAGCTTAAGTAAATGCCCCAACATATTACTGGGATGAGGATTCGAACCCTGGGCAATGCCCTGAAATTCGATGTGGTACTAGCTCCACCGAGCTACCACCTCTCCCTCGATACTTGATTTTTTATGGTTGTGTTTAATCTATATATATATAATTTAAAATTAATTAACAACTAATATACATAATTATAATAATTTCGTGTTTACAAGATTTATTATATCGCATGCTCAAATATAAAACTAAGTATTATCCTTTTTTGACTAAGTATTATTATTATTCTAAATATTGTCTTTGATAATTAGCTACCTTTCTTCTTTTATCAATAAAAAAAGATTAGACATATTAATGATTTTGGATATATATTCTCTTGAATTGTATATATTTCTATAACATGTTCTTTTTTTTACTACTCGTGTTCTTTTATGAATGGAGACTAGACATGCTCTATAATTTTGAATTGTATATCTTTTTACTTAGAAAGTATGTTCTTTAAATTTAATTTGTAAGATTTCTTTTTTTGGCAATTCAGTTCTTTTTATTATTACTTATTTTTTTTAATTCTTCTTAAAAAAATTATGTTTTTTAATGAATAGATATTTGACAAATTGCTTACCTTATATTGTTTTTTTAGTCCACCATCCATATATAATTCCTTCAATGCAATATGGGTCTTGAATGAACGCCAATTTTATTTTACTTCGGTACACAGAGAGAATGGTGAGAGTGTTCTTCAACAATAGACTAAAAAATAATAAAAGAAACAAGCTATTAAAAAGTGATTAGTAAAGAACTGGACATAAGACAAAAAAGATTAAATTTGTAAACAAAATAAAAGTAAAAAGTATGATCTTTTATCATTTTCTTAATTTAAAGATTATATTTGTCATATTTTTTGTCAGATTCACGCGTTCTTTATTTTCTTTTTCAATATACTTTTGTCAACGGGATTAAGCTCTAGCATTGCGTTTCAATTTCTATTATCTGTCGTTCCAAGCTGGGTGCACATACATAAATCACTATTCACCCGGGGGTCCACGTTCACCCTTGTGGGGGAAATATTCATCGTCTAGCAACGACTTTAGTGGGGAACGGCGTTTCGAGAGAAAACGAATATGTTTAACTTTAAGGTATTGTGAAGCGATATGAGAGAAAGTGAGGCAATCTTGGAGTTAATAATTTTTATCGAACCGATGTTTGGCTAGATTTAAAAAAAAACCATAAACTCTCTCCATCAATTCAGAATGAAACTAAGTTATTTGGTTCTTTTGCCATAAAATCTCTTCACCAATTAAGAACCTAATTTACTTGGTTCTTCAACCACAAAATCCCTCCACCAATTAAGAACGAACCTAACTTATTTGGCTTTTTGACAATAAAATTCCTCCACCAATTAACGAACCTAACTTAGTTCTTCAACCATATATAAACTCCCTCCACCAATTAACAAACCTAACTTAGTTCTTCAACCATAAAATCCCTCCACAAAAGGTTTTGGCTCTCCCTAGGTCATGAGATATGGCTTCTTTCTCAGCTCTCCACAAAAAGTTTTGGTTCTCCTTATGCCATGAGACAAGGGTTTTATAATATGATGTGAGCGTGGTTTTACTCAAGAAAAACCATTACCTGTTCTGAGCTTAGTTTTGCTCTTGAAAAGCAGATACTCAATGTAAGCCTGGTTTTGCTCTAGAAAAACCTACAAATTTCCGAAGCCGACATCACTAGTTTGTGGATCGACTTCATTGAAGACATATTCTAGTTCATCTGATTGATATGCAACTAGTACTGATACTAGATATATTATTATAATTTCTATTTATCTCCAATCGCGACGTGCGTATGTGTTAGGAGAGATTTAGGAGTATTTCCTAATTTTATCTATCTAGTTTTGTTTATCTAATGACATCTAGAAGTGTGTGAATATTGTGATGCTGGTGGTTTAGTATATTTCATACGGGACAATTGTATAATTGCATCGCTTTGGGTTTTTCATCTAAGTGAAGTCTTGAGTCAAAATAAATATGACAATTGTAGAACTTTTTTTTTTGAAAGAGAAAATTCATTAATTGAAGGCCAAACGGCATCTACAATAGGTATTAAAGGAAAACAAGATACAATTAAACAAGTCTAAATCAAATTCATCTTCGAAGGAACTACAATGAACCAGATCGAGTAATACAGCGCAACCCCCTTGTATTTGCTGAATCAAGCAGCTATTGATGAGGAAGTCTATCATTTTGATGTAGTTTAGAAAGAACATTCTTGACCGAGTCATGTTGACCGCATCCGAGATTCTACTACCTTCATGTTGAGTCTCGAACTTCAACCAATGAGAACAATTTCTCATACCTAAAAACAAAAAAACCATACTCACAACTCCCATAGGGGAGAAGGAGATTTCCAAAACAGAAACTAAAAACCCTATAACAGGGTTTGAAAAGATCTCATAAAGAGAGACTAATTTATTAAACAAAATAAGAAAATGAATTAAAAACTGAATATAAAAGGGGAAAAGGGGCTTACCATAGATGAAATCATCCATGGCAGCCCCTAACTGATGAAAAAGGGGTAGGGGAGGCTAGGGTTTGAGAGAGAAAGAGAGAGGGGCGAGGCTAGGGTTTGAGAGAGAAAGAGAGAGGGGTAAGGCTAGGGTTTGCAATTGTAGAACTAAGAGTAGAAGAAAAACAATATCCGATATTCCGATTCTTAATTCCAAACTTAAAGGATAAACCAAACAGCATGTAAAAAGATTAGATCCATCTCTAAGCTAAAACAAACACATGGCATGATAATTATGATCCAAGTTCCATAACCGAAATACCGAGGTTTGATTCCTAATACCAAACTTATACGACCTTGTAAAGTTGTGAACCAAAGGCCCCTTACAAATTTTAGTCTTTAGATGCCAGTGCATCAATAACTTGGACCATTTAAGACTTACAAATTACCTTAAACTTATAAGAGAACTAAATTGAAGTGGAAGAAAGTGGTCCTCTTTCCATCACTCAACTAAAGTGGAGCCGTGGAGTTATCTTGGGAAATCTAATTATAATCTACTATATATTAACTAGGTTTTGGACCCGTGCATAATGCACGGGAACTTTTTAGTATAATAAGAATGTTTATTTATACATCAACTACATTAAAAACATATAAATGATTCTTTACGTCTAGTCGATCAAAAACTTTTTGTTTAATAAAAATACACCTTTATATTAATTATAACGTTGTTTAGTAGATATATGATACTCATATGTTTTGGAAGATGTTTTTTTTAGCGCAAAACATAATTTATTAAGAAGTTATAACATAGTTAGAAGCAATTACATCATCTAAAGCACTTCGATGACAGCCCACCCAAACTCTTGTGGAATTATCCATAGGTTGAAGGTGAGCCATTTCATGAGCAACTATATTAGCTTTCCTAAAAACATGAACAAAAGAATTCATTTCAAAATAAACAACAATAGCTAAAACGTCTATAACAACAAAACCAGATAAGACCCATCACATTGCTTCATTTGGATAATTTTTACCACTTAAAGAGAATCCACATTCCACCACAATGGATCTAACATTATATTCGAGAGCTATTTTCAGGTTAAGAAAAATAATTTTTGCTTTTGTAATGCTGGCATTTCTCTCATTCTTCAACTGCTGACAGCTTGCACAAACAACATTCCCTAGATGGTCTAGAATCACCACATCCAAACCAACCCCCACGATCTCCAAAAACAACCCCATCCACATTCACCTTCAAGAACCAAGAAGAAGGAGACTCCACGCAGCGAAAGATGCCGCATTCTCGTTGGAAGGGACTTACTACACAAACGCCACACGAAGACTTTCACCTTAGGAGGAACATTGGAATTCCATATTTTCTTCCATACTCCCCGGTACATTAGAACAACCAAAAACATCTGTCTCTGAGTTCTTAAAAAAATTAAAAAAAATGATGGCTTGATTTAACATAATATGTACCAGTTTTGGTGTAGCCCTACATAAAGACATCATATAAGGGTTGAGATGGCAGAGGTAAATTTAGGATATCAACTGCCTCAAAAGGGAGAAATTTGCACGAACTTGGTCTTCATCCCAGTAACCGGTGAGGGGCTCAATTAACTTAGAAACCCTCTCCACATTACATTCTTCTTTTTTTTGTTTTTTCCTTCGAAACGGCCTTAAAGTATTATACTTCCCATTTCCTTTCTCACAAATTTGTACTATTAGGCAATTTTTACTCGTGACTCAAGAAATGGCTACAAAAAATTGGTCATGCTGAATGAGAACTGGTTTCGGGAGATACAAACCCACCACGGTTTCGGACCCGTGCATATGCACGGGAACTTTTTAGTACAATAAGTGGTTGTTTGGTATATACAGGACATAATGTAGGCAATAGAAATTCCCATGATTTTTTAATTTTGGTAGTTGTTTGGTTAACATAAAATGGGGAAAATGGGGGCAATGAAAGTTTTTGGAAATTACAAACCGTGGGAATTTATTCACCCACCCCCCTTCGTAATTCAAAATTCCCACATCAATTCATGGGAATTACAAATTCCTTGATGTCAACTTAAATATACTCTATTAATTCTTTGGCTAATTCGAACAACACATGATCATTCTCCACAATCTCATGTGTCGAAGTAAGAGTAACCCTCGTTTGAAAACAATTTTGGTTCCACTAAATGATCCTATATGAACGGCCGAATATGGTATCCCTCTTTATTGTCTAATACCCATGTGATATATGGTCACAAATCATATTATTACTTTGTAGCCGAGAATTATAAGATAAACAACTAACTCTTTCCAATAATAGATTAATCATTACATCGTATTTACCCCCTTCGACTTAATGTTAGTGACATATTATTCATGATAATGCTCCTAATCTAGTCTGGCGCGTTTGTTTAGTGGTCATAAGTGGTCATAGCTCTAGATGAGAATTTATATTTTAAACATTATCGATTGTTATATATATTATTGAAAATGTAGATACGATAAAAGTTAGTTAGTTAGGTGATTTTATCTGGATGAGAGATAGTGGTGGACCATTTAATATAAAATTATTAGCGGGTCATGTTAAATTATAAGATGGTAAATATTAATTTGGATTGGATGAAAACGAAAAGGTATAAAAGGTATTATGTGATAGAGATAGTAAATTTCCTATTGTTCAAAATTATCTAATACTTTTTCAAAACTCGTTCAACTTTTACATTGTATTTTTCATGCTCATTTCAAATATAAATATCCTCCATTAAAAAATTACATAATAAATTATTACACTTAGAGGCATAGATTATACTTAAGTTAGAAGTCCATCAAAATGGTTACATTGGTAGAGAGTCCAGCTGGTGGGACCAAGTGGGAGCTTGGTGTGGCGACAAATGCAAAACTACTCGGTGTTGAGTCCAGCAAGGCAGCAAATTAGCAATTTTGTGAAGCAAATATCAATTTGTTTACATTCTAGTTTAACGATTATGAAAACGAAAAGGTGTAAAAGGTATTTGTGCATTCTTACTTGATATGCAAAACGATTACCCTATTAAAAGGTAGAATATAAATATGATAATTTGCTTCCTTCTAATAATCTTAAACTCTATATGATGTATGATCCTTACCCAAGCGAAGTCATCATTTCTTATGTAATCTTCAAAGTCCACACTTTTCCTTACTCTACTTTGCATATATTTCCTTCGCCTAATCCAATGCCCATAAAAATAAAAACCTAGAAAAAGGCAATTGAAATTCAAAGAAACATAACAAACAATATCTAAATTTAAATTGGCAATGATTTAGGATTGATTAGATACATAGAGATTTGCTGATATTTATTGAGCCAATCACTTCCTATAATTACGACAATTTCCTATAAATTTAAATTGGCCATGTTGCTACTTGTCTAATACATAGGCCTTATACACGTGGCCAAAATTTTGATTTTAATTGACATGTGGAATTAAAGCTCTTGCCTACTGACACCTAAGCAAATTTTTCTAGCTTTAAATAATAGAGTGATATATATGCTTTAAATAACATTTGATATCTAAACTCCTTTGATAAAAAAAATTGACGTTGAAACAACAAATTATTTTATTAACTAAAAATTAAATAATTGTGTTAGCCAACACAAATTGAATTGTGTGATATTATTTGGAAATGGGGTTTTATATTTTAGTAAATTAGTAATGCTTCATCTCATAATCCAAATTTTTATAGGAATGTCCATCATCAATTGAACTTTACATATAGAATGAGAGGAAATTGAGTTGATGGAATTTTCTGTGTAAGATGATTGTAACTTATTAATAGTGTAAAATGGTTGTAGATTATTATATACTATCTGATGATACTTTATCTAATTGTATTATATTTATTTTCATTTTATTAAATAGTGTTATATTATGGCAATGTTAAAGTTCTTATATAAACTTTTATTTATTAGTGTATATGAAAGCATATTATATTTTGTAATTGTAAAATCATTCAATTATATAAACAAATTGGAAACGAATTGGAAACCAATTGATCAATCTCATCCATTATAATATTCTTGTAGTTTTCTGACATGTCATGTAGCAAATCAATTAAACAAATTAACAATTGGAAACCAATTAATCAATCTCATCCATTATCTCAATCTCCCTCACCATTTAAACGAATTGGAAACCAATTCCCACTATTATTTCTCTTTCTTGCTCACCATTTTCTCACTCACCTCTTTTCTCAAGTGAAACGGAACTTTCACTTATATTTGAAATCCTAAAAATTACAAAAAATAAAAGAAATGAACTCAATATTAACATGCATGTATATGATGCACCAATTTTCGAGCAAATCATCATGTTATAATGGTTAGAAGTTAGGCGAAAATTTATGGTTTTTCATCATGCATGGAGTTCCATTAATGAAGAAGCAACCGGTTCATGAATAATGGGATGACTTGAGTCTTCAAAGTGTGGAGGTTGCCAAAACGAGGAAGAAAAAATGAAAAACTTGAATTTGGATATGTTGATTCCAAATCTTGATTGTAAATCCCAATATAATTTGGCAAGTAACTTTTATCGCTGGAGTTGCTGCTGCTGCTGCAAGGCTGCAAGTCGACGCTCCATTGAGCCATTGTGATTGTTGATGTTGTTTTCTGATGTTGCTTCTGTCTCGTGTGTATGTGTTTTGTGTTTGTCAGCTCATCAATTCATTTTTCCTTCTTTTTGCCAAAAGAAATCATGGTAATTCGCTTCTCTTTTCTTCTGGGTGGTATCACAATTCACAAATGATGTGCTACCTGCAGTTGGGTTTATTATATATAGTAGTAGTTTTTAAGCGTTTTATAATGTTTATTATATATAAGAAATCAATCTTTGACACGCAAAAATCACGGGACAAATCTTCAATCTATGGAACATCCAAAATGGAAATGATTAGGAGTGATTTTGTTTATCTTTTGCAATAATATTGCTAAAGCTTCAATTATGGATTTATTTTTGGAAGTGAATAATTTGTTTTCCTTAAAGTCATCGGTTTTTTAAAATTGTATGTGATTGAATGATTTATGCAATCAAATGCTTATTCTGTCCTATTTGATGGTGCAATATTGTAGTTTAATACAAATTTCATAATGTCATGATATTAATTGTCAAATTTATTGCCAAATTTACATCCCTAATTAATGCAAATCACGGTTTTCTTCCTTAAACACCAAAATTTTCGAAATAATGTATTTAAATAACCGGTTAAATTAGCGTATGATTTGTTGCCTAAAATGTTAGATGATGGATTGAAGGAATTGAGTAACGCCTGATGTGTTCATTATTCATCGATTATTTACTCTAATCCCCTTAGTTTTGATAGTCGATTTGGGCTCTTTCGAGCCCTTTTCTTGTGGATTTGATGTGTTTGGAGTTCTTGTCGTGTTTTGCAGGTTTTGATGCGGATTTGGTACTCTGTACCTTTTTCAGAGTCGCAACACGGAAGTCCAGCAGTCACACAAGGTCCAAGGCGTATCCGGAAGACCGCATGAGCATTTTGGTTGGATTCCACGAAGAAAAAGACAAGCAAATACCTTCGCCCGGTCAACCGGGCGGAGTGGCCCGACCGGGCGAAGTTTCATACTTAGCCACCAGCAGCGTTCGAAGAAGAAAACGCTTACGCGCCCGACCAAGGCGGATTCGCCCGGTCGGCCGACGGCGAACTTCAACACTTGGGATCTTTCATCCTTTATTTCGCCCGGTCAACCGGGCGATCAGACGAAGAAAAACGCTTACGCGCCCGACCGGGCGGATTTCGCCCGGTTGACCGGGCGGAATTTTTCCTTCGTCGCAAGTCTGCGATCACCGTCGCCCGACCGGGCGGACTCTCAGGACGCGATTTTTCGGGTTTTTTTTAGCCGGTTTTGTATTTAGTATAAATAGGTTTTTAGTATTTTCGTGCAAGGGATCTGATTTTTCTACGTTTTGAGGGCCAAACACTTAGTTTATTCTCTCGACTTTTGTTGAACTTTTACATTGGAAGATTATATAGATTGTCGATTTCCTTTTTCATTGTTCTTCAATCATTCGGTATTCTTCTTTACTTTCTTTAATTTAATGAATTCTTTTACTTTGATCCCTGTTTATTGAGTTCTTCGTTATAATGAGTGAGTAGTCTATTTCTAGGGTTTAGAGAGGGAAGCCATGTTTATACCTTTTTGATTGTGGTTTGATGTTCTTCAATAACTGGATTGAATTAAAATAATTCCTATTGATTTGTTATACTTGTTTAATTCATGTAATTGCGCAATATCATGAGTTATGTTTAGCTAATAAGAATTAGAATCGAAAGATCATATTCATTAGAGGCTTGTTACAATAGGTAGATTTGATTATGTTGAGCAACCGTACTGGCATATGTTAATCTAGGAGTTGTTAATGCCTGACCAAGGATTAGCGAAATACTTCGTTTATTCGAACCTCAATCCAAGTGTTGTTGAACTATATTATATTGATTAAACTGGTATAAGCATGGTGGACCGATCGATTGCCCTAGGTTTTTAATTATTTGATAAATTCTCATTTTTCTGCGTCCTAGTATACTCTAGCTTAGAGATTAATTCCTCAATTATTTTTCCTCTCTGGAAGTAGTTAGATAATTGAACATAAATCTGTAGAACTCCTCTCCCTGTGGATCGACCCGTATTTGCCAGTTTCTGCCAAACAGACACCGTGCACTTGCGGTATATTTTAAAACCCATCAAGTTTTTGGCGCCGTTGCCGGGGAGACGGCTAGTTTCTATAGTTTTCTGATTAATTATTTGAACTATTTCTGCTGTCTCATTGGAACTTCAAGTTCCAATTGAGACCATCTCACTGCACATTTTTCTTTGTTTCTTTTATGCCCAGGTCTAAAAGAACAGGTTCCCCAGTTCAGACTGATCCTGATCTTGAGAAAACCATCCGGCAGATCAAGAAGACACAAAAGAAGAAAAAGCAGTCTGCTAATCAGGAAAAAACCACGGAAGAACCAACTGAACCAATTATGCCTCCTAAGTCGCTGAAATCTTATGGGGTACCTTCTCCTGGCAATGTTCCCACAGGTCCTACTATGCCCGATATACAAGCGATCAACTTCGAAATCAAGCCTCGGCCTCATCAACATGATCCAGCGAGAATCAATTTGGTGGCCATCCATCCCGAAGACCCCCGCAAATCATTTACAACGGTTTCAACAGCTTTGTCGTACCGTTAAGCACCAAGGAGTCACTCCCGATCGGTTGAAGGTTATGGTCTTTGAATTTTCACTAAAGGACAAGGCACGAAGTGGCTGAATGATGTTAATGAAACCGAGTGGAGTGCTATATCTGAAGCATTCTCGAAAGAGTACTACCCTCCCACCAAAACCGCAAAATAAGACACAAGCTTGCCACCTTCCAACAAGAACCCGATGAAACACCGGAAGGAAGCATGGAATAGGTTTAAGGATCTGCGAGAGAGAATGCCCACACCACAATCTGGATAAGTGGTTCATCACCCAAGCATTCTACAATGGTCTACAACCTCATATCAAGAGCACGATTGATTCATCTGCAGGGGGTGTCTTTCTAGATAAGGGGGTAGATGAAGGATACGATTTTACGGCCAACTTAGCGGCGAATGATCATAGCTCCTCCCCGGACTACTACCAAGAAGAAGTTGGATGCTGATGCATATGCTTTGTTGTCCTCACAAGTAGCACAGATTGAGCATGAAGATGGACTCATTGAAATCTTCGCGATCCACTACTCCTCCCATGAGTATTAATGCGATGTCCTCCATGGCTCCTATTACTTCCTCCTTTTGTGAAGTGTGTGGTATTCAAGGTCACTTTGGTCATGATTGTTCCTACAGTCAACCCGATCCTAATCGAGATGGAGCATGCCAATGCTTTTCAGCAGAGACCACACAACCCTTATTCCAACACTTACAACCCAGGTTGGAGAGATCACCCCAATTTCTCCTATAAGAGCCACAATGTTCAAAATCCTCAACCTCCACCACAATCTTCCTACCCACCACCACATCAAAACCCACCACAACATGCTGCTAGACCACCATATTATCAAGGGGCTCCTCGGAACCCCCCTCCCGGTTTCAATAGGCCTTCACCCCAAGGCTATCGCAGCAAGCTCCTCATAATAACAGCTCTCAAGAACCTACTATGTCCGATCTAATGAAAATGATGGTTTCTATGCGAGAAAAATCATGAGGAGAGCATCAAGGAGTCGAAGAACACCACCAAGCATTTGGAGACTCAACTTGCTCGGGTGGCGGGAAACAATGCACAAAGGCAACCAGGTCATCTGCCGGGCAACCAATTCCTAAAGAAACCGCTAATGCTTGTCACTCTTCGAAGCGGTACACAATATGATGCGCCACCTATGCCTACCGATGATTCAATACCTCCAGTTCGAATGATGATGTGGATGACAATGAAGGTGAGGATAGCTCCGAACTGAAGTTGAGCGCGGGAAAGTGGATGACGCAGAGAAACGCAAGGAGAAGGTTACCGATTCTCCTACTCCACCACTACCTTTCCCCCATAGGATGCAAAAATCAAAGGTCGATCAACAACTTGGTAAATTTATGTCTATGGTCAAAAATCTTGAGGTAACAGTTCCTTTCACTGATTTAATTTCTCAAGTACCTGTGTATGCCAAGTTTCTGAAAGATATGATAACCAAAAAGAAAGATTTTGGTGGAATAGATAGGGTTGCTTTAACTCGAAGAATGCAGGTCTTTGTTTTGCAAAATAAAATCCCACCCAAATTAAAAGATCCTGGTAGTTTTTCCATCCCCCGTCATGTGGGTGCTCTGTTTATAGATAAGGCTTTGTGTGATCTAGGTGCTAGTGTATCTGTTATGCCTTTATCTGTCCGTAATAAACCTGAACTTGGGTGCTTTAAAGTGCATACAGATTACTTTACAGATGGCTGATCGATCTGTGAAGTATCCTTTGGGTATTTTAGAGGATGTCCCTGTTAGAGTTGGAAAATTTTATATTCCTGTGGACTTTGTAGTACTTGATATGGAAGAAGATAGTCAAATTCCCATTATTTTGGGTAGACCTTTTCTATGTACTGCTGGTGCTATTATTGATGTAAAATCTGGCTCTCTGACTTTGAGTGTTGGTGATGATACTATTACTTTTCAGTTAACCAATGCTATTAAGTCCCCTATGCTTGAGCACACATGTTGCAGGATTGACATACTCGATGAGATCTCTGGAGTTAGTTTTTCACAATTTCTGTCTGATGAATTATTGGAGACAAGTCTTGATCTCACTGATGATCTTGACATTGATACGGTAGCAGATTGTAAGGTAATGGAGACTATTTGCTCTACTTCCGAACCACAGGTAAAGAAGTTAGAACTTAAACCTTTACCTTCTCATCTCAAATATGCATTTCTTGATGATACTGAGGAATGTCCTGTGATTGTCAGTACTAAACTCACAGATAGCCAGCTTTCACAACTTCTTACAGTGCTTCGCATGCACAAGAAGGCTATTGGGTATAGTATTGATGATCTAAAGGGCATTAGTCCTGATTTCGCAATGCATAGATTAATTTGGAAGAAAATCACCGCCCTTGCATACAACCTCAAAGACGTTTGAATCCTAATATGCAAGAGGTGGTGAAAAAGGAAATTATGAAACTACTTGACGCGGGCATCATCTACCCCATCTCAGATTCTAAGTGGGTGAGCCCGGTTCAAGTTGTTCCTAAAAAGGGGGGGACTACTGTTGTTAAGAATGATAAGGATGAACTAATTCCTACTCGTACTGTTACAGGTTGGCGGATGTGTATTGACTATCGGAGATTAAACATTGCCACTCTGAAAGATCATTTCCCTCTCCCTTTTATTGATCAGATGTTAGAAAGATTAGCAAAACATAACTTTTTCTGTTATTTGGATGGATATTCGGGTTTCTTTCGGATTCCCATTCACCCGGTGATCGGGAGAAGACGACGTTCACTTGCCCCTATGGCACTTTTGCATATCGCAGAATGCCATTTGGTTTGGTCAACGCCCCCGCCACATTTCGAGATGTATGATGGCCATTTTTTCGATTTCATTGAAAATATCATGGAGGTATTTATGGATGATTTTAGTGTTTATGGTTCGACTTTGATGTGTGTTTGCGTAATCTCTCTCAAATTCCGAAACGTTGTTCGAAGTTAATCTGGTTCTTAATTGGGGAAAAGTGCCACTTTATGGTGAACGATGGAGTGGTACTTGGACATCTCATATACGAGCGTGGCATCCAGGTGGACAGAGCAAAAATTGAGGTGATTGAGAAACTTCCTCCTCCCGTGAATGTCAAGGGAGTAAGGAGTTTTACGGGTCACGCGGGTTTCTATCGCAGATTTATAAAAGACTTTTCAAAAATCGCGAAACCCCTTACTCAATTGTTGCTCAAGGATGCCACCTTTGATTTTACTGATGCGTGTGTGGAGTCTTTTGACAGGATTAAGGAAGCATTGATCACTGCCCCTATCATACAACCTCCGAGGCCGGGAGTCTTCCTTTCGAGATCATGTGTGATGCTAGCGATTACGCGGTTGGTGCTGTGCTTGGTCAACGGAAAAACAAAGTCCTCCATGCCATCTACTATGCCAAGGAAGACCTTAGATGAGGCCCGATCAATTATGCTACTACGAGAGAAAGAGTTGTTAGCCATTGTGTATGCTCTTGACAAGTTTCGGACCTACCTCATAGGTTCGAAAGTGATTGTTCATACTGACCATGCTGCGCTAAAGTATCTCTTGGCCAAGAAGGAGGCCAAACCACGACTTATACGATGGATATTGTTACTACAAGAGTTTGATCTGGAGATCCGTGACAAGAAGGGTGCTGAGAATGTAGTTGCGGATCATCTCTCCCGGTTGAGGTTTGAGTCAAGTCTTGACGGTCCCATAGATGATGCTTTTCCGGATGACCATCTTTTCACCGTGTCTACTCAATCTCCGTGGTATGTTGATTTTGCTAATTATTGTGTTAGTGGTTCTCATCCTCCTGATTTGACATACCAACAGCAGCAAGAAGTTCTATCACGATGCCAAGCATTATTTTTGGGATGACCCCTTCTTATACAAGAAGTGTTCGAGATGGCTTGTTCCGACGATGTATAGGCGATTGGGAGATAGTTGGCATTCTCCAACATTGTCATAGTATGCCTTGCGGTGGACATCCGGGCTCACAAGCCACCGCTTATAGAGTTCTCCAGAGTGGTTTTTATTGGCCTACCATTTTTAAAGATGCTCGTATTTTTTGTCTCTCTTGTGATGAATGTCAACGAACGGGTAATATTTCAAAGAGGCGGGGAGATGCCCCGAGATGGGTATTTTGGAGATTGAACCTTTTGATGTATGGGGTATTGATTTCATGGGACCTTTCCCTTCTTCTTGTGGGAACAGGTACATCTTGGTTCTTTGTGGACTATGTGACTAAGTGGGTTGAAGTCGTGGCTTCCATTACCAATGATTCTAAGGTAGTCATGAAGCTCTTCAAGAAGATCATTTTCCCTCGATTCGGAGTCCCGAGAGTCTTGATCAGTGATGGGGGATCTCACTTTCACCAGCGCACTTTTAAAGCTTTACTGAAGAGATATGGAGTCACTCACAAAGTTGGTTTAGCCTATCATCCTCAGACTAGTGGTCAAGTTGAAGTCTCCAATCGTCAGATCAAGCGCATTTTGGAGAAGGTAGTCAACAGGTCAAGGAAGGATTGGTCACAAAAATTAGATGATACTCTGTGGGCTCCCGAGAAGCGCTTTTAAGACACCTCTAGGAACCACCCCATATCGATTAGTCTATGGCAAAGCTTGTCATTTACCGGTTGAAATGGAGTATCTCTCGGCTTGGGCGATTAAAGAAATTAATTTGGATTTGGAAGGCTGCGGGGAAGCAAGACTTCTTCAACTGAATGAGTTAGATGAACTTCGACTGGAAGCATATGAAAACCACAAACTCTACAAGGAGCAAACCAAACGCTTTCATGACAAGATGATTGTAAAGCGGGAGTTTCATGTTGGTGACAAAGTCCTATTATACAACTCTAGGCGAGGCTTTTTCTCGGAAAGCTTAAGTCAAAATGGTCTCGGACCTTTTGTCGTCACCGACGTGAAAACACATGGAGCAATTGAAGTGGCCAATGCAGTGGAACGAAGTTCAAAGTGAATGGGCAGCGTGCGAAACCGTACCATGAGGGCGCCTTCATCGGCCAAGTAGAGGTCATGTACCTAGACACTCCTTGATTTTGAGAAGAGGTACTAAGGTCGTGCGGGACCATCTAAACCCGGCGCTTTGCGGGAGGCAACCCGTCTTTTCTTTTCTTCTTTGTTAGTTTCGATTTTTGTTTTCTTTTGATTTTTTAGTTAGTTTCCTTTCTTAGTGTGGTGAGGGAGAGTGTGCTGATATTTGGACGAGTCTAGTGTGTGCAGGAGGCAAATTTACGGACTTGGGAAACTTTTGACGGAAAAACGCAATAAAATTGAAATCGCCCGGTCAACCGGGCGAGCTCGCCCGACCGGGCGCGCAACCACTTTTTCAGCAGAGTGAGAAAAACGAGCAAAAAAAAAAAAAAAAAAAAAAAAAAGACGTAGTTTTCGCCCGGTCGACCGGGCGAAGCCGCCCGACCGGGCGCGCAAGCGTGTTTTGGGTTACATTGCCCGGTCAACCGGGCGAAACAAATATGAAAAATCTGGAAACCGCCCGACCGGGCGGATTTCGCCCGGTCGACCGGGCGGAATTTCCTTTGCTTGCGAATTGCCCAGCTTCGAGAAGAATGCAGAAATCCGAAAAAAAAAATATTCGCCCGGTCGACCGGGCGGATCGGCCCGACCGGGCGGATACCCCGACAACCACTTTAGGGACTCGATTTCACCCTCCTTTTCATTCTTTCTTTTTTCCTTCTCTCACAACTTCATCTTCTCCAAACCCTTGTTTTCTCTCTCCTCACTACCTCCATCTCCATACCTTCTCCTACCTCCCTTCTCTCACCAATCTCAGCCCTTCCTTCAAATTTTCTTCACTTTTCTTCATCTTTCTCAAAACCAAAGACGAATTCAGAAAATCTCCATCTTTTCTCTCTCTCACTTCCATTCACCTTCCTATCAAATTCAAGCATGTCAAGGCCAAGCAAGAGGCGGCAAAATTCACAAGGGGAATCAAGCACTCGCATCCCACCGGATTCCAACTTCCCCGAGGTAATCTTCAAATCTTTAGAACAAAAAGAAAAGTTTCAGAAATTGAAACATAGAAATATTGTTCCTACTCGATTTGTTGATTCGCAATCTTTACATACATTGGGAATATTTAATGATACAAAGACTTTATTTGAGAAATTGGGTTTGGGTACTATGTTTGGCATGTTTTTCTGGACCTATAGGCACTTAACCCTCGAATTTCTGAGTTCCCTAGAAGTAGGGAATAAAAATCAGGTGCTTCATTTTCGCCTCATGAATGAGGATAGGAAATTAACATTGAGCCAACTAGCTGCTATCTTTGGCCTACCCCTAACTGGGGAACATCGTCACCCCCCAGAACTTCGCATAAACACACTTTGGACGGCCTTTACGGGTGAAGATGAGGTCAACACCCAACATATGTCTCCGCGATCATTTGCACCTTCCCAGTCTTCGCTACTTGCAGCGATTTCTGGGATGCACACTTTTTGGGCGAGCTGAACCCCACTCCTGTCAAAAACAGGAGATTTTTCTGATGGGGAGCTATTTGTTTCCCGAGCTTGACTATGCTTTGTGCCTGCCATATTTGTTTGTCTCCCAGCTCAAACGGACCGCCACTAGCTTGCCTGCCCAATTTGAGGATGGTAGTGTCAGGGGACAACCTATTGTTGTAGGTGGACTTATAAGCGCTATTCTTTGTTCACTTTGGTTTTGTGCTCGATGTTAACAATGCGAGTAGTTGGCCCTGCGAGAGATTGGCATCGATTACATGATCAATGCCAAGTGGATCACTGCCCAGTCGGCCAACAAGTTTAGGTGGTACATTGCCAAGAAGGAGTCCATCCTTCTTCCTGACCGCGCCCAGACCCGCCTTGAGCCTGGAGTAGGTTCCTACCTACTTCCTTTGCGGGGTCAGGAGCCCATTGCTCGACGACCCTTGAGGACCTACCATAGGCGATCGGTGGGGAAGCCTCTTCCTCCGCTCCCGAAGACCCTATGATGGCCGCCCTTACTCGCATCGAGCGGGGACAGCGATCCCTTACCTCACGAGATGGGCCGTCTTGAGTTGGGTCGGGCCACCATTCAGACCCACCTGACCTCCTTGGACACACGGTTGACCACCGTGGAGTCCGACATGCACCATGCCCTCTACCCCATCTACCATGACTATTACCACCAGGGGCTTATCGCCCATGACCATACCCATCCGTCTTGGTATACGCCACACGTACCGACCCTCTACCGACCATATGGGGGAGGATGCCTTTGGCAATGCTGTTTTTGGTGCTGCAGGTACTTCTGGAGGCGGTTTTACTGCTGATATGTCTGCCGATGAGACATGAGTCCTCTCTTCTTCCCTCTTGCTGCAATGAGGTCATTGCCGAGTTCAGCTTGGGGGGAGATTTGCTGTAAGTACACCCTCTCTCTTTATTGCTTTTTAGTGTAGTCAGTTTAGTTAGTCTGTTTGTCCTAGTTTAGTTTCAAAGCAAAAAAAAAAAAAAAAAAAAAAAAAAATCATATATTGCTGAAAAAAATACCAAAAATACGAATTGACTGGATTGGTGTGATTGCTTCCCTGTGCCCCATGATGTTCTTTGGAAGTATATTTGGGCTCTTTATCCGGATAGTTGGGTATTTGTGATTGTGATCTTTGGAATGTGAACTCTAAAGGCCATGACCCTCAATGAGTTTTGATAATAAAGCGCTTATCTTGACTGCATACTTGATCTCGGTTAGGGCGTGAGGATTCATTTTTGCTAATGGATTCATTTCTATATCCATTCTGTTTTTCTTGTGTGTTAGTTCCTCATTAGCTGACTGATCTTGACTTTGACATCGTACGCATTGAGATCCGATGACTTGTGGCAATTCTTTGTGATAGAGGCGTTCTTTTGTCCTTTTTTTGAACCTTAAAGTGATTTTCATGATATACTTTTATCCTCCTTAGCCCTCGCTGAGCCTAATGACTGTTTCATGTTACTTAACCTCATTACATGCCCATACCTCTGTTTTGATACTAATCCCAAGCCTAGCTTGGGGGAGCATATGGTTGAGTTAGCATCTGAGATAGTTTTTATGAGTTACTTTGGATGGAAACGATTGTCTTAAGGTACAAAAATTGAGAAAAAGAAAAGAATGAGCAAAATGAAATACATGTGAATATGGGATTGAAAAAATGCAAAGAGAAAGAAAAAAAAAGAAAAATTGAAAAAGAAGAAACGAAAAGAAATCACGCTGTTTCTAGAATGAGTTCATCGCAGATTTGGTGATTTATAGAATTGGGAAACTATTATTGGCTATATCCAGGTGGATACTTCTAATAACTTGTGCTCCCCTATTCTTGGTTTTCTCCACCACATTTCCCATACATAATCCATACCCGTACCTAAGCCCCATTACAACCCCGAAAAAGTCCTCTTGAGCTTGCGCTTATATTGTCTATCGGATTGATGTGGTCAGTTTGGCAAAGTTAAAGAGTACGTTCGCTACTTGAGTCGACATGATTAGGTTGAGTGATATTATCACCTTTCTAAACACGTGAGAGTGTGAGTGGGAAGGGTCATTATGGTTAGGATGGTGAGCGATCGGGCACATCTTTTGCCTGCCACAAAATATCGAGAGGAGTGACACCCCAGTGAGTACCTTTTCAAGATTTGTACGTCATATAAGGCAGCTGCATTGGATTGGTTATTTGGGTGATTGGTAACTAGAGTGATCTGAACAGTTGAACTTGAATTGTGCCTGCTTGAATGATTTGTGAGCCTTATAAAAAAAATTTGATCTCTGTTTTCATATTTGAAGGGGTGAGGCAATCATATTCTTGTTCATGTCATGGTTTTGCTTAGGGACAAGCAAAAGGGTTAGCTTGGGGGATTTTGATGTGTTCATTATTCATCGATTATTTACTCTAATCCCCTTAGTTTTGATAGTCGATTTGGGCTCTTTCGAGCCCTTTTCTTGTGGATTTGATGTGTTTGGAGTTCTTGTCGTGTTTTGCAGGTTTTGATGCGGATTTGGTACTCTGTACCTTTTTCAGAGTCGCAACACGGAAGTCCAGCAGTCACACAAGGTCCAAGGCGTATCCGGAAGACCGCATGAGCATTTTGGTTGGATTCCACGAAGAAAAAGACAAGCAAATACCTTCGCCCGGTCAACCGGGCGGAGTGGCCCGACCGGGCGAAGTTTCATACTTAGCCACCAGCAGCGTTCGAAGAAGAAAACGCTTACGCGCCCGACCGGGCGGATTCGCCCGGTCGACCGGGCGAACTTCAACACTTGGGATCTTTCATCCTTTATTTCGCCCGGTCAACCGGGCGATCAGACGAAGAAAAACGCTTACGCGCCCGACAGGGCGGATTTCGCCCGGTTGACCGGGCGGAATTTTTCCTTCGTCGCAAGTCTGCGATCACCGTCGCCCGACCGGGCGGACTCTCAGGACGCGATTTTTCGGGGTTTTTTTAGCCGGTTTTGTATTTAGTATAAATAGGTTTTTAGTATTTTCGTGCAAGGGATCTGATTTTTCTACGTTTTGAGGGCCAAACACTTAGTTTATTCTCTCGACTTTTGTTGAACTTTTACATTGGAAGATTATATAGATTGTCGATTTCCTTTTTAATTGTTCTTCAATCATTCAGTATTCTTCTTTACTTTCTTTAATTTAATGAATTCTTTTACTTTGATCCTGTTTATTGAGTTCTTCGTTATAATGAGTGAGTAGTCTATTTCTAGGGTTTAGAGAGGGAAGCCATGTTTATACCTTTTTGATTGTGGTTTGATGTTCTTCAATAACTGGATTGAATTAAAATAATTCCTATTGATTTGTTATACTTGTTTAATTCATGTAATTGCGCAATATCATGAGTTATGTTTAGCTAATAAGAATTAGAATCGAAAGATCATATTCATTAGAGGCTTGTTACAATAGGTAGATTTGATTATGTTGAGCAACCGTACTGGCATATGTTAATCTAGGAGTTGTTAATGCCTGACCAAGGATTAGCGAAATACTTCGTTTATTCGAACCTCAATCCAAGTGTTGTTGAACTATATTATATTGATTAAACTGGTATAAGCATGGTGGACCGATCGATTGCCCTAGGTTTTTAATTATTTGATAAATTCTCATTTTTCTGCGTCCTAGTATACTCTAGCTTAGAGATTAATTCCTCAATTATTTTTCCTCTCTGGAAGTAGTTAGATAATTGAACATAAATCTGTAGAACTCCTCTCCCTGTGGATCGACCCGTATTTGCCAGTTTCTGCCAAACAGACACCGTGCACTTGCGGTATATTTTAAAACCCATCAACGCCTAAAAATATGCTCTAATAGTGAGAGGTTTGAAGAATCATGACACGTTGCAAATGTATGAAATGCAATGAGAAACTAAGCAGCAATGTGAGGCTTTGAAGTTTAATGGGTTGACACGTAGGACGATTTTTTCTTGCTTTAATATTATATATGATTTTAGAAAGTGACTACTAAAACTATCGATATTGAATACTTCCTCCATTCCAAAATAAATGAAACACTTTCCATTTTTAGTCGTTTCAAATTAAATGAAACGTTACTTTATTTGGTATTTAATACTCTCTATCTCTCGCCTCATCACAAGGGTCTCTCTTTTTCTTTCTCTCTATTTCTCTCCTCTCCTAAATCCTCGTGCCAATCTCCTATGTTTATTTAAAACATAATAAAGGAAGTATAGTATACGTCATGTTAACATTATTTTCATACAAAGGGCTATAGGAAAATTGATGGAGCGCGCAGAGTCCAGAACCCAATGGAAGTGGCGTAAAGAATCATTTTAGCATAGTCAAATAAAACTTCCAAATTGGTGAGCAAGATTGTTCACCTTCGCATCTTGTTGAAACATGACTTGAATTATCTAGCGCTAGGGTTTAACCAAGCTTTTCGGTATATGT
This sequence comes from Beta lomatogona, assembly GCA_947646795.1. Taxonomy (NCBI): domain Eukaryota; kingdom Viridiplantae; phylum Streptophyta; class Magnoliopsida; order Caryophyllales; family Amaranthaceae; genus Beta; species Beta lomatogona. Next base: position 183,104 of record CANSNZ010000242.1, on the reverse strand, counting down.
AGTTAAATATATCGTGTCTGTTTTGAGTTTGGTTTTATACCCATTCTGTTTAGGTTAATTAGAAGGATACCATAAAAACCCTATAATTAACTTCTGCCTCTATTATTATTCTGTAATATATACTATCTCCTACACCTAATAAAACAATTATCCCTACTATATGGACGTAGCTAACATCTTGTTAGAACCATGGTAAACCTCTGTGTTAATTCTTTTCTTATCTTTGTTTCGTTAATTGCTTTTTGTCACAACAACATCTAATTGGCACAATCATTATAATTTTTGGTAGGAATATGCCTGGCTTAGATACTAGTTTTAGGCCCAAATCTAAACCCAAATCCCTGATCTCCCTACCGATCCCCCACTCTTTGAAGAGCTATAAGGCGCTTGCCTATGATTCAACACTCATCTAAAAGTAAAGGGCATACTATCTGAGCTCAATCAAATGGTTAATTTTTAGGTATATCAATCATCAATCCGATGCGTGCGAATCGATATATACATATAGACATATGTATATACATATATATATATATATATATACATATATATATATATATATATATATATATAGTTGTCTTAACAAATATAATAAGCACAACATAAAAAACTTATTTTTTCCTCTTTTACTTATTTGTTCATGGTCGATAATGTACTTCCTCCTTAACAAAATAGATACTTCCTCCGTTCCATAATAAGTGAAACATAGGGATTGAGCACAAGATTTAATAAACATCACTTTCAAAAGCCAAAAAGTCATAAAATACCATTTTCATTATCAAAAGGAGGAGAGATAAAAGCAAACCACATAAGTTATTTGTGATGGATACTCTTGTCATTTTGTCAATTTCTTTTTTCCATTTAAGGTATTTGTCACTTAATTTGAAACATTCTAAAATAGTAAGTGTTTAACTTATTATGGAGCGAATGAAGTATTACACTTTGACTTTCACGCTTGTCGATGTTAGTACTATGACCATTAATAACTTTAATTGTGTATTAGTAAAAATTATAAGAAGTTAATATTATGAAAGTATTCATTGAGACGAACCCAACAACATATCATATAGTAATAGTTTATTTTATCTAAAATTAAAAAATACATGGTCAAATATAGTAAGTGTATAGTAAAATTTTCAAAGTGTAACATCTACTCCCTCCGGTCTTTATTAGTTTACCCCTTTCTATGGGGCACATTTGTCGATACACTAATTTGAACCTTAATATCTCTAATTATCAATAAGCAAAAATTACAAAAATTTGATATTTCGATACTACACATTGAGATGAATCTAACAAGATCTCACATGATTATAATTTTCCTTAAGTACAAATCACAAGAGATAGTCAAAGTCATGTATGTGAATAGTATCAAAAGTCAAAAGGGGTAAACTAATAAAGACCGGAGGTAGTATATGTTATTGCGGACCAAGTATTTATACATGTCCCCATAAAATGGCGGTCTATCTTCGACGAAGTCTTCCTAAATGATGGGCCGCACCTCTTCTCATATTCTAACGCGGATGATTTTACTTGAGACAATAACGGCGGCACGCACCTATTCTTCGTGATGTTATGAAACCGTGTACTTCAATAATCACCGGTGGCCCTTTTCATTATTCATCATAATTAAATGCTCAATTTTTTTGTCATCATTTATGCTACTATATGCTTATTCTTTCTACTTTCCTACTTGGCAGACATTTGACTTTCATATTTCATTGACTTCTAAACTCGAGCAAAGCCTAACATGAAATAGTCTAATAATAGAAAAAATCAACTCCTGCGAAGATCCCCATGCATGCATGTAACGTTATCTCCTCTTCTATTATAAATGGTGCCAACCTTTTCTATCAGATGCAACAACACCCAATCAAGCTAATAAAACTACCGATAGCAAATATACCACCTAGAGTCTCGTTTTAGTTTCCAAAATGAATTACCTTCTACTTTTCTCCACCTTTTCCCTCTTGGTGTCTATCTCTCGTGCTATAGAAGTTGATTTTTGTGTAGCTGATCGTAATCTCCCAAGAGGACCAGAAGGGTATGCTTGTAGGGATCCTACTACTCTAACCACAGATGATTTTGTTTACACTGGTTTTCGTGGTGGTAGAACGATCACAAACATACCCGGAAATAACGTAACTCTAGCATTCGTGGATCAATTTCCAGCTCTGAATGGTTTAGGTATATCTATGGCAAGGTTAGACTTTGGTATCGGTGGAGTTATACCAGTACACTCACACCGAACATCAGAAGTTTTAATCGTATCAAGGGGGTCAATAATTGCAGGATTTATCGACACAAATAACACTGCATACTACAGAAGACTTGAGGTTGGAGATGTTATGATTTTCCCACAAGCCATGCTGCATTTTCAAGTTAATGTTGGTGCAACCCCAGCTACCGCATTCGTTAGTTTGAACGGCGCAAACCCAGCAATTCAATTCACTATGAATTCTTTATTTGCTGGTAATTTACCTGCTGACATAGCTCAACAAATCACCCTTTTAAGTAATTCAGAGGTAATGAGGATGAAGAGGGCATTTGGCACTGCTTAAATTATTCCTTTTGGCAGATCCAATTTTATTTTCTTAATAATGCACCGAATAAATATTTCAGGGAGCGTGTGTGTAAGCATATTTTTGTTTTTCATATTCAACCTTAAGAGTTTGTAAAAATTCAGCTTTTGGTACATTCATCATTTAATAAAATGATTACATCTATTTATTTCTACATTATTGATAAACATTTGACTTAGCTAGCTATGGATATAGTTGAAGAGTTTGCTTATAGCGTGCCAATTTTAATCGACAATTGAACTAACTTAAAAAATGGATTGCATCATATTTGCTTCTTGATAGGAGCCAAAATTTTGTGTTAGATGGAATTTTTAGCATAAACATATCCAAAAGGAAAAATTGTCATAAATAAGCCAACATTTCCCCCGTCTGCTAAAGATAAGTCAACCTTTTGATTATTCTGGAATAAGCTAAACTTTAACAGTTATCTGTTTCTAACAAGTCATGACATGTTATTAACAAGATTCGTCTCCAAGTCGGCTGAGAAGGCCATGCCGTTCTTCAAAGTTCTGAGAGGGAACAAGAAGTTCGAGTGGGGGGATGAACAGAGACAGGCCTTTGAGGCCATTAAAGAACACTTCAAGCAACTACCGACTATTACCCGACCCGAGATGGGGGATAAGCTGCAGTTATATGTCTCGGTTTCGACTAAAACGGTAGCACCTGTACTGTTGGTAGAAAAGGATAAGCATCAACATCCTATCTACTTTGTGAGCCATGTCTTGGCATGGGCAGAACAGAGATACGAGTTGCTGGATAAGATGGCATACGCCGTGCTAATAGCGGTAAGAAAACTTCGACCATACTTTGATTCCCATACCATCCAATTGCTCACAAATCAGCCGTTAGAGAAGGCGCTCCATAAGCTAGATAAAACCGGCAGGCTGCTGAAATGGGCAATAGAGCTGTCCGAGTTTGATATCAAGTATCGGCCATGAACAGCTATCAAGGCCCAAGCTTTGGCCGACTTCATTGTTGAGACCACCAGCGACGAAATTAAGGGACCAAATGGCACTCGGCAAAGTATCGTAGACGCGCTGTTGCCCAAACATGGGCAGGCGCCGGGGTGGTCATGACGTCTCCAGAAGGGGACACGTTTGAATATGTCGTCCGCTTCGGGTTTAAGGCGTCCAACAACGAGGCGGAGTACGAAGCTGCAATAGCAGGAATCAGTTTGTGCATAGCGTTCGAAGCAAAGAAAATACGGATGACAACGGATTGCCATCTCATATCAAGCCAGATCGAGGGCACCTACGAAGCCAGGGAGCCGGTATTGCAAAAGTACCTACAAAAGGTAAAGCAGATAATGGCCGCACTGTAGAGCTTCGAGGTGGTACTGGTCCCTCGAACAGAGAATATGGCAGCTGACGCTATGTCAAAGCTAGCAAGTTCAAGCCCTACATACCTCAAGCGCAGCGTCATGATTGAGATGCTGCCGGAAAGAAGCATAGAGACCGCCAAGGTGGAGGTGAACGAAATCACCCAGAAGAAGGAATAGTACGACGATATATTGGCGTACATGCTGACTGAAAAATTACCCACCGATAAGATGGCGGCAAAAAAGCCGAAAAGAAAGGCTCTCTAGTTCTGTGTCTTCCAGGGTCAACTGTACAAGAAAGGTCTTTCACTCCCACTCCTGAGGTGTGTAATGGCCCACGAGGCCACGAAAATCATTGAAGAAATCCACGAAGAAGTATGTGGAAACCATATCGGTGGAAAGAAACTTAGAGTATATACATCTATCAGCAGAGTTATGTATAAAGCCATAAGATAGAACAACAGAATCAAATTTCTCATGCCACTGTTTTGGTGCTTGCTTTAAACCATACAATGACTTTATTAGTTTACAACTTTATTTTCGTGACCAGGTAGTACAAAACCTTCAGGTTGTCTCATGTACACCTCTTCATCTAAATCACCATTTAGAAAAGCAGTTTTTACATCCATTTGGTGTATATACAAACTATACAAAGAAGCTAAAGCTATTAATACTCTAATGGATGTAATCCTAGCCACTGGAGCATAAGTATCAAAATAATCTACTCCTTCTGTTTGGCTAAACCCTTGACAAACAAGTCTAGCTTTGAAAACTTTAACTGACTCATCATCCACATTTCTTTTCACCCTAAAAACCCACTTACATCCAATGGCTTTAGTGCCAGGAGGCAAATCTGATAAAATCCAAGTCTTATTAGCCATTAAAGACTCCATTTCATCATCTATTGCTTCCTTCCAAAAAGCAGAATCTCTAGAAGCCATTGTTTCTCGAAATGTTTTTGGTTCATTGCTTTCATCCTCAACATTGAGAAGTAATGGGATTTTCCTGGTTACCACTTCTCTATTTCCTTCAACAAGAAAAGCAATAGCTTGTGAATTGATAAAGTCTGAACCCAAATGTTTTTCCTTTCTAGCTCTTACACTTCTCCTAGGTTGAATATGATCATTAGGATTTATTCTCACATTACTAGAAGAAGGATGATGACTCGATTCTGTGGTATTTGCAAAGACTCATTAACACTTTTGGAATCACTTCGAAATTTGTTCTCAAAGAATTCAACGTCTCTAGACTCTACAATCACATTTGTATCTAGATCCAAAAGCCTATATGCTTTAGAGTTTTCTGCATATCCCACAAATACACTTTTCAAAGCTCTTGGACCCAACTTAGTTTTCTTAGGATCTGGGACTTTGTAAAAGGCTAAACATCCCCAAACTCTAAAATAACTAATATTAGGTTTTCTTCCTCTCCAAATTTCATATGGAGACAATTTCAACTTCTTTGAAGGAACTCTATTATGTACATGACATGCGCTAGTAAGGCTTCACCCCATAAATTCAAAGGTAAATTAGAGTTAACAATCATGGCATTAACCATATCAACCAAGACTCCATTCTTCCTTTCAGCAACCCCATTTTGTTGAGGTTTATAGGGAGCACTAATTTGATGAACAATACCATTATCCTCACAAAAGGAAGTAAATTCAGTAGGGAAATATTCCCCACCCCTATCACTTCTTAAAATTTTCAATTTCTTACCCTTTTGTGTTTCTACCATGGTTTTGTAAATTTTAAACATATTATATGCTTGATCTTTTGATTTCATTAAATAGACATAGGTAAATTTAGAACAATCATCGATGAAAGTAATAAAATACCAACATCCACCTCTAGTTAAAACGCCATTTCAGAATGCACAAGTTCTAAAATTTCAGATTGTCTATCAACTTTTGGGAAAGGTTTTCTTTTCATTTTTGCTTGTACACAAACTTCACACTTTTCTTTATGTTCATTACTATAAGTAATAATTCCGTTTTTGCACATAAATTTCATTGTTTGATAATTAACATGTCCCAAGCGACTATGCCAAAGATTAAAGCTTGTACATTCTATATTAAAACTGAAATTAAAAGATCGCACACAAGAGTAACTAGAACTATCTTCTTTATTGATACTTAGTTTAAACATACCATCAGATACATAACCTTTTCCAACAAAGGAACCAGCTTTAGACAGAATAATTTTATCGGACTCTATAACAGTTTTGAGTCCTTTCTTACACAACACAAAACCAGAAACCAAATTCTTCCTAATTGAAGGAACATGTAATACATTAGTAAGAGTAACTTTATTTCCAGAAGTGAATTGGAGTATCACACTTCCAGTTCCAAGAACCTTGTTAGTGTGATGATCTCCCAACAAAATTTCATGACCATCCACGACCTCAACATAATTCTTGAAAAGTGAGCGATTATTGCAAATATGCGTGGTAGCACCAGAGTCATACCACCAATCATCACTAACAGCAACCGAAGCCATGTGCAATTCTTGGATCATACCAACATGCATTTCAGAAATCATGACAACAATTTGATCATTGTCCTTTTGTTCAACAACATTTGCAATCGCCTTCTCTTCATTATTCTTCTACTAGTTTTGGTTCTGATTTTGCTCCTTGTCCTTCCTGGGGTTCCTACAGAAACGTTTCATATGGCCTTTCTTGCCACAATTATAACATACAATTTCAGAAAAATCCTTCTTACCCTTTTTATTCGGGTTAGAAGTATTAGAGTTATTATTTGCCTTTCTTTTACCCTTCTGATTCTTCTGACTAACATAATGCACTTTAGAACTTGAAGCAATGTTCAATTCCTTTTCCCTACTACTTGTTTCTTCTTCAATTCGTAGGTGTTTCCGAATTTATTCTAGAGTGAATTCCTCAGAGGTATATTAAAATGGTTATTAAATAGATTAAACTGGTCCCCCAATAGATTAAATTAGTCACTATATTAATAAGTATTGTCTATTCTATTAGTAATATTGGGCTTGGGCCACGCCTAATTTTAAATTAAAAGTAGGCGGTCTCTTACAAGACTAGCTGGTTAAAAAAATTATAAAAGAAACAAGTTATTAAAAAGTGGCCAGAAGACAAAAAAAATATACTTCGAGAAAGTTACCGTAATTTTGTAAACAAAATAAAAGTAAAATAATATGATCTTTTATTGTTTTCCGTAATTTGGTTGATTTGTCATATTTTTTTCGGATTCACGAGTTCTTTATTTTCTTTTTCTATATTCTTCCATGTGGGACAAACACCCACACACAAACTCTCCAACTCCATATTGAAGACTATAATCCAATAATGACTACCTACTCCTTTATTTTCTCATTAGTCTTATATGCACGCGATGCGTGTAAAAGTATATAAAGTTACGCATAAAAAATATAGTAAGTAACTGATTATTGAAAGGAAGAAGAGAAAGAACCAATAGTCTGTTTAGGATCCTAATAGTGATTGCGATTAGAGTTCATGCCTTATTACTTACGAGAATTGAATAATTGATATTGGCTCATAGATTGAGTTTTTCTATCTTTCTCACTATGTTGTAATAAATAATGATGATACTGTAGGTTTTTCGGATTGACGATAATACAAAGATGTTTCGGGTATGAAACCGTAGACGTCAAGGATTGACGACCGTCAAAGGGATGACAAGGCTTGGCGGTGTTGGGAATGTCGGTGAATACTTGTCGGTGTACTTGCACAAGTAACAAGGGTGACCGACCTCGCGGGGTTGTCGAGGAAACCCACTCCAATGTCTAAGTATGACGAGGTTCGTCAAGGTAATAATATGCGAGATAATTAGGTAAGTAGGGTCGAATAATGTACCTTGGCAACAGTTTAGGTGGTCTATTTATAAGTATGATGAGGTTCGTCAAGGTAATAATATCCAATCCGTACACGCGTTCGTAGGCGTCTCTCACTCGAATGTATGTCGGGCCGGCAAGTATGATCCACTCTTCGTAAGTCCGTCGGGGCCGGCAAGTACAATCTTGTCGGCTCATGATGTTATGACCATCAAGACATCCTTGGTGTAAGTAAGTTGACTGCCGGCATGTGTAATTGACCGGCATGGGGTATGCCGGTCATCGGTCAAGGGATTATTCGATCCCGTACAAAAGAGGCTTACAAGAGAGTCGAGGCCGATGTCCTCTGTCCTAGAGCAAGAGAATTATTACATTCATCGTGCAATTGTGCCGGAGTTGAGGGAGGAGTAGACGGAAGAATACAAGACTCTTCCATAGCCGAGGGTGTTGGAATTGGTTTTATTTTAGGGATGTTCATATGATATTGGATTGTTTTTTAACCTTCTAAAAATGGTCACCCAAAACCGACAACAGAAAATTAAAAACTACTCTTTCTAGTTTATATTGGGTGGAAGTTAAAGTAGTTATTCTTGACTTATTGCCTCTCCTTATCAAATCTTCACTCACCAAATAGCGCATGCTTCAATAAGATATGTTGAAATACAAATAATAAATTTTGCTCATGTAAATACACATATCATGCTAGGCTACTACAAATACTATCACCATTTGCCTACACAATGATTTCCATGAAGATCGTGAACACAGCATCAGGCCTCGCATGCTTCAATGCGACATAATTTGCAGCTCGTTCACTTTCGGACCAAACCATTGAACAACAATATTGTGTTAATATATATGTTGTGTTAATATCTATAATGGGCAATTTCGAATATTTTCCCGATACCATTTTCTAAAACATAGGGAACGTTTTTATTGTGTTAATATATATGTTGTGATTATATCTATAATGGGCCATAATGTTTTGTATTAGTGTAGCTTGGGCCTAAGCTCTTCTAATTAGGACGTATATATACTCTAATATTCTGATTAATGGAATGAGACATATAAATTAAAACCCTAAACCTTGACATCTTGGCAATTATATTTAGTTTAGGATATGATTTCCTAGTTTTACCCAAGTTAGGGTTTATTTAATGTACTATAAAAATCCCCTCTAGGACAATAATACTTTGTTAGGAAATACAACTTTCTCTCCTCAACAAACGATCAAAACAACAAAGAAGAAAGCAAGAGATGAGGCCAATTTTGATGAAGGGCCATGAAAGGCCTTTAACATTCTTGAAGTACAACAAAGAAGGCGACCTTCTGTTCTCATGCGCCAAGGAGGGGGAGCCTCCAGACACCCATGGATAATATTCTTACTTGGAATACTAGGGGATTAAACAGCAAGAAGAAACAAATTGAGGTAAGGAATTTCATCCTTGCTCACAAAATAAGGTTGTTTGGTCTCCTAGAAACAAAAGTCAAATCATCAAAACTTGGTGATTTGTACTTGACTGTGTGCCCGGGGTGGTGTATTACCTCAAATAATGCTTGGCATGAAAAGGGAAGGATAATTGTTGGATGGCATCCCTATGCATTTCAGGTTGACATTTTGAAATGTACAAGTCAAATTATCCACTGTGAAGTGACTACAACTAATGGTGGGAGTAAGTTTTTGTGCACTTTCATATATGGTTTCAATGATAGAGCTGAGAGGATGCAATTGTGGTCAGATCTTCAGGAGGTTGCTAGAAGTACTTCATGGCTCTTAATGGGGGATTTTAACTCCATTTTGAATCCTGATGAGAGAATTGGTCAACCTGTTAGACTAAGAGAAATACAGGATCTGAGAGAATGTACATGGCAGCTTGTCAGGTTACAGATATAAAGTCCTCAGGTAATTTCTTTACTTGGACAAATAAACAAGGGGCTGATAGCAGAGTTTTTTGCAAGTTAGATAGGGTCATGAGTAATGAAGCTTGGCAACAACAATGGACAGAAGCTCCCTGAAGGTGAGTTTGATCATTGTCCAATGTTGATTAAAGTGTATCCTGAGACTCAGAAGAAAAAGCCCTTTCGTTTCTTTAATATGTGGAGTTCTTCCCCACATTTTTTAGAGACAGTTCAGAAGATTTGGAGTAAGAGAATCACAGGATGCAAAATGTACAGAGTGGTTACACGACTCAAGCAACTTAAATTTGATTTGAAGAAATTGAATGGGGATGAGTATGGTGATGTGTATGTTCAAGACTCTAGTACTTTTCAGAATATGATGGAGGCCCAATTGCAATTGAAGAATAACCCTTGTAATGGGGAGCTTGCTGACAAAGAAAAGTTAGCTAGAGAGGAGTATGGCAGAGCTCACAAAAACTATGTGGAGTTCCTGAGCCAGAAAGCAAAAGTGAGATGGGTGAATGAAGGAGATGACAACACCAAAATTTTTCACCAGAGTATTAGGCAGAGAAGATTGCAGAACAGAATTAATACAATCAAAGATGAACATGGCCACTGGACTTCTGATGCTTCTGAGGTTGTTGGGGCTTTTGTTTACTTCTATCAGAATCTTCTTGGTACAAGCAATGGTTGCAGTGTCCGTGGAGGAGTGTATTATAGCCAAGGGGAAGATTTTGAGTGTGGAGCAGCAGAATCTTCTTAAATGGGATTTTACAGTTGAAGATGTAAAGCAGGCTGTGTTTTCAATCCCTGATGATAAGTCTCCTGGATTGGATGGTTATACAAGCAACTTCTTCAAGCAAGCCTGGGGGGTGGTAGGTCCTGATATTTCAGAGGCTATCTTAGAATTCTTTGCTACTGGGAAGCTGTTGGGAGAAATTAATTCTACTGCTATTACCTTAGTCCCTAAGGTTAAATGTCCAGCTAGTGTGGGTGATTTTCGTCCCATCGCCTGTTGCTCTGTAATATATAAAGTCATTACTAAGCTAATTTGCTCCAAATTAGCTATAATCCTACCTGAGATAGTGTCAGATAATCAAGGAGCTTTCACTACTGGTAGAAGCATCATAAACAATGTGTTGATTTGTCAGGATTTGGTGAAACTTTTTTCAAATTCCCATAGGCAGGCTTCTGGTTTTATGATGAAAATTGACTTGAGGAAGGCCTACGACTCTGTGGAATGGAAATTTGTTGAAGAACTTTTGGTTGCTCTGAAGTTTCCTGATAAAGTGGTTAAATGTATTATGGCCTGCATCACATCACCAAGATTTACTCTGCTTATTAATGGGAATACAGAAGGGTATTTTCCTGCAAAAAAAGGCCTGAGACAGGGTGACCCCATGTCCCCTCTACTCTTTGTTCTGTGCATGGATTACCTAACTCGAATTATGGCTTACATTGGTGATTTGCCTGATTTTAAATATTATTCCAGGTGTGTTTCTTTGAAATTGAATCATCTGTGTTTTGCTGATGACCTCATCCTCTTCTGTAAGGGAGAGGTTCCTTCTGCATACTTATTACTTCAAGGGCTCCAGTTGTTTTCTGAAACCTCTGGACTCCAGGCGAATAAGCATAAGTCTGCCTTATATAGCACAGGTGTTCAAGAAGGTGAAGTTCAGAGGCTGCAAGATATGTCTGGCTTTGTTCATGAGACTCTCCCTTTTAAGTATTTAGGGGTCCCTATCTGTGCAGGGAAGATTAAAGCTACTGATTGTGAACTTCTTATGGATAAGATGGTAGCAAGAATCAAGGTTTGGAGTACTCGGAATTTATCTTATGCAGGGAGAATTCAGTTAATCAATAGTGTTCTTATGAGCATTCATAGTTATTGGGCACAGATGTTTATCTTTCCTAAACAATTGATTAACAGAATCAATGATATATGTAGAAACTTTCTCTGGAAAGGTTCAGCTGTTGCTTCTTCTCCTGGGTATATCAAGTGGGATAAAGTGTGTTCTCCCAAGAATCAAGGGGGTTTGGGGATAAGAAATGTTGAAATCTGGAATAGGGTGGCAGTGGGGAAGATAATTTGGAATATAGGTTCACATAAAGAGGATTTGTGGGTCAAGTGGATACACACAGTGTATATTAAAGACACAAATTGGTGGGCTTATAATCCACCTTCCTCTGCTAGCTGGGTGGTAAAATATCTGTGTAAAGTGAGAGACTTATTAACACCTTTACAGATGCACACTTGGAGTATGGATAAGAAATATTCCATCAGCAAAGCATATAAGCTGCTCACTACAGATGAGTCTGCACAGGTCAATTGGTGTGTAGGGGTTTGGAATAGGGCTTCTTTGCCAAAGCATAGATTTATCTTATGGCTTGGGGTCCAAGAAAGACTACAAACCAAATGCAAACTATTCCTCTATGGCACTGTGAGAGATAAATTGTGTCTTATTTGTGGGACTGCAGATGAAAATCATTCCCATTTATTTTTCCACTGCAGATTTAGCCATATGGTGATTACAAGACTGTTCCAGTGGATTGGCATTACATACAGAGGACAGAATGTGGTGCAGATGCTTATTTGGATTAAAAGAACTTACAGAGGCACAATGACACGAAGGCAGATAATATACTGCATGATTGCTATGATTGTATATAAAATTTGGGAGGCAAGGAACTTGGCTTTTTGGAAAGAACAAGTTCCTAGTATAGAACATGTTGTGCATAGTATTCAATGTATAGTGCGACTTAGATTTGACTTTTGTCTAAAGAGAAAATGTAGTAGGAAAGATAAGGAATGGTTTGATAGCTTGTACTTGTCATAGGCTGGGTTGTTTTTTTGGTCTTTGGACCACGAGGGTTTTTTGGAGCTGTTTTGCTGAGGCTCTGATGTGGTTTAGGATGTAATTGTGGTTTTGAAGTTTTATACAAATACGCTGATTTACCAAAAAAAAAAAAAAAAAAAAAAAAAAAAAGGATCATAATCCAACTGTTTGGTACGCCGACAACGGCGAACGCCTTGGTACTTATCGAGGACACAAAGGCGCCGTATGGTCCTGCGATGTTTCTTGGGACTCTTCACGTCTTATAACTGGTAGTGCAGATCAGACAGTGAAACTGTGGGATGTTAAAAAAGGAGCGCAATTGCATACTTTCAATTTTGACGCTCCTGCTAGGTCTGTGAACTTTTCAGTCGGTGATAAACTTGCTGTAATAACTACTGATCCGTTCATGGACAAAACATCGGCAATTCATGTTAAACACATAGCAGAAGATATTGATCAACAGACCAATGAATCTGTTCTTGTTATGCAGGGTCCGAGTGGACGAATTAACAGGGCTGTTTGGGGGCCTTTGAACAGAACTATTATCAGTTGTGGCGAGGATGCTGTCATTCGTGTGTGGGATCCTGCGACAGGCCAAGAGATTATGTCGACGACGACGAACAAGGACCATCAAAGTGCAGTAACTTCAATTTGTTTCTCTGCAGATAAATCACATTTTGTTACAGGTTCTTTAGATAAATCAGCTAAGTTATGGGATACAAGAAGTCTAACCCTCCTTAAAACGTATGTCACGGCACGCCCTGTGAATGCTGTTACAATGTCTCCTCTGTTAGACCATGTTGTGCTTGGAGGTGGTCAGGATGCAGCAATTGTGTCTGGGACAGCTGCAGGGAAGTTTGAAGCTAAGTTTTTTGACAAGATTCTTGAGGAAGAAATTGGAGGTGTTAAGGGACACTTTGGGCCTATAAATGCCTTGGCCTTTAACCCTGATGGAAAAAGTTTTGCTAGTGGAGGTGAAGACGGTTATGTAAGGTTGCACCACTTTGATTCCGATTATTTCACTATCAAGATCTAATTATTTTGCATTAACCTTTTTTGACTAAGTATTGTTATTCTAAATATCTTACTTTATTAGCTACCTTTCTTCTATTCTGAATCGAAGATATATTAATTGATTTTGGATATATATTCTTTTGAATTGTATATATTTTTACAACATGTCTTTTTTACTATTTATGTTCTTTTATGAATGGAGACTAGACCTGCTCTATAATTTTGAATTGTATATTCTTTTTATTTAGTATGTTCTTTTAATTTAATCTGTAAGTTCTTTCTATTATTACTGTTTTTAATTCTTATAAAAAATTATGTTTTTTTTAATGAATAGATATTTAATAAATGTCCGTTACTGTTCAACTTATTTTAACTTATATAAGATTTTATCAGATCAGATAAGATAAGATAAGAAAAGATAAGATAAGATAAGATCAGATAAGATAAATAAGATGTTCTGTTCAACTTATCTTCACTCATTTCAGAATAAAATAAGATAAGATAAGATATGATAAGATCAGAAAAGATAAGATAAGATAATATAAGATAAGATAATATAAGATCAGATAATATAAGATAAGATAAGATAAGATAAGATAAGACAAAATAAGTTGAACAGAACAGACCCTTAGTGTTTTTTAGTCCTTTATACAGAAAGAATGTTGAGAGTGTTAATTCTTCAATAATATACTAAAAACATAAATTATTAGAATAGGCGATCTAAATTTAACATAAAATTAGACAAACTCAAACCTACATTCTCCTAGCAAGCCCATTCAATTTCTCTCTAACCCAACACTACACCTAGGCATCTCATACTAACCTAGTCATCCCTTTTCTTCTTCTTCCTTGTTTCTCTTTTATTCTCGAACTACAACACACAATTTCAAAACATAACCCAACAGTCTTACCGAACGCATTAAACTAGTCACTAAATGGATTAAACTAGTCACTGAATGGGTTAAAGAATGTAATTACTGGGTATATTAAAATGGTCACTAAATAGACTAAACTGGTCCCCAAATAGATTAAATTAGTCACTATATTAAGAAGTGTTGTCTATTCTATTAGTAATATTGGGCTTGGGCCGCGCCTAATTTTAAATTAAAAGTAGGCGATCTCTTACAAGACCAGCTGACTAAAAAATTATAAAAAAAAACAAGTTATTAAAAAGTGGCCTGAAGACAAAAAAAATATACTTCAGAAAGTTACCATAATTTTGTAAACAAAATAAAAGTAAAATAATATGATCTTTTATTGTTTTCCGTAATCTGGTTGATTTGTCATATTTTTTCAGATTCATGAGTTCTTTATTTTCTTTTTCTATATTCTTTCGTCGACGGGATTAAGCTCTAGTGTTGCGTTTCAATTTCTATTAGTTGTCGTTTCAAGCTGGATGCACGTACATACATCACTATGCACCCGGGTCCACGCTGGGGGAATATTCATCTAGCAACGACTTTACTTGGAAATGGCATTTCGAGAGAAAACGAATTTGTTTAAACTTTAAGGTATTTGAAGCGAGAGAAAGTGAAGCAAATCTTGGAGTTAATAATTTTGATTGAACTGGTGTTCGGTCAAATTTTTTTTAAAAAAAAACCATAAACTCTCTCCATCAATTTAGATTGAACCTAAGTTATATGGTTCTTATGGTTCTTCTATCATAAAATCTCTTCATCAATTAAGAACCTAATTTACTTGATTCCTCAACCATAAAATCCCTCCACCAATTAAGAACGAACCTAACTTATTTGGCTCTTTGACCATAAAATCCCCCCATCAATTAAAGAACCTAACTTAGTTCTTTAACCATAGACTCCCTCCACAATGGCAATTAAGAATCTAACTTACTTGGTTCTTGACCATAAAATCCCTCCATAAAATTTTGACTCTCCCTATGTCGTGAGATAGGGCTTATTTTTCGTCTTTTTCGGCTCTCCCTATGTCATGAGACATGATTTAACGGTTCTCCTTGTGCCATGAGAGAAGGGTTCAATATGATGTGAGCGTGGTTTTGCTCAATAAAAACCATTACCTGCTGTGAGCTTGTTGTTTTTGCTCTAGAAAAGCAGTTACTCGACGCGAGCCTAGTTTTGCTCCAGAAAAACCTACAAATTTCCGAAGCCAACATATCACTATTTTGTGGATCCACTTCATTGAAGACAAGTTCCAGTTCATCCGATTGATCTGCATCTAGTACTAATACTAGCTTTTTATAATTATTATTTTTTTATCTCCAATCACAACGTGCATATGTATTAGGATAGATCTAGGAGCTTTCCTAAATCATTCTATCTAGTTTTGTTTAGGAAAAATTGTGAATAACCACCTGCTAGATACCCTTATTTCAAAATAACCACCCCAATTTCATTTGCGTTTAAATAACCACCTCTACTTAGCTTAACGTTTTTAAATACCCACCTCTTAACAGAAAAAGGTGACTCCGTTACCTCTGAGGCCTGTTGACACGCTTTTTATTAAATTTCCCGCCAATTTTCCTCGACTTTGACCTATATATATATCTCTAACATTGATTTACTTCAATTCCACTGTGATTCCTCTTCAAGCTCAAAATTCAGGTATGTTCTTTGCAATTTCTAGGGTTTTAATGTATATATCTAGGGGAAATTAGGGCTTTTTAATTTCTTATATTCTTATGAATTCTAAAATTTCTACCTTTATGAACTTGTTAGGAATTTGCTATGGCTGAAAGGGAATCAATTACTTGCCATTGTACTTTCCCTGTTGCAAGGAGGACTTCTTGGACTGAGAAGAATCCCGGACGAAGGTTCATGTCTTGCAAATTCTATGACCATGAAACGGAGAGGAGGGGCTGCGGTTTTTTTAGATGGATTGTTGGAGGGCAGAGTTAGGTCATTGGAAGATGAAGTGAGCAGTTTGCAAGGACAGCGAAGACGTTTGGTGAATGATTATGGTAATTTAGAGGTCAAGTATAAGACTTTGAAGGGTGAATTGAAGCTGAAGAAAAAAGCCAGTCCAAAGCAAATGAATGGTGGATTATGCAAGGGATTTATGTTTGTTTGTGTGTTATGTATGTTGTTGATTGCAGCTGTTAGGGCAATATAAGATGCAATTAGGGTTGTATTAGCTAGGTTAGTAGTGAGAAAGCTTATTGTTGTAGTAGGCCGGTGTGTTAGGAAAAATGAACCAAGTTAGTTAATGAAGAATGAACTTAACTAGGCTATGTAATGGTGGAATGATCATGTATTTTGACATTCTCTCTTAATGAAGAATGAACTTATCTTAGCTATATCATCATCCATATGTCAATTTATTGAACTGATATATCAAACAGATTCATTGATGAACTGATATATGTTTTCCAAACTCATATCACACACAAACTGAATAGAAACTGATATTCACACACTTGCACTTTTCCATATCAGAAGCTGATATCATTCAACTTAAACCAAAAAAATTCCAAAGCATACAGTTACTAATATAAGATTACAAAAAATACAGCTTGCTATTAACTTTCAACACATCAAGTTCTACTTTGTCATCCTAACACAAATCACTACAAGTTTGAAAGCTGTTTCTTCTTTGAGCCTTTAAGAGGTAGCTTAGGTCTGAACTGAGGTGTGGATGTTGCTTGTTTCTGAAGTGAAGATTGCTTGGGGACAGGAGGAGCTGTTGGTGGTTTTGGAGGTGCTGTAGATGATTTAGGAGGTGATGTAGGTGGCCTACATGCTGCTGGTTGTTGTGGCTGTGGTGGCTTCTTTGATATGTTTGGTTGCTTGCTTGTAGGGGGGTTATGCACAGTTGAAGAGCTTGCTTGGGAGGAGCTTCCTATGATGTTGTCTGCTACTTGCTGAAATAACAAAAAAAGCATATATATGTTAGTAAAAAAATCTGAAATTTCATATTAAACCTCATAACACAAATTAGATAAATACCTTCTTAGCTTTGATAGTTTTTTTTGTCCTCTCAGCTACTGCCCATTGTGAAGTGCTAGGAGGCCTCCCAACTTCTTTTGTATTTGCTGAAACTGTTGTAGCTTTGCATCCCCTTTTATTGTGTCCCACTTGACCACAATTGCTACATTTGCACTTTGCCATCTTAACCTTCTTTGCTTTCTGTTCAGCCTCTTCTCCCTTTTCCTTTTTCCTCTTTTTCAAACTAGGTCTCCCAGGCATAATCTTATGAACTGGTGGTAGAGGATGGGGTAGATCAATTTTTTTCCAGTAATTAACACCAGGCATGGGGTTAATGGCTTGCCTATATGCATGTAAATATGTCTCTCTACTATAGGCTGCATCAACATAGTCATTTGTATCAGCATTCTTGTCCAAAATGCATCTAAATGCATGCACACAAGGGATGCTTGTCAACTACCAGTGATAACAAGTACATGTCCACAAAGCCAAATCAACTTTCAACTGATCACCCCTATGACTAACTTCATACATATCCTCCCTACTAATCTGCAACACACATTTCCTTGACTCTTCATCCATTCCATCAAAAGTCACTATCATTTTGTACATCTATAGGTGGCAGATTGAACCTTGGGCTTCTCCTTTGTTCTAGTTTTACTTTGGCCAACTTCAGATTTGTTTGGCTATTTTGAGTTGGAGGGTTTACTGTGGCTGGGTTAGAGAATGTAGAAGAAGTTGTGGACTTTCTTGTATTGGGTCTGAAAGTGGGCTTTTGTTGAGTGGCTTTTTGGGTTGAAATTTGTTCTTGTTTAGGAGAGCTAACAGCTGTGCAAAAGCAGTCCAAAGTTTGGCTTTTGTCAACAGTTTCAAGCCACAATGAAATGGGCTCTTGGTTTGTCAATTCAACTAACCCAGTGCTTAATGTTTTACCCTTCTCCCTAAAATGAAACTTCAATCTACTTGGCAAACTCATACTACTAGCAGTATATGCATTGTCTGCCATTCCCCACAAATACCTCAAATTAATTAATTCTTTCTCTAATTGACAACTAAGGTAACTGAACCCCCCCTCATACTGAACCACCTTCCTCCCTTTAACAATCGTCTGAGCAAAATCCCCACCAACTTGAAGCCTAATTTGATATTTCGACATTCTAGTAAGGGCAAAACTGAAATGAGGATTCTACCAATTTCATAAGGCAATCAACAGCAATTAAAAATCAATAAAAAACGAAAAAGCAATTGCTTAACCAAGCTTCTAATTACTTAATTGAATAATTTATACATAGATTAGTATAGTATAAAGGTTAAAGTTTCAGTTGTTTACCTTGTTTAGGGCACCACCACCCCAACTTCACTGGGCCCCAACGACGCAATGCAGTAACACCACCGTCACTCACACCTTCTCACTGTAAAAAACTGAGTTGCAGATTAGAGAGAGAAAGAATCTTGTCCAGAAAATTGAATGAAGAAATTAAAATGGGGAGGGGAAGGTGAAACAATAATTGAAGTTTGAAGAAGAAAGAGGAGAGAGGAAAGAGAAAATAGGAAGAAAAGAATGAAATGCGTGGTTTGTTGGAGGGAGATGAGGTCAGTAAAAAAAAATGGGCCCCACTGTTAACGGAGTCACCTTTTTCTGTTAAGAGGTGGGTATTTAAAAACGTTAAGCTAAGTAGAGGTGGTTATTTAAACGCAAATGAAATTGGGGTGGTTATTTTGAAATAAGGGTATCTGCGGTGGTTATTCACAATTTTTCCTTTTGTTTATCTAAAGATATCTAGAAGAGTGGATATTGTGATGCTGGTGGTTTACTATATATTATATGTGATGTGGGAAGGATGGTTGCTCGGTTCGACAAAGACGTCATTCGTCAAAATTGCTGAAATGATTTCTACTAGTCGGGCCTCTGGTGCCAGAATGCTTAATAAAATACCTTTTCGGAAGAATTGACCAACCAATGCAACCACGGCTATGCCGTGTTATATAGGCTTTTCAAGCCATCCGAGTTCGTTTAGGACCCGGAAACAACAATTATAATTTCTTAATTCTATTTTTAATTAATTTTCGTATTAGGGTTTTGCTGTAACTATTTAAACACTTTTGAGCCGTCATTAGAGTTAACTATTCTTTTGATTATCATATTTCGAGAGTTCATACTCTTTTCTAGTGGATTCCGGAGCTTATCTAACATATTTTATCGCTTGTAAATCTATTCTTTCAATTTAGGACTAGTACTTGCTTTTTCTTAGTAACTCCGACTGCGTCAATATGGGGACAATTCTATATCTGCATCGCTTTAGGTTTTTCATCTAAGTCAGGTTTTTCAGATATATGTAAATTAATACTTCCTCCGTTTCTTAATAAGTGCAACATAGAGAAAGTGGGGGAATACCAAGGAACGTAGAGAAAGAAAGTTGGGACTACAATAAAGTAGAGTAATTCAAGTGATAAAACAAAAACGTTGTGGTCCCCTCTTGCTTTTTGGTGGCATATTTGTAATAATATTGAACTTTTTTTACCATTTTGAGCTTGGTTGCACTTATTGTGACTATTTCAAATAAGGGAAATGTTGCACTTATTAAGAAACGGATGTAGTGTATCGTTTCTGTCTTGAGTTCGGTTTCCCTATAATTAATTTTTGCCTGTACTATTCTGTAATATTTACTCTCTCCTAAGCCAATAAAAAAGTTATCCCTGTTGTGTGGACGTAGCTAACATGTTGTTTGTGAACCATGTTAAATCTGTGTATTAATTCTTTTCTTATCTTTGTTTCCTTAATTGCTTTTTGTCACAACATCTAATTGGCACAATTAATATAATTTTTTGTTACGAATATGAACAAGCCTGACTTAGATACTAGTTTTAGGCCCAACTCTAAACCCAAATCCCTTATCATCTTCCTACCCATCTGTTGGGTAATGATGTGGAGATGGGTAAAGAGGCATGGTGTGTGCGCTATGATGTAGCAAGAGACAACACAAAGCGTCGAACAACACAGCCACCCGCTGGAATTAGCGAGGCAGCAATCTCGCTCTCGCACCCGCACCCGTAGCTCGTCGACACTAGCCTGCAGTCAGAAGCCCACCCCATAGGAAGTGGTGTGTCAGCCAGCAGGATATGCTGCCATCCCCCGGGATTGGGATTCGCCCCCGGGGTTTTGGCGCCTCGGCCTTGTGTAGCGATTCTTATGTTCTCTTTCATTAAATTGGTTTCCTTTGTTGATTAGGATTCCTAATTGTTACCCTAGTATAAATATATTGTAGCCGTTATTATTTATTTGTGCCATAACAAGCATATGTGAAGAGAGAAATATTCATAGATCTAGAGAGACTAGAGAACCTAGAGAGAGGTTAGAGCGTCTAGAGAGATTGATAATTCTCCTTGTACCATCATCTGATCATATTCAAAGTCCTAGTGTAGTGTTCTTGGTTTTCTCCCTGTTCAAGGGTTTCCATGTTAAATCTTCTTGTGTTCTTTATTGTTTTGATTTCTTGATTCCTCATTATATTATACTTTGATTACTTGATTTGTCGGGCGCCTACGACACATATTCCTAATACCATCCCCCCACTCTTCGAAGAGCTATAAGGCTCTTACTTATGATTTAACACTCACCTAAAAACAAAGGGCATACAATCTGAGCTCAATCAAATGGTTAATTTTTAGATATATCAATCATCAATCGGACGCATGCACTTAAGATTTTCAAAAGTTTAACCCCTAGAATTTTACTATAAATAGATCCACTGTATATATATAAAAAAATGTATACAATATATAAAATTTAACTTTTTTGTTCATGGTCGATTATACTATATTTATACATGTCCCGACAATATGCCGGTCTCTCTTCGACGAAGTCTTCCTAAATGATGGGCTGCGCCTCTCCTCATATTCTAACACGGGTGATTTTACTTGAGACAATAACGGCGGGCGGCACCTATTCTTATTGATATCTTGAAACCGTGTACTTCAATAGTCACCAGCGCCCTTTCATTATTGATCAGAATTAAATGCTCAATTTTTTATTTCATCATTTATGCTACAATATCCTTGTCCAATCTACTTTCGTACTTGGCGGACATTTGACTTTCATATTTCATTGACTTCTAAAGTCTAATAATAGGAAAACCAACTCTTGCGAAGATCCCCATGCATGCACGTACTGTTACCTCCTCTTCCATTATAAATGGTGCCAATCTTTTCTATCAGATGCAACAACATCCAATCAAGCTAACAAAACTACCGATAGCAAATTTACCACCTAGAGTCTCGTTTTAGTTTCCAAAATGAATTACCTTCTACTTATTTTCTCCACCTTTTCCCTCTTGGTGTCTATCTCTCAAGCTATAGAAGTTGATTTTTGTGTAGCTGATCGTAATCTCCCAAGAGGACCAGAAGGGTATGCTTGTAGGGATCCTACTACTCTAACCACTGATGATTTTGTTTACACTGGTTTCCGTGGTGGTAGAACAATCACAAACGTACCCGGAAATAACGTAACTCTAGCATTCGTGGATCAATTCCCAGCTCTGAATGGTTTAGGTATATCTATGGCAAGGTTAGACTTTGGTATCGGCGGAGTTATACCAGTACACTCACACCGAACATCAGAAGTTCTAATCGTATCAAGGGGGTCAATTATTGCGGGATTTATCGACACAAATAACACCGCCTACTACGAAAGACTTGAGGTTGGAGATGTTATGATTTTCCCACGAGCCATGCTGCATTTCCAGGTTAATGTTGGTGCAACCCCGACTACCGCATTCGTTAGTTTGAACGGCGCAAACCCAGCAATTCAATTCACTATGAATTCTTTATTTGCTTGGTAACTTACCCGTTGACATAGCTCAACAAATCACCCTTTTAAGTAATGCGAGAGGTAATGAGGATGAAGAGGGCATTCGGCACTGCTTAAATTCCTTTTGGAAGACCGAATTCTATTTTCTTACTAATGCACCGAAAATATATTTTAGGGAGCGTGTGTGTCAGTGTGTGTGCATATTTCTTTTTCGCATTCAATCTTAGAGTTTGTAAAGTTTCAGCTTTTGGTACATTCATCATTTAATACAATGATTACATCTACTTCCTCTGTTTCAAATAATTGTGACACATTGACATTTTACACTATTCACAAATTTCACTTTGACCATCGTTGTGATTTAACGTGAATAAAAATATAGTCTTGTGCGATCTTGTTAGATTCGTCTTAATATGTATTTTTTTTAATATGTACTTTTTATAATTTTTACAAATACAAAATCACAGATATATATCCTCAAAGTTTTGCATTGGCATGCGTGAAAAGTGGAAGTGTCACAACTAATTTGAAACAGATGAAGTATTTATTTCTACATTATTGATGAACATTTGACTTAGCTAGCTATGGATATGGTTGAAGAGTTTGCTTATATCGTGCCAATTTTAATCAACAATTGCACTAACTTAGAAATTGGATTGCATCATATTTGCTTGTAGATAGAAGCCAAAATTTTGCATTAGATGGAATTTTTAGCATAAACATATCCAAAAAGTTTGACTTTCAGAAAAGGATGTTTTTAGAACAAGAATAAAGAATTCATTTTAAAAACTTGACAAACATATAAAAAAAATGAGTCACCTAGTTTATCTATCTTATATAAGAGCTGACAGAATTATGGTAAATAATTGCTTCTAGTTATTTTGTGTAGTGTTAGTTTAATTGGATAATTGATGGTGAGGTTTGGCGGGCTTTTGGTATATGATTAGAGACGGGTGGCTTATTGGATTTGTTAAGTTGCCGGTTGTTCTAAGAATTTACCCTTTTACTTATGGGTGAGTTGTGAACAATAATCCTTTTCTATCATCAAAACACATCATGAGCTGATAAATGAAAAATAGCATTCTATACATGATTTTTTTTTTTTCTAATCATGAGCTTTTATCATGGTATGATCAAATGGGAATAACTAGATCATCGCCATGATCTATTTGAAAAAATAAGACTTTAGATATTGGAGCCCATTAACTTGTGATACATGCATAGCCACGTACAATAACTTTTTCATAGTTTTTTGCTTTTTTCATTCCAAACTTGAAATTGCAATTGATCGTCATTACTTTTTCGATCTATTAATAGGCACCCTTTTTGCTATATTTTCATACACTTTTTAAGATTTTTAATTTCTCTCTAAGGATGTGTTATTTTCACCTTAAAAAGAATGAGTTTCAAATCTAATCATTGGAGTTAGTCAAGTCCAATCAGGTATAAACATAAGATAAAATTAGGGTCGAAACCGTGTAAACATGAGGTAAATTTAGGGTTGTTCAGATTGTATTAGGTGTATTAGGTTCAGTTGAAAATAGCAAATCATGTACGTGATGTAAGCCTCGATTTTTTTTATTTTTTCAAACATAAATTCTAGCCTTTTTGGGCATAAATAGGGGTAAAATAAACATTAGACATTTTTTGGCAAAATTTCTTAGGTTAAGCCTCTATCACTTAACCCTTCTTTTCTTAATTTTTTTTACTTATTCTTTCTTTTAGGTCTTTAAAATTAAACTTGATGAACGATAAAAGAATGTTAGGTGAATTTGTTTAGAATTTCTTATGTTGTACTAACATAGTCTTTTGTGTTAAACAAATTATTTCACTTTGTTAATTGATTGAATTTTCCGTTTTGATGTAATACTTGATTGGTGTAATATTCCTTTTTACTTTTTTCAGCATAAATGTACTAAATTTTATAGTCAATATTTCTTTTTTTGGTGGCTCAATTATAACCTGACTGTCTTCAACATTTAAGTTATTTTTTTTATTGCTATATTTGAGTTTGACTTTGTTTTTCCCATTTTTTCGGTAATAGAAAATTACTAAGGGGCCACTAAGTAAATTTATGGGGGGAAGCCCCCCTTCCTTATATAAGGGAGATATGTTTATATGAAGATAATACACCCTAAAACTCCATACTTGATTTTTTATTTTTTTTTATTTATTAGGAAAGATAATTGATGCGAAGACCAACCCCTCCTAAACTACTAGCCTACAGGGCACATCAGCTCAGAGGTTGTGTACAAGGCTAAACAGCCCAGAAGTAAATGCCAACATATTACTGGGATGAGGATTCGAACCTTGGGCAATGCCCTGGAATTCGAAGTGGTACTAGCTCCACCGAGCTACCACCTCTCCCTCCATAATTGATTTTTTATGGTTGTGTTTAATCTATATATATAATTTAAAATTTATTAACAACTAATATACATACTTATAATAATTTCTTGTTTACAAGATTTATTATATCGCATGCTCAAATATAAAACTAAGTATTACCCTTTTTTGACTAAGTATTATTATTATTCTAAATATCGTCTTTATTAATTAGCTACCTTTCTTCTTTTATCAATAGAAGAAGATTAGACATATTAATGATTTTGGATATATATTCTTTTGAATTGTATATTCTTTTTACTTAGAAAGTATGTTCTTCTATGAATGGAGACTAGACATGCTCTATAATTTTGAATTGTATATTCTTTTTACTTAGAAAGTATGTTCTTTGAATTTAATTTGTGAGATTTCTTTTTTTGGCAATTCAGTTCTTTTTATTATTACTTATTTGTTTTAATTCTTCTTAAAAAAATTATATTTTTTAATGAATAGATATTTGACAAATTGCTTACCTTATATTGTTTTTTTAGTCCACCATCCATATATAATTCCTTCAATGCAATATGGGTCTTGAATGAAGGGTAATTTTATTTTACTTCGGTACACAGAGAGAATGATGAGAGTGTTCTTCAACAATAGACTAAAAAATAATAAAAGAAACAAGCTATTAAAAAGTGATTAGTAAAGAACTGGACATACGACAAAAAATATTAAATTTGTAAACAAAATAAAAGTAAAAAGTATGATCTTTTATCATTTTCTTAATTTAAAGATTATATTTGTCTTATTTTTTGTCAGATTCACGCGTTCTTTATTTTCTTTTTCAATATACTTTTGTCAACGGGATTAAGCTCTAGCATTGCGTTTCAATTTCTATTATCCGTCGTTCCAAGCTGGGTGCACATACATAAATCACTATACACTCGGGGGTCCATGTTCACCCTTGTGGGGGAAATATTCATCTAGCAACGACATTAGTGGGGAACGGCGTTTCGAGAGAAAACGAATATGTTTAACTTTAAGGTATTGTGAAGCGATATGAGAGAAAGTGAGGCAATCTTGGAGTTAATAATTTTTATCGAACCAACGTTTGGCTAGATTTAAAAAAAACCATAAACTCTCTCCATCAGTTCAGAATGAAACTAAGTTATTTGGTTCTTTTGCCATAAAATCTCTTCACCAATTAAGAACCTAATTTACTTAGTTCTTCAACCACAAAATCCCTCCACCAATTAAGAACAAACCTAACTTATGTGGCTTTTTGACAATAAAATTCCTCCACCAATTAACGAACCTAACTTAGTTCTTCAACCATATATAAACTCCCTCCACCAATTAACGAACCTAACTTAGTTTTTCAACCATAAAATCCATCCACAATAGGTTTTGGCTCTCCCTATGTCATGAGATAGGGGCTTAACTTTCTCACTCTCCACAAAAAGTTTTGATTCTCCTTATGCCATGAGACAAGGGTTTTATAATATGATGTGAGCGTGGTTTTACTCAAGAAAAACCATTACCTGTTCTGAGCTTAGTTTTACTCTTGAAAAGCAGATACTCAATGTAAGCCTGGTTTTGCTCTAGAAAAACCTACAAATTTCCGAAGCCGACATCACTAGTTTGTGGATCGACTTCATTGAAGACAAATTCTAGTTCATCTGATTGATATGCAACTAGTACTGAATACTGATACTAGATTTATTATTATTATTTCTATTTATCTCCAATCGCGACGTGCGTACGTGTTAGGAGAGATTTAGGAGTATTTCCTAAATTTATCTATCTAGTTTTGTTTATCTAAAGACATCTAGAAATGTGTGAATATTCCTAAATTCTAGTTCATCTGTTTAGTATATTTCATACGGGACAATTGTATAATTGCATCGCTTTAGGTTTTTCATCTAAGTGAAGTCTTGAGTCAAAATAAATATGACAATTGTAGAACTTTTTTTTTTTGAAAGAGAAAATTCATTAATTGAAGGTCAAACGACATCTACAATAGGTATTAAAGGAAAACAAGATACAATTAAACAAGGCTAAATCAAATTCATCTTCGAAGGAACTACAATGAACCAGATCGAATAATACAGCGCAGCCCCATTGTATTTGCTGAATCAAGCAGTTATTGATGAGGAAGTCTATCATTTTGATGTAGTTTAGGAAGAACATTCTTGGCCGAGTCTGTAATACCCTGAACTTTAATCTCGTTTTATTAGCTACTAATTATATTTATTTGCATAATTTTTTGAGTAAATAATTTTCAATTAAGGTATAGAAGTATAGAAGTCAAAGTTTTGACATTTTGTCATTCCAAGCAAATAAGAATAGAAGGAAAGAAAGATTAAAAAAAAACGAAAAGGAAGAATTAATTTCTTTCAACTCCTCCATCTCCATGGATTTTTAAACCATAATTATTTTTGTTGCACACCAAAATTTCTCCCAACCAAAAACTCTAAGTCAACAGTTTCCCCAACCCCATTTATTTCTTTCTCTCTCCCGTGGAAAAATCCCAAAACCCCAAACCCCCAAGCTTTCTCTCTCCTCTTCCCCGATCTCTCTCCCTCGCTTGCTTTGCTGCGTTTCGCCGGGCGCTAGTTCGGCTTGCCGGAGTTCTTTCATTCCCCGTTCGCATCTTCTCTCTCCTCTTCGTGGTGTTGTTGTTTCGTTGCTTTGCTTGTTGTTGCGGTTGTGTTCTTTCTCTCGCCCTTCTTGCTTTGTTCTTTGCGTCTTTGTGTTGTTGTTGCTGATGTTTTGCGCCACCTAAGGTGGCCGTCGGTTAATGGTGGTGGTGGTGCTGCCACCGCGTCCCTTTGTTGGTACTACACCCCTTCTCTTCTTCATTTGATTTCAATGATTGATCTTTACAAAAAGTATGATGATGGTGTTGATTTTGAATTCTGAAATTTGGGTACTAAATATTGATGTTTTGATTTATTGTGTTATTATAAGTGTCACAAGCATGCTAATTTCTTTATGATATCACTTGAATTAATGGTAAGATTTGGTTAATATTAATCTTGGATGCATTTGGAGTTGGTTGATGAAATTGATTGAGTTAATGGAACCTGATTTGGGTGGTTGTTGTTCTACGGTAATGGCGGTTTTGTTGTGTTGTTGCTTTGTTGGTTGGTGTTATTGTCATTGTTAAAGTTGTCATGGTTAAGGAAATTACTTTGGAAATTGGATTGAACTTGGATAAAGTTGATGTGTAATTGTTTCACTAATCTCACTACAAGAAGCTAAACTAGTTATGACTTTGGATTTCAAATTAGTGTTGCCTAAAAGCTTGGTTAGATTAAAGATTGAAGAGATTTATTTATTTATTTGAAAATCTATTTCTTACTGGTTTGATTAAAGTATACGAGTTAAGTTTAGTTAGTTTAGTTTGATAATTTAGAATTATGATTATGAATTGAGATGGTAAAGAATACGAAATTTTATGAACTTGAAGGTTTCCGGAAGTGTTTTGATTAGCTATTTGTCAGCTTTACTATGTTTAGAATTATTATATGCTTATTGAGGAAGGTTACACTAAGAGTGAATCGAGTTTTAGAATATGAAAACCAAATGTAAGTTATAAGTGTCTTCGACATGAGTTATGAGTTCCAATAAGTGGAAGTTTTTTGATGATAATATATTGATATGTCTTCAAGTGATGTTCATACCATGTTGGAATTGAGATAAAGTATTGACTCTCAGACAACTTGCTATAATATGACATTTAAAGTACATTCGTTAATTATATCAGGTTTCTTATTGTATTTTAATACGATGGAAAGCTAAGAAAAATGTATTAAGGACTATTGTGAGAATTGTCTAGAGTCGAGTTATGTTTAACGACGATAGTCGATTTTGGGAATTATATCACTAATAAGCTTATTATATGGATGTAGTATGAAATAAGTATGCTTTCTGTTTCTTAGGTGATCGAAAAGTGTGAAAGATTACCTTTGTTCTTATGATGGTCGAGTTATGAGATTTATACTATGATATATGTTTATGTATTCCGAGTATACCAAAATATACCTTTTAATTCTGAAACCATCTGAAAGTAGGAATGACTCCTAAACGATATGAGATACGAAAAGGCTACTATGTTTCTGCTATGTTTTTGATATGTTTCTGTTATGTATTCTTAAAAGTATTTAAAGTTATGAGTTATGTTATAAATTTCTGATCATGTAAAAGTATACGTTATGATTATTCTGAAACGATATAAAAGTATAGAAAGTAACAACTACTGCTAGTACCCGCAGTTCCCTTCATACGTGTTTTATGAAAAGTATGATATGCAACAGAAATAATGATTTACGAATATTGTGTTTTTGAATTGCGGGATTATTATCTATACATGTTTTGATTACGTACTCTGAGATTTATATGATTCTCTAAGATGATATATGATAATCACTGATCACTAAAGAGGATACTTCTTATGATATATTACTAAAAGACGGAAAGTTCTTGAGTTATCGAAGTATACCGAACACCGAAAATGATATTGTTATGGGATATTACTGAAATACTGAAAGTTCTTGAATTATCGAGGTATACGATTCTTGTTCGGTAAAAGAAACGTAACATGATAAATTACAGTGAAAGAACTGGTTGGCTGTACCTACTGAGTGACTGAAGGTCGTGCACGTACCGTACTGTTTATTGGGGCACTAGCTCGTTACTGTTTACTGGGGCACTGGCCCACTACTGTTTACTGGTGTAGGGTAATGCACGGGGCCAAGGCCCTTGCACAGTGGTGCATACACATACTGGCTTGGGAGACGTCCCAGCACTGACTGATGTACAACAACCAGAGTAAAAACTGTTAAAATGAAATGATGGATTATTAATGCTATGAAGTATGATTATGATTGCGATTATGATTTAAGATTTCACACATTAATAATTAGGTTATTAAGATAGTACGATCATTAATAGTTAAGTAAATGAAAGATGATGATGATTTAAGATATCCTTTATGACTTAAAGTATGTGTTATGAATGATTATTGTCTAATGATATGAAATTATGTCTTCCGCTTTGATATGAAAGAACTATGATGATGTTACGACTCTGCTATGATATCTGTGAGAACTTGTAAGTCATGAAAGATGATGAATAAAGTGAATGTTGTTATGTTATGGTAATGTGTTGAATGATGTGAACGTATTGATTACGTGAGAGTCGTAGACACCAAAGCATGTTTTAAGAATGTTTTATGGGTTACTACTCAGCGTTGTGCTGATGTGTCTGTCAATGTTTTGTTTTGTCACTACTGTGGCCTGTCACTTGGTGGGTGGTAGTGTTACAATAGTTTCAGGTTGAAATTCTGGAGCATCTTTCCCAAGATAGAAGCAGTTACGTACTAAGAGCTCAACTATGATTGTTTTACGTTTCTTTTTGAGGCAAGGACGTTCCACTTTGTATTAGTTAATAATTAATGATTTAGTTTCATTTCTAGTTCCGGTTGAGCAATAGTGCTCTCGATTTTCCTTAGTGTCTTTCCCGCGAAGCGTTGAGTTACGGATTTGGAAATATTTTATTGTAACAGGTTTTTCAACATCTTCCCATTTTGGGTTGTCCAATTTACAAAGGAAACTCTGCCGAAATTTTGAGAAAATATTAATCTATAATTAAAGTGTTTTTTCCAAAAGTGTCAAATCAAAGTATTGTCCCCATTAAGTTAATGTTAAATGTCGCCTTGTATTTTTCCTTAGTGGAAAGTACGGCAGTAACGCGCCGGCTAAGCTAAGCCTTCCGCTGCTAATCCTAATTAATTAGTTTAATAAGGATGGATGAAAGTCGGGGCGTTACAGAGTGGTATCAGAGCTAAGGTTAGATTCAGGTACGCTATGATCTCCATATCGTGGCGTAAAAATTTTAAATAGGTTTAATGGTTTGGCTAAAAGTTAGGTATATATGAACCAAGCCGTTTGAGGGTTTGCGCTTTTGCTTGTGAATTTGAATTTGTTTGCTTAGGATGTGGTACCTGCAATCTTCTTGTTAGTTACCTCTGAATGTGTTCGTTGTATCTCACAGTTACTTGTGTCTGTTCATGATATGTGTTTTCTTAAAGTATGTATTTTACAAAACTTATATGATTTGAGAAACCAACTGAATTTCAAACGAGATCTCACTGAATGAGTTAGTTGAAGTTCATTGCCAACAAGTTTGCCCCTTTTGTTTTCTTTGCTCCTCGATTGCGCGAGTCGAGTTGAAGTAGAGATACAAAAGAAGATGGCGGAATGGAGGCTGAATATTTAACGAAGCCATGAAAGCTTGAGATCTTGGTTTTGTCTAAATGAATTTAGCTTCTTGTTTCCTTGACTAACTTATTGCAAGTTTCGAGGACGAAACTTTTTCTAAGGGGGTGAGGATGTAATACCCCGAACTTTAATCTCGTTTTATTAGCTACTAATTATATTTATTTGCATAATTTTTTGAGTAAATGATTTTCAATTAAGGTATAGAAGTCAAAGTTTTGACATTTTGTCATTCCAAGCAAATAAGAATAGAAGGAAAGAAAGATTAAAAAAAAAAAACGAAAAGGAAGAATTAATTTCATTCAACTCCTCCATCTCCATGGATTTTTAAACCAGAATTATTTTTGTTGCACACCAAAATTTCTCCCAACCAAAAACTCTAAGTCAACGGTTTCCCCAACCCCATTTATTTCTTTCTCTCTCCCGTGAAAAAATCCCAAAACCCCAAACCCCCAAGCTTTCTCTCTCCTCTTCCCCGATCTCTCTCTCCCCTTTGCTTTGCTGCGTTTCGCCGACGCTAGTTCAGCTCGCCGGAGTTCTTTCATTCCCTCGTTCGCATCTTCTCTCTCCCTCTTCGTGGTGTTGTTGTTTCGTTGCTTTGCTGTTGTTGCGGTTGTGTTCTTTCTCTCGCCCTTCTTGCTGTTGCTTCGCGTCTTTGTGTTGTTGTTCTTGCGATGTTTTGCGCCACCCGAGGTGGCCGTCGGTTGTGGCTGGTGGTGGTGCTGCCACCGCGTCCCTTTGTTGGTATTACACCCCTTCTCTTCTTTATTTGATTTCAATGATTGATCTTTACAAAAAGTATGATGATGGTGTTGATTTTGAATTACGAAATTTGGGTACTAAATATTGATGTTTTGATTTATTGTGTTATTATAAGTGTCACAAGCATGCTAATTTCTTTATGATATCACTTGAATTAATGGTAAGATTTGGTTAATATTAATCTTGGATGCATTTGGAGTTGGTTGATGAAATTGATTGAGTTAATGGAACTGATTTGGGTGGTTGTTGTTCTACGGTAATGGCGGTTTTGTTGTGTTGTTGCTTTGTTGGTTGGTGTAATTGTCATTGTTAAAGTTGTCATGGTTAAGGAAATTACTTTGGAAATTGGATTGAACTTGGATAAAGTTGATGTGTAATTGTTTCACTAATCTCACTACAAGAAGCTAAACTAGTTATGACTTTGGATTTCAAATTAGTGTTGCCTAAAAGCTTGGTTAGATTAAAGATTGAAGAGATTTATTTATTTATTTGAAAATCTATTTCTTACGGGTTTGATTAAAGTGTACGAGTTAAGTTTAGTTAGTTTAGTTTGATAATTTAGAATTATGATTATGAATTGAGATGGTAAAGAATACGAAATTTTATGAACTTGAAGGTTTCCGGAAGTGTTTTGATTAGCTATTTGTCAGCTTTACTATGTTTAGAATTATTATATGGTTATTGAGGAAGGTTACACTAAGAGTGAATCGAGTTTTAGAATATGAAAACCAAATGTAAGTTATAAGTGTCTTAGACATGAGTTATGAGTTCCAATAAGTGGAAGTTTTTTTATGATAATATATTAATATAACTTTAACTGCTTTCAAACTAAAGTAGAGTTCCGCTTATAAGAAAATATAGTGGTTTGAATAGAAATGAGCTCAATGAGTGATAAGTGCATATTCTAACATAATTTAGTTGCATATTAGGGTGAATTTTCATGTAGTATTAGAGCATTACATTGCATTTATGCATATTTAGGTCACTTTTTATAAGCTACGATGCTTTCACGGGTTGTTTGGTCTTTTGATGTAATCTTAGGTACTTTGGACTCCTATTTGAGGATATGATGATTAAGGCACTTGTATGACCTTTAAAACGATACACCATGTGCCCAAAACGGATTGGAATTGAAGAAGATACAAAGGACTTTGTGTACTTGTGCAAAATATGACACCTCTGCACCATTTTACTCATAACTTTTGACACGAAATTGATAATAAGGTGATTCCAACTGGGTTGGAAACTATACTTGAAGATCTTTCCAACGATATATTACATGCACCAAACAAAGCTCTAGATCAAAAGTTATAGCTGCTCGAAGTTGAGCTGAAGAATCTGACGATTACAGGACAACACGTCCATGTCACTTATGACACGTCCGTGTCACTCTGATTTATTCGAGGCAGTAGCTTTTCTATCGTAGGATATTTATGTAGTAGCAGGTCAACACGTCCGTGTCATTATTGACACGTCCGTGTTGGTCCTTTCCGTAGCTGCGTTCTATTTTGTCGGTTCTATTATTTTAGGAAGCTATAAATACTATTTTATTTGTTTAATGACGGGGGATAGTTGATTGTATACACTTTTTAGGGTTTTCTAGAGAGAAGTTAGAGAGAGAAACTGGTAGATCTCCATTGTTCTTCAAGACTCTATCTTTCTTCCATTAATTCAAGTATCACTTTTTCTTCTTCTTTTCTCCTTGTTTTATATTATGATGTTTTATTATTCTTCTCTATTTTCTTTATTTATTTCAATTATGCTTGAGTAGTTCTTTTATCTATGGTTAAGTTGAACCCTAGTGTGAATTAATTCATGATTATTTCTTTAAATTACCAAATTAATTGTTTAATTGTTCTTGCTTAATTGATTGTGCATATTTCAATACTAGATTAGGGATAACTAGTATTGTTATGATTCCATATTCTTGATCACAACGGGAGTTGGATTTTGACAGATTTGAGTAATTTAATTAAGGACATGAAGTTCTCCACGGGAGTAGGTAGAATGGATTGTTAGGAAGCTAGAGTGCCGCGTTTAATGTCTTTAATTTGCATGATTCCACGGGAGTAGGCTTGAGTGCATATTAGAGAAGCCATAGATGCTCGGGAGAGGTTTATGGTATTTTATAGGGTGTACTTTTCCTTGTGAAAATTTAATAGACTAGTTTGGGGTAGAAATTATTATTGTACTAATTCATGCTAGTGGGGATACTTAACTCTAGAGTCTTTTATTTTATATTGATTAGTATAGTTTATTCCACTTTTATTCTTGATATTAATCTCCTTTAGTCTTACCATTATTTAAGGGCTAATCATAGAACAACTTTCTCTCTGTGGGATCGACCCTGACTTACCCTACTACATAGTTAGGAGGTTAGTTAGGTTATTTATTTTTGTTAGGTGTGCGACACGCCTATCAATGAGGTTTATTAACATTGAAGGGAATTTAAAATATTCAATCACATAAGTCACCTAAGCGAACTATATCTTAATTGTAACTCATTATAAAGAGGCTACGTATATGTCTTCAAGTGATGTTCATACCATGTTGGAATTGAGATAAAGTATTGACTCTCAGACAACTTGCTATAATATGACATTTAAAGTACATTCGTTAATTATATCAGGTTTCTTATTGTATTTTAATAGGATGGAAAGCTAAGAAAAATGTATTAAGGACTATTGTGAGAATTGTCTAGAGTCGAGTTATGTTTAACGACGATAGTCGATTTTGGGAATTATATCACTAATAAGCTTATTATATGGATGTAGTATGAAATAAGTATGCTTTCTGTTTCTTAGGTGATCGAAAAGTGTGAAAGATTACCTTTGTTCTTATGATGGACGAGTTATGAGATTTATACTATGATATATGTTTATGTATTCCGAGTATGCCAAAATATACCTTTTAATTCTGAAACCATCTGAAAGTAGGAACGACTCCTAAACGATATGAGATACGAAAAGGCAACTATGTTTCTGCTATGTTTTTGATATGTTTCTGTTATGTATTCTTAAAAGTATTTAAAGTTATGAGTTATGTTATAAATTTCTGATCATGTAAAAGTATACGTTATGATTATTCTGAAACGATATAAAAGTATAGAAAGTAACAACTACTGCTAGTACCCGCAATTCCCTTCATACGTGTTTTATGAAAAGTATGATATGCAACAAAAATAATGATTTACGAATATTGTGTTTTTGAATTGCGGGATTATTATCTATACATGTTTTGATTACGTACTCTGAGATTTATATGATTCTCTAAGATGATATATGATAATCACTGATCACTAAAGAGGATACTTCTTATGATATATTACTAAAAGACGGAAAGTTACTGAGTTACTGAAGTATACTGAACACTGAAAATGATATTGTTATGGGATATTACTGAAATACTGAAAGTTACTGAATTACTGAGGTATACTGATTACTGTTCAGGTAAAAGAAACGTAACATGATAAATTACAGTGAAAGAACTGGTTGGCTGTACCTACTGAGTGACTGAAGGTCGTGCACGTACCGTACTGTTTATTGGGGCACTAGCTCGTTACTGTTTACTGGGGCACTGGCCCACTACTGTTTACTGGTGTAGGGTAATGCACGGGGCCAAGGCCCTTGCACAGTGGTGCATACACATACTGGCTTGGGAGACGTCCCAAAGACCGATCGATGTACAACAACCGCAGTAAAAACCGTTAAAATGAAATGATGGATTATTAATGCTATGAAGTATGATTATGATTGCGATTATGATTTAAGATTTCACACATTAATAATTAGGTTATTAAGATAGTACGATCATTAATAGTTAAGTAAATGAAAGATGATGATGATTTAAGATATCCTTTATGACTTAAAGTATGTGTTATGAATGATTATTGTCTAATGATATGAAATTATGTCTTCCGCTTTGATATGAAAGAACTATGATGATGTTACGACTCTGCTATGATATCTGTGAGAACTTATAAGTCATGAAAGATGATGAATAAAGTGAATGTTGTTATGTTATGGTAATGTGTTGAATGATGTGAACGTATTGATTACGTGAGAGTCGTAGACACCAAAGCATGTTTTAAGAATGTTTTATGGGTTACTACTCGGCGTTGTGCTTGATGTGTCCCGTCAATGTTTTGTTTTGTCACTACTGTGGCCCGTCACTTGGTGGGTGGTAGTGTTACAATAGTTTCGGAGTTGAAATTCTGGAGCATCTTTCCCAAGATAGAAGCAGTTACGTACTAAGAGCTCAACTATGATTGTTTTACGTTTCTTTTTGAGGCAAGGACGTTCCACTTTGTATTAGTTAATAATTAATGATTTAGTTTCATTTCTAGTTACGGTTGAGCAATAGTGCTCCCGATTTTCCTTAGTGCTGCTCCGCGAAAGCGGTGAGTTCTGGATTTGGAAATATTTTATTGTAACAGGTTTTTCAACATCTTCCCATTTTGGGTTGTCCAATTTACAAAGGAAACTCTGCCGAAATTTTGAGAAAATATTAATCTATAATTAAAGTGTTTTTTCCAAAAGTGTCAAATCAAAGTATTGTCCCCATTAAGTTAATGTTAAATGTCGCCTTGTATTTTTCCTTAGTGGAAAGTACGGCAGTAACGCGCCGGCTAAGCTAAGCCTTCCGCTGCTAATCCTAATTAATTAGTTTAATAAGGATGGATAAAAGTCGGGGCGTTACAGAGTGGTATCAGAGCTAAGGTTAGATTCAGGTACGCTATGATCTCCATATCGTGGCGTAAAAATTTTAAATAGGTTTAATGGTTTGGCTAAAAGTTAGGTATATATGAACCAAGCCGTTTGAGGGTTTGCGCTTTTGCTTGTGAATTTGAATTTATTTGCTTAGGATGTGGTACCTGCAATCTTCTTGTTAGTTACCTCTGAATGTGTTCGTTGTATCTCACAGTTACTTGTGTCTGTTCATGATATGTGTTTTCTTAAAGTATGTATTTTACAAAACTTATATGATTTGAGAAACCAACTGAATTTCAAACGAGATCTCACTGAATGAGTTAGTTGGAGTTCATTGCCAACAAGTTTGCCCCTTTTGTTTTCTTTGCTCCTCGATTGCGCGAGTCGAGTTGAAGTAGAGATACAAAAGAAGATGGCGGAATGGAGGCTGAATATCTAACGAAGCCATGAAAGCTTGAGATCTTGGTTTTGTCTAAATGAATTTAGCTTCTTGTTTCCTTGACTAACTTATTGCAAGTTTCGAGGACGAAACTTTTTCTAAGGGGGTGAGGATGTAATACCCCGAACTTTAATCTCGTTTTATTAGCTACTAATTATATTTATTTGCATAATTTTTTGAGTAAATGATTTTCAATTAAGGTATAGAAGTCAAAGTTTTGACATTTTGTCATTCCAAGCAAATAAGAATAGAAGGAAAGAAAGATTAAAAAAAAAAAAACGAAAAGGAAGAATTAATTTCATTCAACTCCTCCATCTCCATGGATTTTTAAACCAGAATTATTTTTGTTGCACACCAAAATTTCTCCCAACCAAAAACTCTAAGTCAACAGTTTCCCCAACCCCATTTATTTCTTTCTCTCTCCCGTGAAAAAATCCCAAAACCCCAAACCCCCAAGCTTTCTCTCTCCTCTTCCCCGATCTCTCTCTCCCCTCGCTGCTTTGCCTGCGTTTCGCCGACGCTAGTTCAGCTCGCCGGAGTTCTTTCATTCCCTGTTCGCATCTTCTCTCTCCTCTTCGTGGTGTTGTTGTTTCGTTGCTGCTGTTGTTGCGGTTGTGTTCTTTCTCTCGCCCTTCTTGCTTTTTCTTTGCGTGCTTGTGTTGTTGTTGCCGATGTTTTGCGCCACCCGAGGTGGCCGTCGGTTAATGGCTGGTGGTGGTGCTGCCACCGCGTCCCTTTGTTGGTATTACACCCCTTCTCTTCTTTATTTGATTTCAATGATTGATCTTTACAAAAAGTATGATGATGGTGTTAATTTTGAATTCTGAAATTTGGGTACTAAATATTGATGTTTTGATTTATTGTGTTATTATAAGTGTCACAAGCATGCTAATTTCTTTATGATATCACTTGAATTAATGGTAAGATTTGGTTAATATTAATCTTGGATGCATTTGGAGTTGGTTGATGAAATTGATTGAGTTAATGGAACTGATTTGGGTGGTTGTTGTTCTACGGTAATGGCGGTTTTGTTGTGTTGTTGCTGTTGGTTGGTGTAATTGTCATTGTTAAAGTTGTCATGGTTAAGGAAATTACTTTGGAAATTGGATTGAACTTGGATAAAGTTGATGTGTAATTGTTTCACTAATCTCACTAC
The DNA here is from genome assembly GCA_947646795.1 of Beta lomatogona. Lineage (NCBI taxonomy): Eukaryota > Viridiplantae > Streptophyta > Magnoliopsida > Caryophyllales > Amaranthaceae > Beta > Beta lomatogona. Next base: position 145,249 of record CANSNZ010000242.1, on the reverse strand, counting down.
AAGAAGCTAAACTAGTTATGACTTTGGATTTCAAATTAGTGTTGCCTAAAAGCTTGGTTAGATTAAAGATTGAAGAGATTTATTTATTTATTTGAAAATCTATTTCTTACGGGTTTGATTAAAGTATACGAGTTAAGTTTAGTTAGTTTAGTTTGATAATTTAGAATTATGATTATGAATTGAGATGGTAAAGAATACGAAATTTTATGAACTTGAAGGTTTCCGGAAGTGTTTTGATTAGCTATTTGTCAGCTTTACTATGTTTAGAATTATTATATGGTTATTGAGGAAGGTTACACTAAGAGTGAATCGAGTTTTAGAATATGAAAACCAAATGTAAGTTATAAGTGTCTTAGACATGAGTTATGAGTTCCAATAAGTGGAAGTTTTTTTATGATAATATATTAATATAACTTTAAGTGCTTTCAAACTAAAGTAGAGTTCCGCTTATAAGAAAATATAGTGGTTTGAATAGAAATGAGCTCAATGAGTGATAAGTGCATATTCTAACATAATTTAGTTGCATATTAGGGTGAATTTTCATGTAGTATTAGAGCATTACATTGCATTTATGCATATTTAGGTCACTTTTTATAAGCTACGATGCTTTCACGGGTTGTTTGGTCTTTTGATGTAATCTCAGGTACTTTGGACTCCTATTTGAGGATATGATGATTAAGGCACTTGTATGACCTTTAAAACGATACACCATGTGCCCAAAACGGATTGGAATTGAAGAAGATACAAAGGACTTTGTGTTCTTGTGCAAAATATGACACCTCTGCACCATTTTACTCATAACTTTTGACACGAAATTGATAATAAGGTGATTCCAACTGGGTTGGAAACTATACTTGAAGATCTTTCCAACGATATATTACATGCACCAAACAAAGCTCTAGATCAAAAGTTATAGCTGCTCGAAGTTGAGCTGAAGAATCTGACGATTACAGGACAACACGTCCGTGTCACTTATGACACGTCCGTGTCACTCTGATTTATTCGAGGCAGTAGCTTTTCTATCGTAGGATATTTATGTAGTAGCAGGTCAACACGTCCGTGTCATTATTGACACGTCCGTGTTGGTCTACTCCGTAGCGCGTTCTATTTTGTCGGTTTTATTATTTTAGGAAGCTATAAATACTATTTTATTTGTTTAATGACGGGGGATAGTTGATTGTATACACTTTTTAGGGTTTTCTAGAGAGAAGTTAGAGAGAGAAACTTGTAGATCTCCATTGTTCTTCAAGACTCTATCTTTCTTCCATTAATTCAAGTATCACTTTTTCTTCTTCTTTTCTCCTTGTTTTATATTATGATGTTTTATTATTCTTCTCTATTTTCTTTATTTATTTCAATTATGCTTGAGTAGTTCTTTTATCTATGGTTAAGTTGAACCCTAGTGTGAATTAATTCATGATTATTTCTTTAAATTCCCAAATTAATTGTTTAATTGTTCTTGCTTAATTGATTGTGCATATTTCAATACTAGATTAGGGATAACTAGTATTGTTATGATTCCATATTCTTGATCACAACGGGAGTTGGATTTTGACGGATTTGGGTAATTTAATTAAGGACATGAAGTTCTCCATGGGAGTAGGTAGAATGGATTGTTAGGAAGCTAGAGTGCCGCGTTTAATGTCTTTAATTTGCATGATTCCACGGGAGTAGGCTTGAGTGCATATTAGAGAAGCCATAGATGCTCGGGAGAGGTTTATGGTATTTTATAGGGTGTACTTTTCCTTGTGAAAATTTAATAGACTAGTTTGGGGTAGAAATTATTATTGTACTAATTCATGCTAGTGGGGATACTTAACTCTAGAGTCTTTTATTTTATATTGATTAGTATAGTTTATTCCACTTTTATTCTTGATATTAATCTCCTTTAGTCTTACCATTATTTAAGGGCTAATCATAGAACAACTTTCTCTCTGTGGGATCGACCCTGACTTACCCTACTACATAGTTAGGAGGTTAGTTAGGTTATTTATATTTGTTAGGTGTGCGACACGCCTATCAATGAGGTTTATTAACATTGAAGGGAATTTAAAATATTCAATCACATAAGTCACCTAAGTGAACTATATCTTAATTGTAACTCATTATAAAGAGGATACGTATATGTCTTCAAGTGATGTTCATACCATGTTGGAATTGAGATAAAGTATTGACTCTCAGACAACTTGCTATAATATGACATTTAAAGTACATTCGTTAATTATATCAGGTTTCTTATTGTATTTTAATAGGATGGAAAGCTAAGAAAAATGTATTAAGGACTATTGTGAGAATTGTCTAGAGTCGAGTTATGTTTAACGACGATAGTCGATTTTGGGAATTATATCACTAATAAGCTTATTATATGGATGTAGTATGAAATAAGTATGCTTTCTGTTTCTTAGGTGATCGAAAAGTGTGAAAGATTACCTTTGTTCTTATGATGGTCGAGTTATGAGATTTATACTATGATATATGTTTATGTATTCCGAGTATACCAAAATATACCTTTTAATTCTGAAACCATCTGAAAGTAGGAATGACTCCTAAACGATATGAGATACGAAAAGGCTACTATGTTTCTGCTATGTTTTTGATATGTTTCTGTTATGTATTCTTAAAAGTATTTAAAGTTATGAGTTATGTTATAAATTTCTGATCATGTAAAAGTATACGTTATGATTATTCTGAAACGATATAAAAGTATAGAAAGTAACAACTACTGCTAGTACCCGCAGTTCCCTTCATACGTGTTTTATGAAAAGTATGATATGCAACAGAAATAATGATTTACGAATATTGTGTTTTTGAATTGCGGGATTATTATCTATACATGTTTTGATTACGTACTCTGAGATTTATATGATTCTCTAAGATGATATATGATAATCACTGATCACTAAAGAGGATACTTCTTATGATATATTACTAAAAGACGGAAAGTTACTGAGTTACTGAAGTATACTGAACACTGAAAATGATACTGTTTATGAACACTGAAAATGATATTGTTATGGGATGTTACTGAAATACTGAAAGTTACAGGTATACTGATCACTGTTGAGGTAAAAGAAACGTAACATGATAATTACAAAGTGGAAAGAACCGGTTGGTGTACCTACCGAGTGATCGAAGGTCGTGCACGTACCGCATCATTTATTGGGGCACTAGCTCGTTATCGCTTATCTGGGGCATTGGCCCACTACTGTTTACTGGTGTAGGGTAATGCCCGGGGCCAAGGCCCTTGCACAGTGGTGCATACACATACTGGCTTGGGAGACGTCCCAGCACTGACTGATGTACAACAACCAGAGTAAAAACTGTTAAAATGAAATGATGGATTATTAATGCTATGAAGTATGATTATGATTGCGATTATGATTTAAGATTTCACACATTAATAATTAGGTTATTAAGATAGTACGATCATTAATAGTTAAGTAAATGAAAGATGATGATGATTTAAGATATCCTTTATGACTTAAAGTATGTGTTATGAATGATTATTGTCTAATGATATGAAATTATGTCTTCCGCTTTGATATGAAGGAACTATGATGATGTTACGACTCTGCTATGATATCTGTGAGAACTTATAAGTCATGAAAGATGATGAATAAAGTGAATGTTGTTATGTTATGGTAATGTGTTGAATGATGTGAACGTATTGATTACGTGAGAGTCGTAGACACCAAAGCATGTTTTAAGAATGTTTTATGGGTTACTACTCAGCATTGTGCTGATGTGTCTGTCAATGTTTTGTTTTGTCACTACTGTGGCCTGTCACTTGGTGGGTGGCAGTGTTACAATTCTGGAGCATCTTTCCCAAGATAGAAGCAGTTACGTACTAAGAGCTCAACTACGATTGTTTTACGTTTCTTTTTGAGGCAAGGACGTTCCACTTTGTATTAGTTAATAATTAATGATTTAGTTTCATTTCTAGTTCTGGTTGAGCAATAGTGCTCCTGATTTTCCTTAGCTGCTGCTCCGCGAAAGCGTTGAGTTCTGGATTTGGAAATATTTTATTGTAACAGATTTTTCAACATTTTCCCATTTTGGGGTGTCCAATTTACAAAGGAAACTCTGCCGAAATTTTGAGAAAATATTAATCTATAATTAAAGTGTTTCTTCCAAAAGTGTCAAATCAAAGTATTGTCCCCATTAAGTTAATGTTAAATGTCGCCTTGTATTTTTCCTTAGTGGAAAGTACGGCAGTAACGCGCCGACTAAGCTAAGCCTTCCGCTGCTAATCCTAATTAATTAGCTTAATAAGGATGGATGAAAGTCGGGGCGTTACAGAGTCATGTTGACCGCATCCGAGATTCTAATACATTCATGTTGAGTCTCGAACTTCAACCAATGAGAACAACTTCTCATGTCTAAAAACAAAAAAACTATACTCACAACTCCCATAGGGGAGAAGGAGATTTCCAAAACAGAAACTAAAAACCCCATAACATGTTTGAAAAGATCTCATAAAGAGCGATTAATTTATTAAACAAAATAAGAAAATGAATTAAAAACTGAAAATAAAAGGGGAAAAGGGGCTTACCATAGTTGAAATGATACATGGCAGCCCCTAACTGATGAAAAAGGGGTAGGAGATGCTAGGGTTTGAGAGAGAAAGAGAGAGGGGGAGGCTAGGGTTTGCAATTGTAGAACTAAGAGTAGAAGAAAAACAATATCCGATATTCCGATTCTTAATTCCAAACTTAAAGGATAAACCAAACAGCATGTAAAAAGATTAGATCCATCTCTAAGCTAAAACAAACACATGGCATGATAATTATGATCCAAGTTTCATAACCGTAATACCGAGGTTTGATTCCTAATACCAAACTTATACGACCTTGTAAAGTTGTGAACCAAAGGCCCCTTTCAAATTTTAGTCTTTAGATGCCAGTGCATCAATAACTTGGACCATTTAAGACTTACAAATTACCTTAAACTTATAAGAGAACTAAATTGAAGTGGAAGAAAGTGGTCCTCTTTCCATCACTCAACTAAAGTGGAGCCGTGGAGTTATCTTGGGAAATCTAATTATAATCTACTATATATTAACTAGGTTTTGGACCCGTGCATAATGCACGGGAACTTTTTAGTATAATAAGAATGTTTATTTATACATCAACTATATTAAAAACATATAAATGATTCTTTACGTCTAGTCGATCAAAAACTTTTTGTTTAATAAAAATACACCTTTATATTAATTATAACGTTGTTTAGTATATATATGATACTCATATGTTTTGGAAGATGTTTTTTTTAGCGCAAAACATAAAATATTAAGAAGTTATAACATAGTTAGAAGCAATTACATCATCTAAAGCACTTCGATAACAGCCCACCCAAACTCTTGTGGAATTATCCATAGGTTGAAGGTCAGCCATTTCATGAGCAACTATATTAGCTTTCCTAAAAACATGACCAAAAGAATCCATTTCAAAATAAACAACAATAGCTAAAACGTCTATAACAACAAAATCAGATAAGACCCATCACATTGCTTCATTTGCATAATTCTTACCACTTAAAGAGAATCCACATTCCACCACAATGGATCTAACATTATATTGGAGAGCTATTTTCAGGTTAAGAAAAATAATTTTTGCTTTTGTAATGCTGGCATTTCACTCATTCTACAACTACAGCTTGCACGCACAACATTCCCTTGATGGTCTAGAATCACCACATCCAAACCAACCCCCCACGATCTCCAAAACCAACCCCATCCACATTCACCTTCAAGAACCAAAGAAGCAGGGAGACTCCACGCAAAGAAGAAGATGCCGCATTCTCGTTGGAAGGGACTTACTACACAAACGCCACACGAAGACTTTCACCTTAGGAGGAACATTGGAATTCCATATTTTCTTCCATACTCCTGGTACATTAGAACAGCCAAAAACATCTGTCTCTGAGTTCTTAAAAAAATTAAAAAAAAATGATGGCTTGATTTAACATAATATGTACCAGTTTTGGTGTAGCCCCACATAAAGACATCATCTAAGGGTTGAGATGGCAGAGGTAAATTAAGGATATCAACTGCCTGAAAAGGGAGAAATTTGCACGAACTTGGTCTTCATCCCAGTAACCGGTGAGGGACTCAATTAACTTAGAAACCCTCTCCACATTACATTCTTCTTTTTTTTTTCCTTCGAAATGGCCTTAAAGTATTATACTTCCTATGTTCTTTCTCTCAAATTTGTACTATTAGGCAATTTTTACTCGTGACTCAAGAAATGGCTAAAAAAAATTGGTCATGCTGAATGAGAACTGGTTTAGGGAGATACAAACCCACCATGGTTTCGGACCCGTGCATATGCACGGGAACTTTTTAGTACAATAAGTGGTTGTTTGGTATATACAGGACATAATGTAGGCAATAGAAATTCCCATGATTTTCTAAATTTTGGTAGTTGTTTGGTTAACATAAAATGGGGAAAATGGGGGCAATGAAAGTTTTTGGGAAATTAAAATTCCCACAAACCGTGGGAATTTATTCACCCACCCCCCTTGGTCATTCAAAATTCCCACATCAATTCATGGGAATTACAAATTCCTTGATGTCAACTTAAATATACTCTATTAATTCTTTGGCTAATTCGGACAACACATGATCATTCTCCACAATCTCATGTGTCGAAGTAAGAGTAACCCTCGTTTGAAAACAATTTGGTTCCTCTAAATGATCCTATATGAACGGCCGAATATGGTATCCCTCTTTATTGTCTAATACCCATGTGATATATGGTCACAAATCATATTATTACTTTGTAGCCGAGAATTATAAGATAGACAACTAACTCTATTTTCCAATAATAGATTAATCATTACATCGTATTTACCCCCTACGACTTAATGTTAGTGACATATTATTCATGATAATGCTCCTAATCTAGTCTGGCGCGTTTGTTTAGTGGTCATATAGCTCTAGATGAGAATTTATATTTTAAACATTATCGATTGTTATATATATTATTAAAAATGTAGATACGATAAGACACTAGTAGAATAAATGCTTATTGCTGCGGTTATTAAGTGGCCTATTGCTGCGGTTTTGACCGCGCAGCAATTAACGGCGCAGCAATAGGTAATTAAACTGTTGCTGCGGTTTTAAACCGCAGCAATATTACAACATATTGCTGCGGTTTCTGGGAAAAACCGCAGCAATATAAATTTTTTTTATTATATAAATAAGGTATATTGCTGCGGTTTCTAAGAAAAACTGCAGCAATATAAATATTTTTTATTATAAAAATAAAGTATATTGCTGCGGTTTCTAGGAAAAACCGCAGCAATATGCTGTAGTTAATAATAAAAAATAGGCATATTGCTGCGGTTCCTAGCTAAAACCGCAGCAATAGGTAAGAGTACAGGTAAAAAAAATTTTTTTTTTTTTTTTTGCATTATGTCATCAAATTTGATAAATAAAAATGCTGAAAAAAATAAAACACAACAAATTCAAAGTAATGATAAACAAAACTTTGTCATATAGTTGCTATACTAGTTTCAAACACAAATTTCTTATGTAAAAAAATGCAAACATCACTCAATCATTCAAGAAGATGAACACAACTAAAGCAACACAATGTATAAAAAAACAAAAAATATATTACAAAAAAAAAAAAAAAAAAAACTGAAAATAAAAAAAACGGTTTTTTCACCATATACCCCTGACAAATTTTTTTTTGCACCATATACCCTTTCGAGTTTCCAAATGCACCATATACCCTCCACTTTTCAAAAAATACATCAAACTACCCTTTTGACTAACGGTGTTAGACTTCCGTTAGTCATTAGGCTCTAATCCACCCCTAACCCTAATTAACTAACTTAAATCAAACCCTAATCCTAACTCTAACCCAATTCACTAACTTGGGCCCTAACCACTAACTTGGGCCCTAACCACTAACTTGGGCCTTAACACCTAACCACCCCCTTACCCCCACCGCACCACCACCCCCGTCACCACCACCACCCCCCTCCCTCCCATTTCCCGTCGCCACCACCACCCTCCCCCCCTTCCCCTGCTGCCCCTCCCCTTCCCCCACCGACCCCCTCCCCTTGCCCTTCCCCGTCACCACAACCTCCTCCCCTCCCCTTCCCCGGCGCGAACCCCCTCCCCTCTCCCCCCCCCCGTCGCGAACTCCTCCCCCTTTCCCCTCGGCGCGAACCGCCCTCCCCTCTCCCTCGCCCCTCGACGCGCAATCCCCCCTCCCTTCCATCGATTCTTTTCGAAACCCAACAACCCAGATTTTTCGAAGAACCCCATTCAACCCAGAATTTTCGTCGAAACCCGATATTTCGAAAAAAACCATTCAACCCGATTCTTCGTCGAAACTCGAAACCCATCAACCCAGATTTTTCGAAACCCATTCAACTCGATTTTTCGAATTCAACTCAGATTTTTCGTGCCGTCGTGGTTGGAGCTGAAAAAATAAGGGGGAGGGGGCCGGGTAGGTTGGAGGGGAGGGGGAGGAGAGGGGCTCGTGCGATTCAAGAAGGGAAGGGGGGAGAATGAGGGTGCGGGGAGGGGTGGAGGGGGTTCGCGCAACGAAGGGAGGTGGGGGGGAGGGTGGAAGGGAGGAAGGGGGTGTCATGGAGAAAGAGGGTCATGGAGAGAGTGGAGGGGGAGGGAGGGGGTCTTGCGGGGAAGGAGGGGTCATGGGGGGGTGGAGGGGAGGGAGGGGGGGGTCATGGGGGGAAGGAGGGGGTCATGGGAGGGTGGAGGGGGAGGGGGGGGGTGTTGCGGGGAAGGAGGGGCTGCGGGGAGGAGGTGGAGGGGAGGGAGGGGGTGTCATGGGGGAGGGGGAGGGGGGGGAAGGGTGGTGGTGCGGTGGGGGGGGTGGGGGGGGGTAAGGGGGTGGGGGGAGGGGTAGAGGGTGTTAAATGTTAGGGTTAGGGTATTAGGGTTAGGATTAGGGTTTGATTTAAGTTAGTTAATTAGGGTTAGGGGTGGATTAGGGCCTAATGACTAACGGAAGTCTAACACCGTTAGTCAAAAGGGTAGTTTGATGTATTTTTTGAAAAGTGGAGGGTATATGGTGCATTTGGAAACTCGAAAGGGTATATGGTGCAAAAAAAAAATTTGTCAGGGGTATATGGTGAAAAAACCGTAAAAAAAATCCTAAAACAAAAATCTACAACCATATCTAAAAAACGAAAAAAAAAGAAAACGAAAAACAGAAACGAAAAAATTAAGAAAAAATAGATCTGAATCGAAGAAGAAAACGAGGGGAATCGAAGAAAACGAAAAAAAAGAAAACGAAAAACAGAAACGAGTTGATGGCGACGAGATCTGAACGAGTTGATGGCGACGAGATCTGAACGAGTTGATGGCGAACGAACGAACGAGATCCGAACCGCCGGTGTTGATGGCGACGAAGAACGAACGAGTTGATGGCCGGTGTTGATGGCGACGAAGAACAGACGAGTTGATGGCCGGTGTTGATGGCGACGAACGAACGACGAGGAAGCGCCGGTGGCGTGAGGGAGGGAGGGAGGAATGAACGAACGACGGTGGATTTGTTGCGTCGAGGGAGGGAGGAAGTGCCGGTGGCGTGAGGGAGGGAGGAAGTGCCGGTGTCGTTGTTAGGTGAAGAGAGGGTGAGGAGAGATAGAGGAAGAAGAGATGAGAGTGTCATGTGGGAAAACGGCTGAGACAAGAAGAACCCTAATTGGGTCACTTGTCTTCTTTTATATTAAAATATATGGGGATATTGCTGCGGTTTTTTATAAAAACCGCAGCAATATATTAAAATATTATTTTTTAAATATTATTTTAATATATTGCTGCGGTTCTTGCCAGAAACCGCAACAATATGTCTGGTAAAAAAGTCAACTTTTTTTCAAAAATTTCCCCGTTGAAACCATATTGCTGCGGTTTTTAGCAGAAACCGCAGCAATATCTTTATTTTATATTTTACCTTTTCTTTTTACGTGATATATTGCTGCGCATGGTAAAACCGCAGCAATATCACCGCAGCAATAAGCATTTATTCTACTAGTGAGAGTTAGTTAGTTAGGTGATTTTATCTGGATGAGAGATAGTAGTGGACCATTTAATATAAAATTATTAAATTATTAGCGGGTCATGTTAAATTATAAGATGGTAAATATTAATTTGGATTGGATGAAAACGAAAAGGTATAAAAGGTATTATGTGATAGAGATAGTAAATTTCTTATTGTTCAAAATTATATAATACTTTTTCAAAACTCGTTCAACTTTTACATTGTATTTTTCATGCTCATTTCAAATATAAATATCCTCCATTAAAAAATTACATAATAAATTATTACACTTTACCCAAAAACCGGATTAGTCTTACTTGATGAATGACATAATGAAGCTCCAAGAACTCAAAATATTAATTTAAGTTATAAATATCATCTCAAACATCCCCATTTAAATCGTAAATAACAATTCCATAACAAATAGAAAAAAAAAAAAAAAAACTCATTTTTTTTTCGAATAGAGGCATAGATTATACTTAAGTTAGAAGTCCATCAAAATGGTTATATTGGTAGAGAGTCCAGCTGGTGGGACCAAGTGGGAGCTTGGTGTGGCGACAAATGCCAAACTACTCGGTGTTGAGTCCAGCAAGGTAGCAAATTAGCAATTTTGTGAAGCAAATATCAATTTGTATACATTCTAGTAATAAGGGCCAAATTAAATACCGAACTCAACGAACGAAGCCCGACCACCGAGATATTATATATAGCCAAACCCCGTATAAACTATGATTCAACATACCCAATGTAAATCTTCTGGTTTAGGCAAGATAAATTAAAAAGTTCTTAACATGGCTCCATGTGCAATCCTTGATCTGACTATACTTGCTCTCAAAACACATTCACACGCACTGACCAAACTAATAAGGAAAAACAATTCAAGAATTTGCTACACTAAACCAAGCATCGGAAGTCGGATAAAATACCAGAATATTAGGCAGATCAAATGGCAACAATGGTAAAGTAGGTTACCAAATATATACAATGTATACGATGTACCAATCAGTCCACATCAAATAATTCAATCAACCCCAAACTATGATCTAGGAAACAACATATTCACGCAACAATAAACTCATGTAATTCAATCATGTATCAATAATGACCCAAAGTATTTATAAGATCAATCATGTATACTGGAGAGAAATGTGAATTTTCCATGTCAACTGTAAAAATTGGCTTTTCAATTGCATAATTCCGTAGCTTGCGGACCATATATGTCAACTAAAGAAAGTCCTTGCATTCCAATTTGAACAAGGTTTATTAGTGGGTGATCAACTGGACAAGTTGTTCGAACGAGACAGTTTTATAACCTACATTACTCGACTTGTCTCTATATATAGGGTGCCAATCATGGCTATTAGATGCAACCTAACTAAAAACCCAGATCAAGCCAAGTAAACTAAAACAAAGTTTCCCTTAGCTTGCAAAGTATTACACCTATTCTCTCCAACTACTTCCAAAATGAATAACCTTATCATCTTCTTCACTTTTTCTCTCTTGGTTTCTCTTTCCCATGCTATTGAATTTGATTTTTGTGTAGGAGACTTGAGTCTCCCAAGGGGACCACAAGGATATGCTTGCAAAGATCCTGCTAATGTCACAACAGATGATTTCGTTTACACTGGTTTTCGTGGTGAAAGAACCACCTCAAACTTATTTAGACATAATGTAACTCTGGCATTTGCTGATGCGTACCCAGCGTTGAATGGTCTGGGTATTTCTATGGCAAGATTTGACTTTGGTGTAGGTGGAGTGATACCAATTCACTCACACCGAACATCAGAAGTTATTATCATAGCAACAGGGTCTATAATTGCAGGATTCATTGACACAACCAACACTGCATACTATAGAAGACTTGAGGTTGGAGACGTTATGATCTTTCCGCAAGCCATGCTTCATTTTCAAGTTAATGTTGGTACAACTCCGGCTACTGCATTTGTTAGCTTGAATGGCGCAAATCCAGGGCTACAACTCACTACCGCCGCGTTATTTGCTAGCAATTTGCCTGCTGATATAGTTGAGCAAATCACTCTTCTAAGCAATGAGGAAGTAATGAGGCTAAAGAGGATATTTGGGACTGCTTAGTTCCTTCGAGTTATTGTCTACTTTTCTTACTAAAAGTTGGTTTTTAGCGTACTCAAATAATCATACTCCAAAAGAGAGTGTGTATGGTGCTTGTTCTCTAATTGCCTTTTCATATTCAACTTCGAAAGTTTGTGTAAATGTTACCTTGTGTAATTTCTCTCCAGTATTGAATAATAATTCTAAATCTCTACTCTGTTATAATACGTACGTTGTTGAGATGATTGTTATGTTAGCTTCAGATTTTGCTCTGCTACCCAAAACTCCAAATTGTAGACATAATTCTACTTATGGTTTCCAAATCCTCTTTTGCTCATGGAATCATTGACCTCATTCCAAGCTCTTCAAACTTCTATTAAGATAATTGTCTACTAGAGAAATTTTATAAGGTAGTCTTCGACAAAAACTTCTATTAAGATAATTGTTATTTAACCTTCTAAAAATGGTCACCCAACTTAATTTTGAAAACTGACAACAACAAAAAAAAAAAAATACTCTTTCTAGTTTATATTGGGAGGAAGTAAAAGTAGTTATTCTTGAATTATTGCCTCTCCTTATCAAATCTTCACTAATCACTCACCAAATAATAGCGCATGCTTCAATAAGATTTGTTGAAATACAAATAATAACTTTTGGCACTTTTGCTCATGTAAATACGCATATCATGCGACGCTACTACAAATACAATCACCATTTGCCTACACAATGATTTCCCATCCCCTGCACCTCAACAAAATCAAGAGTAAAATTGGTTCCTAGAAACTTGAAGTCCCTACTTGCGTTGGGTTTTCTTGTTGTTCTTCAAAGTCAGGCAACACAAGAGTACTGGGGTACAAAACTTCGTTGTCTGATGAGTTCATGAAGATCGTGAATGATCTTGAATACAGCATCAGGCCTCGCATGCTTCAATGCGACATAAGGTACATAGCCAGTAAGGGAGATGAGATTTGGAAACAGCTCATTGCACAGGATAATAAGACTTATACACAACCCAACTCCACTTAAACATAATATATATCCTCCATCCACATAAAATAGTCGCATTGTTCAAAGCCTTCACAATTAGAACTTTTTGTTAGGAAAGAGACCTATTAAAATAGCTATTTTGTTGGGAAAGACCTAATAAAAACTTTTTTGTTTATAATACTTCCCTCTGTTACTTAAGACTACCTCAACGATTTCTAGCCAAAAAAGTCAATTTTCCGAGCATTGACTTTTCTTCCCTTCCCTTTCTCATTAAATGGGACCAGCCTATTTATTTTCTATCCTAATCCCTTAATCCTACCAGACCCTTTCCTCTTGCTTCCCATTTTAAGAGATTAGGATTAAAAAAAAAAATAGGTTGGTCCTATTTAATGAGAAAGGGAGGGGAAGAAAAGTCAACAGCGAAAAATTGACTTTTTGTTGGCTGGAAAACATTGAGGTGGTCTTAAATGACATAGGGAAGTATTCTCCCTTCTTTGGAATGGTTGGGTTGCATCCAGTTTACTGATGTGGGATTTCAGGTAGTATTTTTGTGGGCGTCTTGAGGAGTTGGACAATTTGGAGTTTAAATATGAGAATTCAAATCAAAGGTAAGGCTTTTTAAATGGAGTTAAGCAATGTTTTCTTAAAAATGGTGAGATCTTTAAGAATCGAAAAAGGTGGATTAATTATCCTATTAAGTTAATTGAATGGCAGCCGATATCCTTAATGGTTTTTCAAAGTTGATTGACTTTGTATACTCTAAACGATTTGGCCACTCTTGGTGGAAAATTCAATCTGGTTATAATAGGTGGACTTGGTTTTGAAGCTAATAAGTGTTGAGATTAAGGGTGTTTTCTATTCAATTTTTCTCCCTGCAATGAATGTTGTTAATCCTTGGAGGAATATTATCAATGCCTTTCTTCAAGTAGCTCAAGAGGAGTTGAAGCAACCTGATGTTGTTGTTGGAGTCAGTCATATCTGTTTGGAGTCTTTTGTTACGCTTGGTAGCGAAAGTAAACTTCGTCTTTCTCTCACGATAATGAGTTCAAGTTAGAAGTGGATGCTTTACTGAATTGAGAAAATCTGCAGATTGGTTCTAGTTATGAGTTAGAGCGTAAGGGAGGTTATGTTAAGGTGCAAAATGTCTCTTGTGATACTATTCATTTGTTGAGCAGTGACCATATAAATAATGCTAGTGGTACCAATGAGAAGGTGTTGCCAAATCCACAGAGGTTGTCGGAGAGTGTTGATTTAGATAGCGATGCCAATACCTTTTTATCTGCAAATGAGATGTTTATCAATGAAAAATCAGTTGTGTTGATGGAAATAAGGTTTCAGTTTGTGCTAATGGAAATGTTAGAAATGTAGTTACCACGGGTGATGTTTGTAATGGTACAATTTTGTCGTTTGAATCTAATTCGAACAATGTTGTCCCAAGTTCTCCTTTTCAATGGGCAAAAAGAAAAATCAATATCAATTACTTCGCCATTTTGGGTTCCATCATAACTTGGAGAAGAATGATCAATTTAATCTAGAGAAATGGGGTCCAAGTAGCAAAGAGATGGTGTAGTAAGAGATATCCTAGTGGCTAGTAATGGTGTTCATGACATTGAAAATGTTTTAAGGGTCTAATGAATTTCTTAGGTGTTTTGTTATTCTTGTCCTTAGCTTCCTAGCTTTGTGGCTGCTGTTAATGTTGGGTGTTGTTGCATGTGCATGGAATTGGTAGAAGTGTGTTGTTTATCTTAGTCTAGTGCTCGTGTTGTTTCGGGGTTACTGTCGTATTTTGAATTGTTTGGTTGTAGAAGTTGTTAGTCTTTGTCATCATGTTGTTAGGGGTGTAGTCTTGGTGTTTTAATGTTGCTTATAACTCTAAATTGAGTTTTTATGAAATGAATTAAATTACTTCCTCCGTTCTGTTTTAAATGAAACGTAAGGCCTTGGCACGGGGATTTAGAAGAGGACAGAGATAGAGAGAAAAAAAGAAGGGACCCATGTGATGAGGAGAGAGATAGAGAAAAGTGAATACCAAATAAGGTAACGTTTCACTTATTTTGAAAGGCCCAAAATAGTAAGTGTTTCATTTATTTTAGAACGGATGAAGTATTTAAAAAATAGTAACAAAGAGAAGTATTAAATTAGGTCTTTTTTTTTTCAACAAAAATGTTTTTATTAGGTCTTTTCCAATAAAATACTAATTATTTTAATAGGTCTTTCCCAACAATAAAACTCTCACAATTAAGTATTTAACATAATTACATAGTATCTATCACTTAAGAAGTCAATATAACAATGCACGATTATTTTTATTTGTCTATTTGCCATTGCAGATGCATTATCAGTTATGGGGTGTTTGGTTCACAAAAATCTTCAAAACCCATACCTCAAACATTAACGGCCCGTTTGGTTAATTAGTGGTCATAAATAGTGGTAATGATAATGAAATTTAGTGTAAATTTGTAAAGAAGTTTTCATGTTAATGACAATAGGAATGAAACTTTATCACAAAACATGGGTTTTCTCTTATAAATTTGGAATATTTGTCGTAATGACCTTTTATATGCCACATTTTGCTAAAAACAACCTTTTAAATTTTTTCTAGCAACTTAGTACCTTAAAAAAGAATTTGTTTGCGAGAAACAACCTTAGGCCACTTTTGGGCATCATTGAAATGAAGAGATTCAAGTAACAACCACCTAAAATAGTAAACATTCATTATTCTTTTATAATTTATGTAATGAAGCTTTCTTCTTTTATGTATTTAGTGTCTTAAAAAAGGCTTGATTAATACATGAAAGTGGTCTGAGGTTGTTTGTTACAAACAAATTTCCTCTTTAGGTATTAAGTTGCCAGAAAAAATTTAAAAGGTTGTTTTTCGCAAAATGTGATATATAAAAGGTCTTTTTTGACAAATTTTTCTATGAATTTCCATTACCCTCCAATACCACCTTCCCAAGTGGTAATGGATAGTAATGAAATTTTAGGGAGAAAATGGATATCTTGAGATGGAGTATATAGCATTACCATAATGACATTGGAATTCTAGTACAAATTTACACTATAATGAATTACCGTTCCCACCATTTGTAACCTCTTACCAAACGGACCGTAACGGCATTAGATGCCCAAAAAGGAAGTGTGTCAGGAGGAGGAGCCAACCGTGAAGGAGTCACTGTTCTACCACCGTTGACCGTGTACTATCAAGGAGTAGTATGTAGGATTATATAAGAATTCTAAGCGGAATTTCATGAATCAAATTCATAAGCACTTAAAACAGGATCTCATGCATATACATTCAAGGATCACATAATAGTTGGGAATTTACCTTTGAAGCGTGAATTCCACAAAGCTTGAATAACCCGGATTAAGAACCTCAATTGTGATTCCTCTACTTGGTCCACCAACCCGGATCAACGCTCCACCAATGCTAGTTGGAAGGAAGAAATTATTCTTCTACTTTAATGGAGTTTTTGTGACCTTTTGGAAAGAATATGAGAGAGAAGAATAATGAAAGATATCTAGTATATTTCCTTATTACCTAACCAAATATATATAGATATAATTAGGTTAGGAGGAGAATCAATTCTCCTCTCCCTTCCTCTTGGCCGGCCACCCTAGGGCCCCTTACGGGCTCTAGGTTTCTTTTGTTGATCCAAGTATTTTGTGTGACCTAATAGGATCCGTTATATTGGGCTTTGGGTTTATTATTTCCTAACCCAAAGTTCTATAGCATTCTCTAGAAAGATGTATAGACGACCCAATAGAACGAATTTATTATCTCTATAATACGGTCCATAATATAATTAGTAATTGCATTTAAGTCGAGGACATAAATCCTTCAATCTCCCACTTGTCCGAGACGAGTGTGCAATGTTTAATTTCATCAAGTCTCTTAATGTCTTAATTTGATAGTATGATCATATTTACATATCATCCATACTAGTTTTCAAATTAATCCTTGAAATCCGAGTTCGAATTGACAAACAAATGATCATCGAATGATCCATTTGAGCACGGCCATGCATTTTTCAATTTTCGCTCTTCAAGGGGCCAAGGCACCTATCCTATCTTATATAGGAGGACCTTTTCAATCTTATGGTAATCAATACTCCCACTCAATTTTTAGCACAACCTGAATGCTGCCTTTATAGTCCCCTTTTACGGCATGACGTTTGACAGTATCAAAGTTATACCAATCATTGGGCTGAGTAATGTTCCACTCATGTTTAAGGAATCTACTAATATAATTTTGAAGTTATAAAACTTCTAAGCAGGTCTAGTTCGACTATGTATCAACTATACATATCCATATGATTGATTAAACATCTCTATGTTTCTATAGCCCATGAAACGGTGCTATCAATCAATCTTATATGCTAATCCCTTTAACAAGTCATTCATGTCCAGTTTAATGACTTAGATTAGGAACTTTTAATATTCTTATGAATTCTGTTCACTTATGGTGTTTCATTTATCAAATCACATATTTGACAAAACCATAGAATTCAAGATATATTTTGGACATTTTATTTAATACTAAACCAATAATTAAATAATGTAAAATTTATTCTCATAAACATAAATAGCAAAACCATGTCTTTACATTGTAACAAGTTTTTCTAAACCTAGTACAATCTAAAGCCACTCTAACATTTGCTTCAAGCCTATAGCCCTAGCGTGACACTCATGCTTGGGTTGAGGTAGTGGTTTAGTGAGAGGATCAGCCACATTCTCATCCGTGTGAACTTTGCAGATCCCGACATCCTTCCCCGTCAACAATCTCCCTAATGAGGTGATACTTCCTCATTACATGTTTGGATTTGTTATGTGATCTCGGTTCTTTTGCTTGCGCAATAGCACCATTGTTATCACAGAACAACTCAATCCCTTCCAGAGCACTAGGTATGATATCCAGCTCTGTCAAGAATTTCTTGATCCAAACTGCTTATTTAGCCGCTTCAACCGCTGCTAAATATTCTGATTCTGTCGTAGAGTCTGCTACAGTGTTTTGCTTTGAGCTCTTCCAGCTCACTGCTCCTCCATTTAGACGAAAGACATACCCTGACTGAGAGCGGTAATCATCTCTGTCGGTTTGGAAGCTTGCATCCGTGTAACCTTCAACAACCAACTCACTTTGTCCCCCATAAACTAAGAACATGCCTTTAGTTCTTCTCAAGTACTTCGAGGATGCTCTTAGCTAGAGTCCGAAAGGTGCTTCTCCTGGATTTGCTTGGAACTCGCTACACATGCTCAAGGCATATGCAACATCTAGTCGAGTACTTATCATGGCGTACATGATAGATCCTATAGTCGAAGCATAAGGAATGCTACTCATTCGCTTTAAGTCATCAGGTTCAGTCGGGCACTGACTCTTGCTAAGCGATATGCCATGTGACATGGGAACGAAACCTCTCTTCGATTTTTCCATGTTGAACCTTGTAAGAACCTTATCAATATAATTTTCTTGACTTAGTCCAATCATCCTTCGAGACCTATCTCTATGGATTTTGATTCCCAGTATGTACTCTGCTTCTCCCAGGTCCTTCATAGAAAAACAACTTTTTAACCATTCCTTGACTGACTCAAGCATTGGTATGTCATTTCCCATGAGTAGTATGTCATCTACATACAATACCAAGAAGACTAAGCTGCTCCCACTAAACTTCTTGTAGACACAAGATTCTTCTTCGCTTTTGATGAAATCAAATTTCTTGATTGCTTCATCAAATCGAAGATTCCAGCTCTCCGAGATGCTCCGCTTCAATCCATAAATGGATCTCCCAAGCTTGCAAACCCTTTTAGGATTTTCCGGATCCTCAAAACCCTCGGGTTGTGTCATGTACACATCCTCATTCAAGAACCCATTCAAGAATGCAGTTTGGACATCCATCCGCCAAATTTCATAATCATAAAATGCAAAGAATCGCTAAAAGTATCCGAATTGATTTAAGCATTGCTACTGGAGAAAAGGTCTCATCATAGTCTATACCATGAATTTGTCTGAATCCTTTTGCAACCAGTCTTGCTTTATATACATAGACATTCCCATCTTTGTCTGTTTTCAACTTGAACACCCACTTGCATCCAATAGGGTTAACCCCACTAGGCAAGTCGACCGTGGGTCCAAACTTTATTCTCGAGACATGGAGTCTAACTCGGATTTCATGGCTTCAAGCCATTTCTCGAGTATGGGCTCGTCAAAGCTTGTTAGTAGGTAGTAGGCTCTGAATTCTCCAAAATCATAATTTCAGAGTTTTCAGTTAACAGGAAATCAACCAACCTCTTGTTTGGAGTCCTTTCTCTACTAGATCTACGCAGGGCCTGAGCATCAAGAGAAGTGTTCTCTTCAACTCCTTGAAGATCTTCACTTGATTCAATTGGGACGGTAGGAGGTTCATGCGTTGAATACATCATCTCCTGAACTAGACTTTCGTCTTGTCGGGCCGTCTCGACATGGTGTGAACCACGTCTATTTGTTGCTCATCTCGAATTTCTTCGAGAATTATTTTACTCCCACTTGTCTTTCTAGAAACAAATTCCTTTTCAAGAAATACACCATCACGAGCAACAAACACTTTGTTCTCTTGACGGTTATAGAAGTAATAACCCCTTCTCTCTTTTGGGTATCCCACAAAGAGATATTTATCCGACTTGGGTGCAAGCTTGTCTGATAGTAACCGCTTTACATAGACCTCACATCCCCAGATTTTAAGAAAAGACAAGTTTGGAGTTTTTCCATTCCATAACTCATATGGAGTCTTTTCTACAGCCTTTGACGGGCTCCTATTTAGTGTGTGTGCAGCAGTTTCGAGAGCGTATCCCCAAAAAAGAAATCGGAAGATCAAGAAGACTCATCATTGATCGAACCATATCTAGCAAGGTTCGGTTCCTCCTTTCGATACACCATTCAACCGTGGTGTCCCCGGTGGAGTTAATTGTGAAAGAATTCCACAACCCTTTAGATGATCATCAAATTCTTGGCTCAAATATTCACCACCACGATCGGATCGTAGTGCTTTTATTGTCTTACCAAGTTGATTCTGTACTTCATTTTGGAACTCTTTGAATCTATCAAAAGATACCGACTTATGTTTCATTAAGTATATATATCCATATCTACTCAAATCATCAGTGAATGTAATGAAGTAGTTAAACCCACCCCTTGCCTTTGTGCTCATAGGACCACACACATCCGTATGTATGAGTCCTAAAAGATCGCCGGCCCTTTCACCTTTTCCAAAAATGGTGATTTTGTCATCTTTCCCATTAAGCATGATTCACATACATCAAATTATTCAAAATCAAATGATGGAATTATACCATCCTTTTGTAACTTGTGAATACGCTTTTGGTTTATATGACCCATTCGACAATGCCAAATGTAGGTTAGCTTGGAATCATTTGATTTTTGTTTCTTGCTATCTATGTTATAGATTTGTAACGACCTATCAAGCACATATAAGCCATTTATCAATTTAGCATTGGCATAGAACATATTATTGTAAGAAATGGAACAACACTTGTTCTTTATTTCAAAACAAAACCCTTCGTAATCCAAAACTGAAACGGAAATTATGTTCTTAGTTATTGAAGGAACGAAATAACAATTATTTAGTTCTAAAATAAGCCCGGATGGCAAGTGTAGACTATAGTTTCCTATGGCAAGTGCAAAGAACTCGTGCTCCATTTCCAACGCGTAGCTCTACCTCGCCTTTTGCCACTTCCTACTTCTTTTTAGTCCCCGCACATCATTAACTATGTGAGAACCACAAATGCCGGTATCAAATACCCATAAAGAAGTAGAAGTCAAATTGATTTCTATAACATATATATCTCAAGTGGAAGCCCCGGACTTCTTTTCCTCCAAGTATACCGGCGCTTCCTCTTCCAAAGGTCCTATCTTGTGACAATGGAAGCACTTGCTTTCCGCAGCGACCTTTGGCTTGGCGGTTGGCTTGGGTTTTTCAGCAACAGTGGCAACTTGCTTGCCTTTGTCCTTCTTTCCTGCCCATTTCTTCTTGAAACCCTTTCCCTTTTGAACCATCAAAACCTCTTTCTTTGGTTCAACCTTAGGGATGTTCCTTTCAAAGATTGACCAACAATCCAGGCAACTCTTGCAAAGTCTTTTCGGACTCATTCATATTGTAGGTCATTCCGAATCGATTGAAACCTGTCGGTAATGAGTGGAGAATAATGTCAGTAGCCAACTCAACCCTATAAGGGAATCCAAGTCGTTCCATGTTTTCGAAAAGACCCATCATCGCGAAAACATGGGGGCCAACAGCTTGACCCGGCTTCATGTTAGAGGTGATCATTTGCGGGCTTGGGCGGGTTGCGGGCCGGGCCTAATCAAAAAAATTTGTCCAACGGGCCTAATATGTCTAGTCCAAGCCCTTTTATGCGGGCTTAACTACTTGTTCATGACCCGCCTAATAAACGGGCGGGCTTGCTCGCGGGCTTAACGGGCCTATTAATACTTTTATTTTTTTCCAAGTACTCTAGTTAATTCCCTTTAATATTTATAGATTAAAACATAATTTTTGTTAAAATAGAAAAAAAAGTTGATAATCACAACATAATAGAGAAAGTTAAAAATATTCGTAACAAAAATGTTAGAGGACGACAAATTATTAAGAAATTAACTTACTAAAGGTAAGAATAAAGACAATTATGTGTTACCAAAGCTATATTAGTGCAAATAAACCATATATTCCAAATGATAAATCAACACTAAATTAGTTAGATAAAAAATTATATTTCTTAGAAAATAGAAATTATGATAAACGGGCCGGGCGGGCTTGCCCGCGGTATATTTGAGGTTGCCCATATCCGCCCATTAATATTAGCGGGCCGGGCTTGGCCCGTCCATTTAGAAATTTTTTTCAAAGTTTGTTGTCCAAGCCCGCAACATTAGCGGGCCGGGTTGGGCGGGCTTAGCGGGCCGTTTCGTCCGTGAATGTTTCTACTTCATGTGACATTCAAGAATCTCCCTATTAGTCTCATATCGCTCAACTCGGGCTTGTGTTTGAAACATAGCCCGCAGCTCTTGCATGATGGTATAAGCATCCTTGGTTTCGAACCTCCTTTGGAGGTCCGGCTCCATGGCTGCTATCATCAAGCAAGTGATCGTTATAGACCTATCATTGGCCTGCTTAGCACGACGCTTGTCTGCTTCAGTCGACTCATCAGTAATCACATGAAGTGGGGTTTCTAAGACATCCTCTCAACCCTCAGACCTCAAAACAAGTCTTAAGGTCATTTCCCAATTAAGGAAATTTTCACCATTCAGTCTGTCCTTTTCCAGAAAAAGACGAATGTTGAAACCGGAGTTGTTGTTGTTGTTGTTATTAGACATAGTATCTACAGACAGAAAAATAAAGTAAAGTTCAATTTTATGTTTATAAAGTAACCTAAAACATGCAAAGGTTTCTAGGTTGATCACCTATTCAATTTTAATGTCCCATTTGAATAAGTGTTTTACAAGATCCTATCAACATGCAACACTAAGCAGACGGAGGCCTTATCTTTAACGTTACATTATCAAGGTAAGTAAACTCTTTTACTAATTATAACAAATTATAACTCTTGTTTAGATGGATAAACATCGCATGCTTAACTATCTCTTGCTTCAAAATTCAAAACGCTTTTGATAATTTTGTTAAGGACAACCAAACTAAGTTGTAAAATTCGCAATTTTACCTTATATCCCAAAATTAATGATAACACCCTGCGGAGGCATGACCTATTACTATTAATTAAGGGTTTGATAAGTACTTTATGTTTGGAAAAGCAACCTTAATATTTACGGGACCAAAGTTTATTATGTTGTTATGAATTAGTGAACTCTAGCGCATCATCAACCAACATACAATAAACTTATAAGCATTTTAAAGAATAATAAAATGCGAAAATAAAATGATCTAGTATGGCCCTTAATCCTAAGAACTAATCATCAATGGCTCATTCTTGGACTCTTCATGGATCTCCATCCACCTTATCCATGGGCCTTCTCTTGATGGACTTCGTCTTTGGATTACATAAGTATCAAAATAATTTAAATAATAACTAGATTAAATAAATTACAAAAATACTTAACGATACGCAAATCGTATTTAAAATTACAAGAATACATCATGATACGCAGATCGTATTTTCTAACTTAATTTGGGCCATACTAGTCATACATAGCAATTATATCAAAATATATAAAAGCCACATCATAATATCACATATTATACTTGCCATCAATCAAAATATCAAATATTCTTAATTATAGCAAGTTGATAAAATATTTAAGTAATTCCTAACCACCTACAGATTTTATCCTATTATACTTTCCTACTAATTTTAATTAGATTAAAGAATAAAATTATGGAATTATTTAACTGAAAATCTGCTCAATATACTGAAAATCTGATTTAATGATTTCCAAAAAAAATTTTTTTTTTTTAAAAAATCTGTTGGGCAGCAGCAAAACGTGGCTAGCAAGCCACGCTGCTGCTGCCACCGCAGCCCCGGTAGCCCAGCGAGGACCACCTGGAGCAGCCACCGTGGCCCCACCAGCAGGTGGCAGCGCCACCCAGCCGTGGCTGCTCCTCTTCCCTCCTTTGTTTTATTTTTTTTTTCTTTTGTGGGAAATAAATTAAATCACAACTTCTTGTAAATTAATTTAGTGATCAAAATAAATTAAACATAAACTCCTTTATGCCTAATTCTGCAAATTAATTTAAATCTCCATTTTAATTAATTTTAGGGCTATTCATATCAATTAACCTTAAATTCACATAAAACTCCTTTTACATGAATTAATTTATCATACATAACCAATTTAAATATGAAAATTCAGATTAATTATATGACGTGAATATTCGAAATTAACATAAAATCTCTATTTTAATTTAATTTTAGCATTATTCATATGTATTAACCTCTAATTCACATAAAACTCTTTTCATATGAATTAATTTTCATACATAAACAATTTAAATATGAAAAACAGATTAATAATATAAATCTAACTCTCGAATTTTTCGAAAAAATTGAGATCTAAAATTTAATATTAATTTCGAAAATCAGGATTTTATTTTCATAAAATTCGGCCAAATAAAAGTAATTCGAATAATTAAAAAAAAATTTAGGTCGAATTATAGAAAATAAAATCGTTTATTAGGCAGATTAAATCAAATTTAATTAATCCAATTAAACAAAACATCCATAATTCAATTCCTCCCCTTAATCAATTAAAATTAGTCAAGAACACATAATTATTATGACCAAAAATTATATGCAAGAGGCTAAAACTGATACCACTATAGGATTATATAAGTACTCTAATCGGAATTTCATGAATCAAATTCATAAGCACTTAAAACAGGATCTCATGCATATACATTCAAGGATCACATAATAGTTGGGAATTTACCTTTGAAGCGTGAATTCCACAAAGCTTGAATAACCCGGATTAAGAACCTTAATTGTGATTCCTCTACTTGGTCCACCAACGCGGATCAACACTCCACCAATGCTAGTTGGAAGGAAGAAATTCTTCTTCTACTTTAATGGAGTTTTTGTGACCTTTTAGAAAGAATATGATAGAGAAGAATAATGAAAGATATCTAGTATATTTCCTTATTGCCTAACCAAATATATATAGATATAGTTAGGTTAGGAGGAGAATCAATTCTCCTCTCCCTTCCTCTTGGCCGGCCACCCTAGGGCCCCTTACGGGCTCTAGGTTTCTTTTGTTGATCCAAGTATTTTGTGTGACCTAATAGGATCCATTATATTGGGCTTTGGGTTTATTATTTCCTAACCCAAGGTTCTATAGCATTCTCTAGCAAGACGTATAGACGACCCAATAGAAGGAATTTATTATCTCTATAATACGATCCATAATATAATTAGTAATTGCATTTAAGTCGAGAACATAAATCCTTCATAGTAACCAGTATAACACCATCACCGGCTAGCAGCTACCGGTTTTTGTCATCAGTTCTGCAATTTATTTCAAATCTTTTAAAGCAAATCACAATTTCTGCTGATGGTTTTCTACATGCTGTAAAAAAAATGTTGACAAGTACATGTTGTAAATTTGATAGGATAGATTTAGGGTTATTTCCTAAATCAATCTATCTAGTTTTGTTTATATAGATATATCATTATATCTAGAAGTGTTTATTTAGAAGTAATATTTGTTGGTACGGTATTATTATTGGGAGATATTGTGCTAATATGTATAATGGGCCTTAATGTTTTGTATTAATATAGCTTGGGCCTAAGCTCTTCTAATTAATTAGGATGTATATATACTCTAATATTCTGATTAATGGAATTAGAGAGGCCGGCCCTGGATCAGGGCAGGCGGGGCGCTCGCTCGGGGCCCATAAATTGAGAAATTATCTTTGGTTAAGACGGTAGCTTCTTCTTTTGGAGTGAAGGTGTATGTTTGAGTTCTTGGTTCGACTCCCCTCATGGCAATCAATTATTTCCTTCCTTTTTTTCTACTGGGCAATTCTTCCCCCCCTCTCATGGCAATCAATTATTTCCTTCCTTTTTTTTTTTAGGTGGACTTTTTTTTCCTTTCTTAAATGTTTTCCTTGGTTACTTTCCAATTCTTTTTTATTTTCTTTTTGCAATAAGTTCTACTTGCCTTTTGATTTCCCTTTCTACCACCATTGTATTACCCTTTTAATTTAATTATATATTTCGATATTCTAATTTTATTCGTCAAGTTACTAGTTTATTTGGTTATTACGGACTACTCCTTGCGTCTCAAAATAGTCTGAACGATTTCCTTTTTTGTTCGTCCGTATTTGGTTTGTAAACTTTCATTTTTGACATTGATCATACTATTTATTATGTTAGTTTTCTTAAACCCCTTTGGCCCACACTATATCTTTAGCAATAAAAAATGCTCAACTTTTTCTGTCTTTTTGTATGAAAAATTACCCTAACAAGTCCTATCACATCTTTTTTTTTTTTAATGAAAATAACATTTGATAATTATACTACAACTTATCACCTTAAACTACGTGTCTCAACGAATGTTCAGATCTTTCTAACACGGAATAAATATTAAACAAGAAAAAGTTTTCTTTTTTGAAGGAAAAGTGGTAAACATGAGTTAGTTAGTTCTTACTTCTCACTTAGTTGTAATCTATAAAAGGTGCATATTTTATTAAATCTCTTGTGCGTCATGTGCTTTTCTTTTTTTTTTTTTTTTTTACCCCGGGCCCAATAATGCCAGATATACATTAAAACCCTAAACCTTGGCATCTTAGGGCCATTTCGTTATCGTTTTTTATTTTCAGTTTTCAGTTTTTTTGAAAACTAAAAACCAAAAACAGGAAACCAGAAAAAGTGGTTTTCACTTTTTAGTTGTCAGTTTTCAAAATCATCATGTTCCCAATAAATTTGACTAATTTTTTATTCATTATAGGACATATATCATATGACTTTGAAAATCAAAAAACCAAAAAACAGAAAACCATAGTAATACCGAACGGGCCCTTAGCAATTATATTTAGTTTATGATATGTTTTCCTAGTTTTACCCAAGTTAGGGTTTATTTGATGTACTATAAAGAAAATCCCCTCTAGGTTACTAATAATTTGTTACGAAATACAACTTTCTCTCCTCAACAGAAACGATCAAAACAACAAAGAAGAAAGCAAGAGATGAGGCCAATTTTGATGAAGGGCCATGAAAGGCCTTTAACATTCTTGAAGTACAACAAAGAAGGCGACCTTCTGTTCTCATGCGCCAAGGATCATAATCCAACTGTTTGGTACGCCGACAACGGCGAACGCCTTGGTACTTATCGAGGACACAAAGGCGCCGTATGGTCCTGCGATGTTTCTTGGGACTCTTCACGTCTTATAACTGGTAGTGCAGATCAGACAGTGAAACTGTGGGATGTTAAAAAAGGAGCGCAATTGCATACTTTCAATTTTGACGCTCCTGCTAGGTCTGTGAACTTTTCAGTCGGTGATAAACTTGCTGTAATAACTACTGATCCGTTCATGGACAAAACATCGGCAATTCATGTTAAACACATAGCAGAAGATATTGATCAACAGACCAATGAATCTGTTCTTGTTATGCAGGGTCCGAGTGGACGAATTAACAGGGCTGTTTGGGGGCCTTTGAACAGAACTATTATCAGTTGTGGCGAGGATGCTGTCATTCGTGTGTGGGATCCTGCGACAGGCCAAGAGATTATGTCGACGACGACGAACAAGGACCATCAAAGTGCAGTAACTTCAATTTGTTTCTCTGCAGATAAATCACATTTTGTTACAGGTTCTTTAGATAAATCAGCTAAGTTATGGGATACAATAAGTCTAACCCTCCTTAAAACGTATGTCACGGCACGCCCTGTGAATGCTGTTACAATGTCTCCTCTGTTAGACCATGTTGTGCTTGGAGGTGGTCAGAATGCAGCAATTGTGTCTGGGACAGCTGCAGGGAAGTTTGAGGCTAAGTTTTTTGACAAGATTCTTGAGGAAGAAATTGGAGGTGTTAAGGGACACTTTGGGCCTATAAATGCCTTGGCCTTTAACCCTGATGGAAAAAGTTTTGCTAGTGGAGGTGAAGATGGTTATGTAAGGTTGCACCACTTTGATTCCGATTATTTCACTATCAAGATCTAATTATTTTGCATTACCCTTTTTTGACTAGGTATTGTTATTCTAAATATCTTACTTTATTAGCTACCTTTCTTCTTTTCTGAATAGATGATATATTAATTGATTTTGGATATATATTCTTTTGAATTGTATATATTTTTATAACATGTCTTTTTTACTATTTATGTTCTTTTATGAATGGAGACTAGACATGCTCTATAATTTTGAATTGTATATTCTTTTTATTTAGTATGTTCTTTTAATTTAATCTGTAAGTTCTTTCTATTATTACTGCTTTTAATTCTTATAAAAAAATTATTTTTTTTAATGAATAGATATTTAATAAATTGCTTACCTTTTAGGGTCCGTTCTGTTCAACTTATTTTAACTTATATAAGATTTTATAAGATAAGATAAGATAAGATAAGATAAGATAAGATAAATAAGATGTTCTGTTCAACTTATCTTCACTCATTTCAGAATAAAATAAGATAAGATAAGATAAGATAAGATAAGATAAGATAAGATCAGATAAGATAAGATAAGATAAGATCAGATAAGATAAGATAAAATAAGATCAGATAAGATAAGATAAGATAAGACAAAATAAGTTGAACAGAACATACCCTTAGTGTTTTTTAGCCCTTTATACAGAGAGAATGTTGAGAGTGTTAATTCTTCAATAATATACTAAAAAACACAAATTATTAGAATAGGCGATCTAAATTTAACATAAAATTAGGCAAACTCAAGCCTACATTCTCCTAGCAAGCCCATTCAATTTCTCTCTAACCCAACACTATACCTAGGCATCTCATACTAACCTAGTCATCCCTTTTCTTCTTCTTCCTGGTTTCTCTTTTATTCTCGAACTACAACACACAATTTCAAAACATAACCCAACAGTCTTACTGAACGGATTAAACTAGTCACTAAATGGATTAAACTAGTCACTGAATGGGTTAAAGAATGTAATTACTGGGTATATTAAAATGGTCACTAAATAGATTAAACTGGTCCCCAAATAGATTAAATTAGTCACTATATTTAGAAGTGTTGTCTATTCTATTAGTAATATTGGGCTTGGGCCGCGCCTAATTTTAAATTAAAAGTAGGCGATCTCTTACAAGACCAGCTGACTAAAAAAATTATAAAAGAAACAAGTTATTAAAAAGTGGCCAGAAGACAAAAAAAAATATACTTCAGAAAGTTACCATAATTTTGTAAACAAAATAAAAGTAAAATAATATGATCTTTTATTGTTTTCCGTAATTTGGTTGATTTGTCATATTTTTTCAGATTCATGAGTTCTTTATTTTCTTTTTCTATATTCTTTCGTCGACGAGATTAAGCTCTAGTGTTGCGTTTCAATTTCGATTAGTTGTCGTTTCAAGCTGGATGCACGTACATACATCACTGTGCACCCGGGTCCACGCTCACCCTTGTGGGGGGAATATTCATCTAGCAACGACTTTACTTGGAAACGGCATTTCGAGAGAAAACGAATTTGTTTAAACTTTAAGGTATTTGAAGCGAGAGAAAGTGAGGCAAATCTTGGAGTTAATAATTTTGATTGAACTGGTGTTCGGTCAAATTTTTTTTAAAAAAAACCATAAACTCTCTCCATAAATTTAGATTGAACCTAAGTTATATGGTTCTTATGGTTCTTCTATCATAAAATCTCTTCATCAGTTAAGAACCTAATTTACTTGATTCCTCAACCATAAAATCCCTCACCAATTAAGAACGAACCTAACTTATTTGGCTCTTTGACCATAAAATCCCTCCATCAATTAACGAACCTAACTTAGTTCTTTAACCACAAACTCCCTCCACAATGGCAATTAAGAATCTAACTTACTTGGTTCTTGACCATAAAATCCCTCCATAAAATTTTTTGACTCTCCCTATGTCGTGAGATAGGGCTTCTTTTTCGGCTCTCCCTATGTCATGAGACATGATTTAACGGTTCTCCTTGTGCCATGAGACAAGGGTTCATTATGATGTGAGCGTGGTTTTGCTCAATAAAAACCATTACCTGCTGTGAGCTTGTTGGTTTTGCTCTAGAAAAGCAGTTACTCGACGCGAGCCTAGTTTTGCTACAGAAAAACCTACAAATTTCCGAAGCCAACATCACTAATTTGTGGATCCACTTCATTGAAGACAAGTTCCAGTTCATCCGATTGATCTGCAACTAGTACTAATACTAGCTTTTTATAATTATTATTTTTTTATCTCCAATCACAACGTGCATATGCGTTAGGATAGATCTAGGAGCTTTCCTAAATCATTCTATCTAGTTTTGTTTATCTAAAGATATCTAGAAGAGTGGATATTGTGATGCTGGTGGTTTACTATATATTATATGTGATGTGGGAAGGATGGTTGCTCGGTTCGACAAAGAAGTCATTCGTCGAAATAGCTGAAATGATTTCTACTAGTCGGGCCTCTGCAGCCAGAATGCTTAATAAAATACCTTTTCGGAAGAATTGACCAACCAACGCAACCACGGCTATGCCATGTTATATAGGCTTTTCAAGCCATCCGAGTTCGTTTAGGGCCCGGAAACAACAATTATAATTTCTTAATTCTATTTTTAATTAATTTTAGTATTAGGGTTTTGCTGTAACTATTTAAACACTTTTGAGCCATCATTAGAGTTAACTATTCTTTTGATTATCATATTTCGAGAGTTCATACTCTTTTCTAGTGGATTCCGGAGCTTATCTAACATATTTTATCGCTTGTAAATCTATTCCTTCGATTTAGGACTAGTACTTGCTTTTTCTTAGTAACTCCGACTGCGTCAATGTGGGGATAATTCTATATCTGCATCGCTTTAGGTTTTTCATCTAAGTCAGGTTTTTCAGATATATGTAAATTAATACTTCCTCCGTTTCTTAATAAGTGCAACATAGAGAAAGTGGGGGAATACCAAGGAATGTAGAGAGAGAAAGTTGGGACTACAATGAATTAGAGTAATTCAAGTGATGAAACAAAAAAGTTGTGGTCTCCTCTTGCTTTTTGGTGGCATATTTGTAATAATATTGAACTTTTTTTACCATTTTGAGTTTGGTTGCACTTATTGTGACTATTTCAAATAAGGGAAATGTTGCACTTATTAAGAAACGGAGGTAGTATATCGTTTCTGTTTTGAGTTCGGTTTCCCTATAATTAACTTTTGCCTGTACTATTCTGTAATATGTACTCTCTCCTAAGCCAATAAAAAAGTTCTCCCTGTTGTGTGGACGTAGCTAACATGTTGTTTGTGAACCATGTTAAATCTGTGTGTTAATTCTTTTCTTATCTTTGTTTCCTTAATTGCTTTTTGTCACAACATCTAACTGGCACAATCAGTATAATTTTTTGTTACGAATATGAACAAGCCTGACTTAGATACTAGTTTTAGGCTCAACTCTACCCAAATCCCCTCTCATCTTCCTACCCATCTGTTGAGTAATGATGTGGAGATGGGTAAAGAGGCATGGTGTGTGCGCTATGATGTAGCAAGAGACAACACAAAGCGTCGAACAACACAGCCACTCGTTGGAATTAGCGAGGCAGCAATCCCGCACCCGCACCCGTAGCTCGTCGACACTAGCCTGCAGTTAGAAGCCCACCCCATAGGAAGTGGTGTGTCAGCCAGCACAATATGCTACCATCCCTCGGGATTGGGATTCCGCCCCCGGGTTTTGGCGCCTCGGCCTTGTGTAGCGATTCTTATGTTCTCTTTCATTAAATTGGTTTCCTTTGTTGATTAGGATTCCTAATTGTTACCCTAGTATAAATATATTGTAGCCGTTATTATTTATTTGTGCCATAACAAGCATATGTAAAGAGAGAAATATTCTTAGATCTACAGAGACTAGAGAACCTAGAGAGAGGTTAGAGCGTCTAGAGAGATTGATAATTCTCCTTGTACTATCATCTGATCATATTCAAAGTCCTAGTGTAGTGTTCTTGGTTTTCTCCCTGTTCAAGGGTTTCCATGTTAAATCTTCTTGTGTTCTTTATTGTTTTGATTTCTTAATTCCTCCTTATATTATACTTCGATTGCTTGATTTGTCAGCGCCTACGACACATATTCCTAATACCATCCCCCACTCTTCGAAAAGCTATAAGGCTCTGATTTATGATTTAACACTCACCTAAAAACAAAGGGCATACAATCTGAGCTCAATCAAATGGTTAATTTTTAGGTATATCAATCATCAATCGGACGCATGCACTTAAGGTTTTCAAAAGTTTAACCCCTAAAATTTTACTATAAATAGATCCACTGTATATATATAAAAAAATGTATACAATATATAAAATTTAACTTTTTTGTTCATGGTCGATTATACTATATTTATACATGTCCCGACAATATGCCGGTCTCTCTTCGACGAAGTCTTCCTAAATCTTTCATTATTGATCAGAATTAAATGCTCAATTTTTTATTTCATCATTTATGCTACAATATCCTTGTCCAATCTACTTTCGTACTTGGCAGACATTTGACTTTCAAATTTCATTGACTTCTAAAGCCTTTGAACATGAAATAGTCTAATAATAGGAAAACCAACTCTTGCGAAGATCCCCATGCATGCACGTACTGTTACCTCCTCTTCCATTATAAATGGTGCCAATCTTTTCTATCAGATGCAACAACATCCAATCAAGCTAACAAAACTACCGATAGCAAATTTACCACCTAGAGTCTCATTTTAGTTTCCAAAATGAATTACCTTCTACTTATTTTCTCCACCTTTTCCCTCTTGGTGTCTATCTCTCAAGCTATAGAAGTTGATTTTTGTGTAGCTGATCGTAATCTCTCAAGAGGACCAGAAGGGTATGCTTGTAGGGATCCTACTACTCTAACCACTGATGATTTTGTTTACACTGGTTTCCGTGGTGGTAGAACAATCACAAACGTACCCGGAAACAACGTAACTCTAGCATTCGTGGATCAATTCCCAGCTCTGAATGGTTTAGGTATATCTATGGCAAGGTTAGACTTTGGTATCGGTGGAGTTATACCAGTACACTCACACCGAACATCAGAAGTTCTAATCGTATCAAGGGGGTCAATTATTGCAGGATTTATCGACACAAATAACACTGCCTACTACAGAAGACTTGAGGTTGGAGATGTTATGATTTTCCCACGAGCCATGCTGCATTTCCAAGTTAATGTTGGTGCAACCCCAGCTACCGCATTCGTTAGTTTGAACGGCGCAAACCCAGCAATTCAATTCACTATGAATTCTTTATTTGCTGGTAACTTACCTGCTGACATAGCTCAACAAATCACCCTTTTAAGTAATGCAGAGGTAATGAGGATGAAGAGGGCATTCGGCACTGCTTAAATTCCTTTTGGAAGATCGAATTCTATTTTCTTACTAATGCACCGAAAAAATATTTTAGGGAGCGTGTGTGTGTCAGTGTGTGTGCATATTTCTTTTTCGTATTCAATCTTAGAGTTTGTAAAGTTTCAGCTTTTGGTACATTCATCATTTAATAAAATGATTACATCTACTTCCTCTGTTTCAAATTAATTGTGACATTTTGACAGTTTACACTATTGACAAATTTCACTTTGACCATCGTTGTGATTTATACGTGAATAAAAATATAGTCTTGTGCGATCTTGTTAGATTCGTCTTAATATATATTTTGTTAATATGTACTTTTTATAATTTTTACAAATACAAAATCACAGATATATATCCTCAAAGTTTTGCATTGGCATGCGTGAAAAGTAGAAGTGTCACAACTAATTTGAAACAGATGAAGTATTTATTTCTACATTATTGATGAACATTTGACTTAGCTAGCTATGGATATGATTGGAGAGTTTGATTATATCGTGCCAATTTCAATCAACAATTGCACTAACTTAGGGCCCGTTCGGTATTACTGTGGTTTTCTGTTTTTTGGTTTTTTGATTTTCAAAGTCATATGATATATGTCCTATAATGAATAAAAAATTAGTCAAATTTATTGGGAACATGATGATTTTGAAAACTGACAACTAAAAAGTAAAAACCACTTTTTCTGGTTTCCTGTTTTTGGTTTTTAGTATTCAAAAAAACTGAAAACTGAAAACAAAAAACGATAACGAACGGACCCTTAGAAATTGGATTGCATCATATTTGCTTGTAGATAGAAGCCAAAATTTTGCATTAGATGGAATTTTTAGCATAAACATATCCAAAAAGTTTGACTTTCAGAAAAAGGATGTTTTTAGAACAAGAATAAAGAATTCATTTTAAAAACTTGACAAACATATAAAAAATGTGTCACCTAGTTTATCTATCTTATATAAGAGCTGACAGAATTATGGTAAATAATTGCTTCTAGTTATTTTGTGTAGTGTTAGTTTAATGATTTTTGGTAGTTAATTGGATAATTGATGGTGAGGTTTGGCGGGCTTTTGGTATATGATTAGAGACATTGGGGTGGCTTATTGGATTTGTTAAGTTGCCGGTTGTTCTAAGAATTTACCCTTCACTTATGGGTGAGTTGTGAACAATAATCTTTTTTTATCATCAAAACACATCATGAGCTGATAAATGAAAAATAGCATTCTATACATGAATTTTTTTTCTAATCATGAGCTTTGATCATGGTATGATCAAATGGGAATAACTAGATCATCGCCATGATCTATTTGAAAAAATAAGTCTTTAGATATTGGAGCCCATTAGCTTGTGATACATGCATAGCCACGTACAATAACTTTTTCATAGTTTTTTGCTTTTCTTCATTCCGAACTTGAAATTGCAATTGATCGTCATTACTTTTTCAGATCTATAAATAGGCACCCTTTTTGCTATATTTTTATACACTTTTTAAGATTTTTAATTTCTCTCTAAGGATGTGTTCTTTTCACCTTAAAAAGAATGAGTTTCAAATTTAATCATTGGAGTTAGTCAAGTTCAATTAGGTATAAACATAAGATAAAATTAGGGTCGAAACCGTGTAAACATGAGGTAAATTTAGGGTTGGTCAGATTGTATTAGGTGTATTAGGTTCAGTTGAAAATAGCAAATTATGCACGTGATGTAAGCCTGATTTTTTTTATTTTTTCAAACATAAATTCTAGCCTTTTTGGGCATAAACAGGGGAAAAATTTAAAGATTAGACACTTTTTGGCAAAAATTTTTAGGTTAAGCCTCTATCATCACTTAACCCTTCTTTTCTTAATTTTTTTTACTTTTTCTTTCTTTTAGGTCTTTAAAATTAAACTTGATGAACGATAAAAGAATGTTAGGTGAATTTGTTTAGAATTTCTTATGTTGTACTAACATAGTCTTTTGTGTTAAGCAAATTATCTCACTTTGTTAATTGATTGAATTTTCCGTTTTGATGTAATACTTGATTGGTGTAATATTCCTTTTTGCTTTTTTCAGCATAAATGTACTAAATTTTATAGTCAATATTTCTTTTTTTGGTGGCTCAATTATAACCTGACTGTCTTCAACATTTAAGTTATTTTTTTTAATGCTATATTTGAGTTTGACTTTGTTTTTCCCTTTTTTTCGGTAATAGAAAATAACTAAGGGGCCACTAAGTAAATTTATGGGGAGAAGCCATAGCTTCCCCCTTCCTTATATAAGGGAGATATGTTTATATGAAGATAATACACCCTAAAACTCCATACTTGATTTTTTATTTTTTTTATTTATTAGGAAAGATAATTGATGCGAAGACCAACCTCTGCTAGACTACTAACCTACAGGGCACATCAGCTCAGAGGCTGTGTACAAGGCTAAACAGCCCAGAAGTAAATGCCCCAACATATTACTGGGATGAGGATTCGAACCATGGGCAATGCCCTGAAATTCGAAGTGGTACTAGCTCCACCGAGCTACCACCTCTCCCTCCATACTTGATTTTTTATGGTTGTGTTTAATCTATATATATATATATATAATTTAAAATTAATTAACAACTAATATACATAATTATAATAATTTCTTGTTTACAAGGTTTATTATATCGCATGCTCAAATATAAAACTAAGTATTACCCTTTTTTTGACTAAGTATTATTATTATTCTAAATATCGTCTTTATTAATTAGCTACCTTTCTTCTTTTATCAATAAAAGAAGATTAGACATATTAATGATTTTGGATATATATTCTTTTGTATTGTATATTTTTCTATAACCTGTTCTTTTTTTTACTACTCGTGTTCTTTTATGAATGGAGACTAGACATGCTCTATAATTTTGAATTGTATATTCTTTTTACTTAGAAAGTATGTTCTTTAAATTTAATTTGTAAGATTTCTTTTTTTGGCAATTCAGTTCTTTTTATTATTACTTATTTTTTTAAATTCTTCTTAAAAAATTTATGTTTTTTAATGAATAGATATTTGACAAATTGCTTACCTTATATTGTTTTTTAGTCCACCATCCATATATAATTCCTTCAATGCAATATGGGCCTTGAATGAAGGGCAATTTTATTTTACTTCGGTACACAGAGAGAATGATGAGAGTGTTCTTCAACAATAGACTAAAAAATAATAAAAGAAACAAGCTATTAAAAAGTGATTAGTAAAGAACTGGACATAAGACAAAAAAGATTAAATTTGTAAACAAAATAAAAGTAAAAAGTATGATCTTTTATCATTTTCTTAATTTAAAGATTATATTTGTCATATTTTTTGTCAGATTCACGCGTTCTTTATTTTCTTTTTCAATATACTTTTGTCAACGGGATTAAGCTCTAGCATTGCGTTTCAATTTCCATTATCCGTCGTTCCAAGCTGGGTGCACATACATAAATCACTATACACACGGGGGTCCACGTTTACCCTTGTGGGGGAAATATTCATCTAGCAACGACTTTAGTGGGGAACGGCGTTTCGAGA
This sequence comes from Beta lomatogona, assembly GCA_947646795.1. Lineage (NCBI taxonomy): Eukaryota > Viridiplantae > Streptophyta > Magnoliopsida > Caryophyllales > Amaranthaceae > Beta > Beta lomatogona. Next base: position 108,682 of record CANSNZ010000242.1, on the reverse strand, counting down.
GAAAACGAATATGTTTAACTTTAAGGTATTGTGAAGCGATATGAGAGAAAGTGAGGCAATCTTGGAGTTAATAATTTTTATCGAACCGATGTTTGGCTAGATTTAAAAAAAAAACCATAAACTCTCTCCATCAATTCAGAATAAAACTAAGGTATTTGGTTCTTTTGCCATAAAATCTCTTCACCAATTAAGAACCTAATTTACTTGGTTCTTCAACCACAAAATCCCTCCACCAATTAAGAATGAACCTAACTTATTTGGCTTTTTGACAATAAAATTCCTCCACCAATTAACGAACCTAACTTAGTTCTTCAACCATATATAAACTCCCTCCACCAATTAACGAACCTAACTTAGTTCTTCAACCATAAAATCCCTCCACAAAAGGTTTTGGCTCTCCCTATGTCATGAGATAGGGCTTCTTTCTCAGCTCTCCACATAAAGTTTTGATTCTCCTTATGCCATGAGACAAGGGTTTTATAATATGATGTGAGCGTGGTTTTACTCAAGAAAAACCATTACCTGTTCTGAGCTTAGTTTTGCTCTTGAAAAGCAGATACTCAATGTAAGCCTGGTTTTGCTCTAGAAAAACCTACAAATTTCCGAAGCCGACATCACTAGTTTGTGGATCGACTTCATTGAAGATAAATTCTAGTTCATCTGATTGATATGCAACTAGTACTGATACTAGATTTATTATTATTATTTCTATTTATCTCCAATCGCGACGTGCGTATGTGTTAGGAGAGATTTAGGAGTATTTCCTAAATTTATCTATCTAGTTTTGTTTATCTAAAGACATCTAGAAGTGTGTGAATATTGTGATGCTGGTGGTTTAGTATATTTCATACGGGACAATTGTATAATTGCATCGCTTTAGGTTTTTCATCTAAGTGAAGTCTTGAGTCAAAATAAATATGACAATTGTAGAACTTTTTTTTTTTTGAAAGAGAAAATTCATTAATTGAAGGCCAAACGACATCTACAATAGGTATTAAAGGAAAACAAGATACAATTAAACAAGGCTAGATCAAATTCATCTTCAAAGGAACTACAATGAACCAGATCGAGTAATACAGCGCAGTCCCCTTGTATTTGCTGAATCAAGCAGCTATTGATGAGGAAGTCTATCATTTTGATGTAGTTTAGGAAGTACATATTTGATCGAGTCATGTTGACCGCATCCGAGATTCTAATACCTTCATGTTGAGTCTCGAACTTCAACCAATGAGAACAATTTCTCATACCTAAAAACAAAAAAACCATACTCACAACTCCCATAGGGGAGAAGGAGATTTCCAAAATAGAAACTAAAAACCCCATAACAGGGTTTGAAAAGATCTCATAAAGAGAGACTAATTTATTAAACAAAATAAGAAAATGAATTAAAAACTGAAAATAAACGGGGAAAAGGGGCTTACCATAGATGAAATCATCCATGACAGCCCCTAACTGATGAAAAAAGGTAGGGGAGGCTAAGGTTTGAGAGAGAAAGAGAGAGGGGGGAGGCTAGGGTTTGCAATTGTAGAACTAAGAGTAGAAGAAAAACAATATCCGATATTCCGATTCTTAATTCCAAACTTAAAGGATAAACCAAACAGCATGTAAAAAGATTAGATCCATCTCTAAGCTAAAACAAACACATGGCATGATAATTATGATCCAAGTTCCATAACCGTAATACCGAGGTTTGATTCCTAATACCAAACTTATACGACCTTGTAAAGTTGTGAACCAAAGGCCCTGATGCGCTCAAGTTATACGATGTTCTTGTGGTATTTTAGGTGCACATTGCTAAGGGATTTGTTCGTAATTGTTAAGTTTTGCATATAAATCAACCTTAGCGGAAGTTCGGAATTTTGTATTTATTGTTGTTAAAGTTGTAAGTTCCGAGCTCTTGGAAGCATGAATGGTTGGAACAACTCCACAACATCGTCTCACCAACCAAACTCCACCGTGCGCCTAAGCTAAGCATCATCGCGAGCTCGCCAAGCCAAACCAAGTTCGGCTGCCCAGCAAAGATCACCCGCCAAGCTCTCGCGAGCATCACAGCCCATCGCACTGCCCTGGCGCCACGGCCACCCTGCCACAGACAGCCAAGATCGCTCGCCCATCGCCACCGCCCGGGCCGCCGCCGCGACTCGCGAGGACCTGCCGCACCTCGCGACTGCCTTGCTCGCACCTCGCGAGGAATCTCGCACGGTGCGACCTGCGTGGTTTTGGCCCGGCCTCTTCACTCGTTGCGAAGGCAGTAGCTCATCGCACGGTGCGACCTGTATCGCACCTCGCGACCCCCTAGGTCGGTCTAAATGTCGGCTGACTTTTGAGCCTTAGTATAAATACTAAACTTTGTTTTTAGACCTAGGGGGCAAGCCACAAGGGGATGGAGTTTCCAAAACTCCACTCCTCTCTTGTTGTCTTCTCTTTTTAGTTTTTATTTTCTAATTTAGTTTTTGTAGATTTCAATTATGGGATTGGCTTATGCTATGCCGATTGTAGCTTGAACCGTTCTTGAACGAGATTAATATGGAGCTTCAAGCATTATTGTGAGATCTTTCTTCTCTATTTATTTCCTTTGATTATGGTTTAATTTCTATGCTTGCTTTCTATGATTTTTGCATGATTATGCTAGGAATATTACTAGTTTGATTGTGTAATTAATCTAATGCTAGATTTAAGAATAGAATCGGATTGTTTTATTCTTTTATCAATTGGTAGCAAACTAGGGAGTAACTTAGATGCGAGATCATCTTGGTTATTTCTTGGGGAAATTGAATTAACTGTTAAATGTTTATCGCTTGTATGACGTTAGCGTGTCTATTGGTTCTCTCGTGTTTATTGTCGCTATCGGATTGAACTTAGACGCAGATCGGACTAGGTTATCCTTTAGTTAGGGTTTTATAGTCACGCTGATCGTGCTATTCAACTAAGAATAAGGAGAGCACGAGATTAATTCTCGACAATAGATAATAATGGAAATAATTAGAGTGGATGTTCAATGATCGATAATGAATTGAAGTGGATGTTAATCGGACTCAAGATCCTTCCTATAATTGATTTCTCATTTTGTTTATATGCTAGTTAGTTGTAGCTTAGTTATAATCTACTTGAAACCCCCCTTTGTTATTATTATTAGGTTTCTCGGCCCTTAGCTTAATCTAGGTTTCGAATCACGCTAAGTACTAAACTCGTCCCTGTTTCCCTGTGGATACGACCCCTACTTCCATTATACTTGTTTATTGTAAAAGAGAGTAGGAGAAATTTTATCTTTGGCCGGGCGCGGTGCACAACGACGACGCACCCGCGGCCCGCCCAAATTTTGGCGCCGTTGCCGGGGAAACGGTGTTACTTGTTTTTATTTAGAGTGATTTTTGGATGGTATTGCTTGTGCTCTTTGTTTTTGATTGGCCACTCATATAAAGAATTCCCTTTTTGTTTGAGTTTCTAGTTTTCATCTTCCATTGAGCTCTATGTATTTCACTTTTGTATTTTGGACAAGAAGCATGGAACTTGTTGCTTAAACTCTCTTGGGAATGGTTGATTGACTCCTACTTTATATCTTGGTTATTGTCTAGCTTTAAACATTTATATTAATGGTCATGACTTGAATTAGCTAGGAGTACTACTAGTTGATGTTTGTTGTTGCCTTAATGCTAGGTTTGGGATATAATCAGATGTTATATGCTCAACCATGTTGTAGTAAGCTAGGTATTAACGATGCATTGCAAGAGTTCTTCTCAATCAATTTTGCAGGTACTTGAAGTGGAGATTGACATGGAACCACCATTGTCACACATGGAGCACAATCCAATGATTGAGCTTAAGGTATTAAGTCGAGCTCACGACTTTAAACAACAGCGCTTCTCGGGAGGCAACCCGAGACCTCTTTATTTTCTTTCTTTTCCTTTATTTTTCATCAAATTTCCACCACCACAACAAATTTTCTTTCACCCACCACCCACCCACTAAAAAGATCCACAACCAATCTTAATTCACTTATAACCAAAATCCACAAAAGAAAATCCGTTGGGAGGACTTCAATAGCTAGAAGTTGGTACACTAGAGGATTGAGATTGTTAATGTATCTTTTCGATCTCTTAAGCTAGGTGCAAATCTCACAAATTCAAAACTTTTGAGCTTGTCATTTGTTTGAGTGATTCGAGGGAGAGGGTTGTGAGTTGATTTATGAGATTTGAGTTGGTGTTGTTAAGAAATTTGAGTTTGACGGATTGTTTGGTCATGAGTTTTGAGCATTCGATCTTCGATTTACCCGATTTTCGATTTTCCCCCCCCATTTTCGCTTTACTTTTTCTTTTAATTGTCAACACATTGAGGACAATGTGTAGTTTAAGTAGGGGGGAGGGTATTCTCATTCTCATGTATCTATGTTGTGTATAGTATGTATCTATGTTGTGTATATTACTTTCAATTTGAAAAAAAAAAAAAAAAAAATGAAAAAACAAAAAATAAAAAATAAAAAAATAAAAAAAAAAGTGATGAAATGAAACCCGCTGAGTTGAAAACCCACAAGGGTGGGCGACTCAGGCAAAAATGGGGGCCCGGATAGGTTGAAAACCCGAAAGGGCAACTTATGCAAAAAAGTGGCTTATATTGAGCGGGTAAGATGGTGAGATGAAAAAAAAAATGTGAGAAGCTAGGATGAAAACCCGAAAGGGCTCCTAGGCAAAATGAGAGATTAAGAGAGAATTATACACTTTGAAAACTCATTTGCCGGAGATGGTGTCATAAGGTTGAAAGCGTTTTCGGGTTGGGTTAGTGAATTCATCCTTTGTTTTGTGAAGATCTATTTAAAGTTGGCTTTCACATTCTTTTGGGTTGATTGTTTGTTTTTGGGAGTAAGCATGGAATATATTCCTTTTTGTCTTTGTTCCATGGCTTGCTTGTTTAGATTAGTTGTAGTAGTAGTAGTTTTAGATCATCTTTTGGAGGTTTGGGAGAGAGCGATAGTTTAGTGTGTCGTGAGCCGACATTTTGATTCGTGTTGGTGTTGCTGGTGATTATTGTTGTCGCGTCTTTTTTATTTTTCAGTGAGTTCGAATCTAAGTGTGGGGGAATCATCGTCCCTTACGTTTAGGTTTTGAGCGTATTTTGTTAAGATGTGATGATGATGATGTAGTTGATGGGGAGTGTAGGTTGGTGTCGTTAGTTTGGGTGATGATTTATTTGGTGATCCTCATTTTGAGTTTACTCGAGGTCGAGTAAAGTTCAAGTGTGGGGGTATTTGATGCGCTCAAGTTATACGATGTTCTTGTGGTATTTTAGGTGCACATTGCTAAGGGATTTGTTCGTAATTGTTAAGTTTTGCATATAAATCAACCTTAGCGGAAGTTCGGAATTTTGTATTTATTGTTGTTAAAGTTGTAAGTTCCGAGCTCTTGGAAGCATGAATGGTTGGAACAACTCCACAACATCGTCTCACCAACCAAACTCCACCGTGCGCCTAAGCTAAGCATCATCGCGAGCTCGCCAAGCCAAACCAAGTTCGGCCGCCCAAAGAAGATCACCCGCCAAGCTCTCGCGAGCATCACACCCCATCGCACAGCCCGGCGCAGATAGCCTCGCCACAGACAGCATCGCATCGCTCGCCCATCGCTCACCGCCCGGCGCCCGCGCTCGCCGCGACTCGCGAGGACCGTCGCACCTCGCGACCTCTGCCTTGCTCGCACCTCGCGAGGAATCTCGCACGGTGCGACTGCGCGTGGTTTTGGCCCAGCTCTCTTCACTCGTTGCGAAGGCAGTAGCTCATCGCACGGTGCGACTCGTATCGCACCTCGCGACCCCTAGGTCGGTCTAAATGTCGGCTGACTTTTGAGCCTTAGTATAAATACTAAACTTTGTTTTTAGACCTAGGGGGCGGCGGCCACAAGGGGATGGAGTTTCCAAAACTCCACTCCTCTCTTGTTGTCTTCTCTTTTTAGTTTTTATTTTCTAATTTAGTTTTTGTAGATTTCAATTATGGGATTGGCTTATGCTATGCCGATTGTAGCTTGAACCGTTCTTGAACGAGATTAATATGGAGCTTCAAGCATTATTGTGAGATCTTTCTTCTCTATTTATTTCCTTTGATTATGGTTTAATTTCTATGCTTGCTTTCTATGATTTTTGCATGATTATGCTAGGAATATTACTAGTTTGATTGTGTAATTAATCTAATGCTAGATTTAAGAATAGAATCGGATTGTTTTATTCTTTTATCAATTGGTAGCAAACTAGGGAGTAACTTAGATGCAGATCATCTTGGTTATTTCTTGGGGAAATTGAATTAACTGTTAAATGTTTATCGCTTGTATGACGTTAGCAGGTCTATTGGTTCTCTGTGTTTATTGCTGCTATCGGATTGAACTTAGACGCAGATCGGACTAGGTTATCCTTTAGTTAGGGTTTTATAGTCACGCTGATCGTGCTATTCAACTAAGAATAAGGAGAGCACGAGATTAATTCTCGACAATAGATAATAATGGAAATAATTAGAGTGGATGTTCAATGATCGATAATGAATTGAAGTGGATGTTAATCGGACTCAAGATCCTTCCTATAATTGATTTCTCATTTTGTTTATATGCTAGTTAGTTGTAGCTTAGTTATAATCTACTTGAAACCCCCCTTTGTTATTATTATTAGGTTTCTCGGCCCTTAGCTTAATCTAGGTTTCGAATCACGCTAAGTACTAAACTCGTCCCTGTTTCCCTGTGGATACGACCCCTACTTCCATTATACTTGTTTATTGTAAAAGAGAGTAGGAGAAATTTTATCTTTGGCCGGGCGCGGTGCACAACGACGACGCACCCGCGGCCCGCCCAGGCCCCTTACAAATTTTAGTCTTTAGATGCCAGTGCATCAATAACTTGGACCATTTAAGACTTACAAATTACCTTAAACTTATAAGAGAACTAAATTGAAGTGGAAGAAAGTGGTCCTCTTTCCATCACTCAACTAAAGTGGAGCCGTGGAGTTATCTCGGGAAATCTAATTATAATCTACTATATATATTAACTAGGTTTTGGACCGTGTATATTGCACGGGAACTTTTTATTATAATAAGAATGTTTATTTATACATCAACGACATTAAAAACATATAAATGATTCTTTACGTCTAGTCGATCAAAAACTTTTTGTTTAATAAAAATACACCTTTATATTAATTATAATGTTGTTTAGTAGATATATGATACTCATATGTTTTGGAAAATGTTTTTTTTAGCGCAAAACATAATTTATTAAGAAGTTATAACATAGTTAGAAGCAATTACATCATCTAAAGCACTTCGATAACAGCCCACCCAAACTCTTGTGGAATTATCCATAGGTTGAAGGTGAGCCATTTCATGAGCAACTATATTAGCTTTCCTAAAAACATGAACAAAAGAATCCATTTCAAAATAAACAACAATAGCTAAAACGTCTATAACAGCAAAACCAGATAAGACCCATCACATTGCTTCATTTGGATAATTTTTACCACTTAAAGAGAATCCACATTCCACCACAATGGATCTAACATTATATTGGAGAGCTATTTTCAGGTTAAGAAAAATAATTTTTGCTTTTGTAATGCTGGCATTTCACTCATTCTTCAACTGCTGACAGCTTGCACGCACAACATTCCCTTGATGGTCTAGAATAACCACATCCAAACCAACCCCCACGATCTCCAAAAACAACCCCATCCACATTCACCTTCAAGAACCAGCAGCAGGGAGACTCCACGCAGCAGCAGCATGCTGCATTCTCGTTTGAAGGGACTTACTACACGAACGCCACACGAAGACTTTCACCTTAGGAGGAACATTGGAATTCCATATTTTCTTCCATACTCCTGGTACATTAGAACAACCAAAAACATCAGTCTCTAAGTTCTTAAAAAAATTAAAAAATAATATGTACCAGTTTTGGTGTAGCCCCACATAAAGACATCATCTAAGGGTTTAGATGACAGAGGTAAATTAAGGATACCAACTGCCTCAAAAGGGAGAAATTTGCACGAACTTGGTCTTCATCCCAGTAACCGGTGAGGGGCTCAATTAACTTAGAAACCCTCTCCACATTACATTCTTTTTTTTTTTCCTTCGAAATGGCCTTAAAGTATTATACTTCCCATGTTCTTTCTCACAAATTTGTACTATTAGGCAATTTTTACTCGTGACTCAAGAAATGGCTACAAAAAATTGGTCATGCTGAATGAGAACTGGTTTCGGGAGATACAAACCCACCATGGTTTCGGACCCGTGCATATGCACGGGAACTTTTTAGTACAATAAGTGGTTGTTTGGTATATACAGGACATAATGTAGGCAATAGAAATTCACATGATTTTCTAATTTTGGTAGTTGTTTGGTTAACATAAAATGGGGAAAATGGGGGCAATGAAAGTTTTTGGGAAATTAAAATTCCCACAAACCGTGGGATTTATTTACCCACCCCCCTTGGTCATTCAAAATTCCCACATCAATTCATGGGAATTACAAATTCCTTGATGTCAACTTAAATATACTCTATTAATTCTTTGGCTAATTCGGACAACACATGATCATTCGCCACAATCTCATGTGTCGAAGTAAGAGTAACCCTCGTTTGAAAACAATTTGGTTCCTCTAAATGATCCTATATGAACGGCCGAATATGGTATCCCTCTTTATTGTCTAATACCCATGTGATATATGGTCACAAATCATATTATTACTTTGTAGCCGAGAATTATAAGATAAACAACTAACTCTTTTCCAATAACAGATTAATCATTACATCGTATTTACCCCCTACGACTTAATGTTAGTGACATATTATTCATGATAATGCTCCTAATCTAGTCTGGCGCGTTTGTTTAGTGGTCATAAGTGGTCATAGCTCTAGATGAGAATTTATATTTTAAACATTATCGATTGTTATATATATTATTGAAAATGTAGATACGATAAGAGTTAGTTAGTTAGGTGATTTTATCTGGATGAGAGATAGTGGTGGACCATTTAATATAAAATTATTAAATTAATAGCGGGTCATGTTAAATTATAAGATGGTAAATATTAATTTGGATTGGATGAAAACGAAAAGGTATAAAAGGTATTATGTGATAGAGATAGTAAATTTCTTATTGTTCAAATTATCTAATACTTTTTCAAAACTCGTTCAACTTTTACATTGTATTTTTCATGCTCATTTCAAATATAAATATCCTCCATTAAAAAATTACATAATAAATTATTACACTTTACCCAAAAACCGGATTAGTCTTACTTGATGAATGACATAATGAAGCTCCAAGAACTCAAAATATTAATTTAAGTTATAAATATCATTAGGGGTGATCATCGGATATCCGAAAACTAAAAAAATTGAAATTTTCAAAGGAAAAGTTCATAAAATATGTTTTGGATTGGATTGGATCGGATCATCGGATATTTCGGATATCCGTCCTTGAAAACGGATATTTCGGATCGAAAATCCGAAAATATCCGAAAAAAAACTGAAAAATTCCATGTTTCGGATATTTCCGGTTATCCGAAAATTAAAAAAACCGATCCGTATCCGATCCGAAAATTTTCGGATATCCGATCCGAAATATCCGAAAACTGAAAAAGCGGATCGGATATCCGAAAAATCGGATCGGATAGACCGGATCACGGATCGGATCGCCCGGATCGGATATTTATGAACACCCGTGAATATCATCTCAAACATCCCCATTTAAATCGTAAACAACAATTCCATAACAAATAGAAAAAAATTTTAAAAACTCATTTTTTTTTCGAATAGAGGCATAGATTATACTTAAGTTAGAAGTCCATCAAAATGGTTATATTGGTAGAGAGTCCAGCTGGTGGGACCAAGTGGGAGCTTGGTGTGGCGACAAATGCCAAACTACTCGATGTTGAGTCCAGCAAGGCAGCAAATTAGCAATTTTGTGAAGCAAATATCAATTTGTATACATTCTAGTTTAACGATTATGAAAACGAAAAGGTATAAAAGGTATTTGTGCATTCTTACTTGATATGCAAAACGATTACCCTATTAAAAGGTAGAATATAAATATGATAATTTGCTTCCTTCTAATAATCTTAAACTCTATATGATGTATGATCCTTACCCAAACGAAGTCATCATTTCTTATGTAATCTTCAAAGTCCACACTTTTCCTTACTCTACTTTGCATATATTTCCTTCGCCTAATCCAATGCCCATAAAAATAAAAACCCAGAAAAAGGCAATTGAAATTCAGCAAAACATAACAAACAATATCTAAATTTAAATTAGCAATGATTTAGGATTGATTAGATACATAGAGATTTGCTGATATTTATTGAGCCAATCACTTCCTATAATTACGACAATTTCCTATAAATTTAAATTGGCCATGTTGCTACTTGTCTAATACATAGGCCTTACACACGTGGCCAAAAATTTGATTTTAATTGACATGTGGAATTAAAGCTCTTGCCTACTGACACCTAAGCAAATTTTTCTAGCTTTAAATAATAGAGTGATATATATGCTTAAAATAACATTTGATATCTAAACTCCTTTGATAAAAAAAATTGACGTTGAAACAGCAAATTATTTTATTAACTAAAAATTGAATAATTGTGTTAGCCAACAAAAAATTGAATTGTGTGATATTATTTGGAAATGGGGTTTTATATTGTAGTAAATTAGTAATGCTTCATCTTATAATCCAAATTTTTATAGGAATGTCCATCTTCAATTGAACTTTACATATAGAATAAGAGGAAATTGAGTTGATGGAACTTTCTGTGTAAGATGATTGTAACTTATTAATAGTGTAAAATGGTTGTAGATTATTATATACTATATGATGATACTTTATCTAATTGTATTATATTTATTTTCATTTTATTAAATAGTGTTATATTATGGCAATGTTAAAGTTCTTATATAAACTTTTATTTATTAGTGTATATGAAAGCATATTATATTTTGTAATTGTAAAATCATTCAATTATATAAACAAATTGGAAACAAATTGGAAACCAATTGATCAATCTCATCCATTATAATATCCTTGTAGTTTTATGACATGTCATATAGCAAATCAATTAAACAAAATAACAATTGGAAACCAATTAATCAATCTCATCCATTATCTCTCTCTCCCTCACCATTTAAACGAATTGGAAACCAATTCCCACTATTATTTCTCTTTCTTGCTCACCATTTTCTCACTCACCTCTCTTCTCAAGTGAAACGAAACGTTCACTTATATTTGAAATCCTAAAAATTACAAATAATGAAAGAAATGAACTCAATATCAACATGCATGTATATGATGCACCAATTTTCGAGCAAATCATCATGTTATAATGGTTAGAAGTTAGGCGAAAATTTATGGTTTTTCATCATGCATGGAGTTCCATTAATGAAGAATTGAAGCAACCGGTTCATGAATAATGGGATGATTTGAGTCTTCAAAGTGTGGAGGTTGCCAAAATGAGGAAGAAAAAATGAAAAACTTGAATTTGGATATGTTGATTCCAAATCTTGATTGTAAATCCCAATATAATTTAGCAAGTAATTTTTATCGTTGGAGTTGCTGCTGCTGCTGCAAGTCGACGCTCCATTGAGCCGTTGTGATTGTTGATGTCGTTTATCTGATGTTGCTTCTGTCTCGTGTGTATGTGTTTTGTGTTTGTCAGCTCATCAATTCATTTTTCCTTCTTTTTGCCAAAAGAAATCATGGTAATTAGCTTCTCTTTTCTTCTGGGTGGTATCACAATTCACAAATGATGTGCTACCTGCAGTTGGGTTTATTATATATAGTAGTAGTTTTTAAGCGTTTTATTACGTTTATTATATATAAGAAATCAATCTTTGACACCCAAAAATCACGGGACAAATCTTCAATCTATGGAACATCTAAAATGGAAATGATTAGGAGTGATTTTGTTTATCTTTTGCAATAATATTGCTAAAGCTTCAATTATGGATTTATTTTTGGAAGTGAATAATTTGTTTTCCTTAAAGTCATCGGTTTTTTGAAATTGTATGTGATTGAATGATTTATGCAATCAAATGCTTATTAAGTCCTATTTGATGGTGCAATATTGTAGTTTTATACAAATTTCATAATGTCATGATATTAATTGTCAAATTGACATCCCTAATTAACGCAAATCACAGTTTTCTTCCTTAAACACCAAAATTTTTGAAACAATGTATTTACATAACCGGTTAAATTAGTGTATGATTTGTTGCCTAAAATGTTAGATGATGGATTGAAGGAATTGAGTGACGCCTAAAAATATGCTCTAATAGTGAGAGGTTTGAAGAATCATGACACGTGGCAAATGTATGAAATGCAATGAGAAACTGAGGAGCAATGTGAGGCTTTGAAGTTTAATGGGTTGACACGTAGGACGATTTTTTCTTGCTTTAATATTATATATGATTTTAGAAAGTGACTACTAAAACTATCGATATTGAATACTTCCTCCATTCCAAAATAAATGAAACACTTTCCATTTTTAGTCGTTTCAAATTAAATGAAACGTTACATTATTTGGTATTTAATACTCTTTATCTCTCGCCTCATCACAAGGGTCTCTCTTTTTCTTTCTCTCTATCTCTCTCCTCTCCTAAATCCCCGTGCCAATCTCCTATGTTTATTTAAAACATAATAGAGGAAGTATAGTATACGTCATGTTAACATTATTTTCATACAAAGGGCTATAAGAAAATTGATGGAGCTTGCAGAGTCCAGAACCCAATGGAAGTGGCGTAAAGAATCATTTTAGCATAGTCAAATAAAACTTCCAAATTGGTGAGCAAGATTGTTCACCTTCGCATCTTGTTGAAACGTGACTTGAATTATCTGGCGTTAGGGTTTAACCAAGCTTTTCGGTATATGTAGTTTAATATATCGTTTCTGTTTTGAGTTTGGTTTTATACCCATTCTATTTAGGTTAATTAGAAGGATACTATAAAAACCCTATAATTAACTTCTGCCTCTATTATTATACTGTAATATATACTATCTCCTACACCTAATAAAACAATTATCCCTACTATATGGACGTAGCTAACATCTTGTTAGAACCATGTTAAACCCCTGTGTTAATTCTTTTCTTATCTTTGTTTCGTTAATTGCTTTCTGTCACAACAACATCTAATTGGCACAATCATTATAATTTTTGGTAGGAATATGCCTGGCTTAGATACTAGTTTTAGGCCCAATTCTAAACCCAAATCCCTTATCTCCCTACCCATCCCCCACTCTTTGAAGAGCTATAAGGCACTTGCCTATGATTCAACACTCACCTAAAAGTAAATGGCATACTATCTGAGCTCAATCAAATGGTTAATTTTTAGGTATATCAATCATCAATCCGACGCGTGTGAATCGATATATACATATAGATATATGTATATACATATATACATATATATATATAAAGTTGTCTTAACAAATATAATAAGCACAACATAAAAAACTTATTTTTTCCTCTTTTACTTATTTGTTCATGGTCGATAATGTACTTCCTCCTTAACAAAATAGATATTTCCTCCGTTCCATAATAAGTGAAACATAGGGATTGAGCACAAGATTTAATAAACATCACTTTCAAAAGCCAAAAAGTCATAAAATACCATTTTCATTATCAAAAGGTGGAGAGATAAAAGCAAACCACACAAGTTTGTGATGGATACTCTTGTCATTTTGTCAATTTCTTTTTTCCATTTAAGGTATTTGTCACTTAATTTGAAACGTTCTAAAATAGTAAGTGTTTCACTTATTATGGAGCGGATGAAGTATTACACTTTGACTTTCACGCTTGTCGATGTTAGTACTATGACCATTAACAACTTTAATTGTGTATTAGTAAAAATTATAAGAAGTTAATATTATGAAAGTATTCATTGAAACGAACCCAACAACATATCATATAGTAATAGTTTATTTTATCTAAAATTAAAAAATACATGGTCAAATATAGTAAGTGTATAGTAAAAATTTTAAAGTGTAACATCTTTATGTTGTTGCGGACCAAGTATTTATACATGTCTCCATAAAATGGCGGTCTATCTTCGACGAAGTCTTCCTAAATGATGGGCCGCACCTCTTCTCATATTCTAACACGGATGATTTTACTTGAGACAATAACGGCGGCACGCACCTATTCTTCGTGATGTTATGAAACCGTGTACTTCAATAATCACCAGTGCCCTTTTCATTATTCATCATAATTAAATGCTCAATTTTTTTATCATCATTTATGCAACTATATCCTTATTCTTTCTACTTTCCTAGTTCCTACTTGGCAGACATTTGACTTTCATATTTCATTGACTTCTAAACTCGAGCAAAGCCTTTGAACATGAAATAGTCTAATAATAGAAAAAATCAACTCCTGCGAAGATCCCCATGCATGCATGTAACGTTATCTCCTCTTCTATTATAAATGGTGCCAATCTTTTCTATCAGATGCAACAACATCCAATCAAGCTAATAAAACTACCGATAGCAAATATACCACCAAGAGTCTCGTTTAGTTTCCAAAATGAATTACCTTCTACTTTTCTCCACCTTTTCCCTCTTGGTGTCTATCTCTCGTGCTATAGAAGTTGATTTTTGTGTAGCAGATCGTAATCTCCCTAGAGGACCAGAAGGGTATGCTTGTAGGGATCCTACTACTCTAACCACAGATGATTTTGTTTACACTGGTTTTCGTGGTGGTAGAACGATCACAAACGTACCCGGAAATAACGTAACTCTAGCATTCGTGGATCAATTCCCAGCTCTGAATGGTTTAGGTATATCTATGGCAAGGTTAGACTTTGGTATCGGTGGAGTTATACCAGTACACTCACACAGAACATCAGAAGTTTTAATCGTATCAAGGGGGTCAATAATTGCAGGATTTATCGACACAAATAACACTGCCTACTACAGAAGACTTGAGGTTGGAGATGTTATGATTTTCCCACGAGCCATGCTGCATTTCCAAGTTAATGTTGGTGCAACCCCAGCTACCGCATTCGTTAGTTTGAACGGCGCAAACCCAGCAATTCAATTCACTATGAATTCTTTATTTGCTGGTAATTTACCTGCTGACATAGCTCAACAAATCACCCTTTTAAGTAATGCAGAGGTAATGAGGATGAAGAGGGCATTTGGCACTGCTTAAATTATTCCTTTTGGAAGATCCAATTCTATTTTCTTAATAATGCACCGAATAAATATTTCAGGGAGCGTGTGTGTAAGCATATTTTTGTTTTTCATATTCAACCTTAAGAGTTTGTAAAAATTCAGCTTTTGGTACATTCATCATTCAATAAAATGATTACATCTATTTATTTCTACATTATTGATGAACATTTGACTTAGCTAGCTATGGATATAGTTGAAGAGTTTGCTTATAGCATGCCAATTTTAATCGACAATTGCACTAACTTATAAAAATGGATTGCATCATATTTGCTTCTTGATAGGAGCCAAAATTTTGCGTTAGATGGAATTTTTAGCATAAACATATCCAAAAGGAAAAATTGTCACAAATAAGCCAACATTTCCCTCGTCTGCTAAAGATAAGTCAACCTTTTGATTATTCTGGAATAAGCTAAACTTTAACAGTTATCTGTTTCTAACAAGTCATGACCTGTTATTAACCTCTTTAACAAGTTCAAGATCCACGTGTCACTTTGTCATTCATTGATTTATTAATTTTAATTTAATTGTATTTTAACAAAAACAACATTTTTCCCTCTCTCTTCTTACCTCCCACCACCACCGCCCAACCTCTTTTTCTTCCTCTTCCCCCTAACACCAACCAAGCTGCCCAAGCACCACCACCCTATTACTATTGCTGCCAGAGCCTCCCAACCACTGCCAACGCTGGCTACCAATCAGCCCAACCAGAACCACAAACACCACCCCGAAGCCACCCTCAAGCAGCATCTCCATCTTCAACGCACCCAGGCCAAGCTCCAGCACAGTGTCCACCCATCAGCTCCACCTCCGTCACTTCAACCTTCACCGCAACACTATAACGCAGCCAACTTACAGCCCATATCATCGACTCACTGCACCCGTAACCCTCAAGGATATGCGCCCCATAATCTGTTTCCACTGCGCCCCACCCACCCGCGACAAAAAAAAAGGCAGGAATCCAGGAAAAGCTTGACGAGTTGGTTGTGTCAGTGATATCTCCCTAGCCTCAGTGCTGATGGTTGCGCCCGCGGTGCTTTCTTAGATGCGGCAGCAGACTTACTCGTGACAACAAGAATCCGAGTCATTGATGTTGATTCAAAAGTAAGATATGGCCACAATTGATTCCTATTAATTGTGGATGATGATGCAGCGAATATAAGGTGGAGAGCTTCCCGAATTAAATGTTCGCGGCCTGAAAAGTGTAAGAAAACAACGTCAGATACATTAAAATCAAACTGACTGAAAAAAGAATACGGGCAAATAGTAAAATATCTACAAAGCCGATAGGACCCATGGTTACCCTGAGGTTCAGATTGGCAGAAGCCAAGTGCCGAGAGGGGCGCATTGCCCAAGATGTACTTGGAATGCGGTAGCCAAGTTAGCGGTATAAGGACAGGCTTGCCACCTTTAGGTCTCGGCTTGGTGGACGCATCAAAAAACTTGTACGCCTCCAGCTCTCGGCGTGTCAGACATCGGTCAGGAATGTGTTCCATCCTGGGACAGGGCTTCATCCAATATTGGCAAAGGGGAAAGTTATCAGGCACTCGAACCCAGAAGAAGCGCAACTTCTCAGCCGAGAAGAACGCGACCATCAAGGAGGAGGACGATAAGCTGCTAGCGGCCGACTTCATTGAGCCGTGCGACTATCCAGAGTGGCTGGCAAATGTGGTGATGGTGAAGAAAGCCAATGGGTCCTGGCGAATGTGTGTGGATTTTACCGACCTCAACAAAGCCTGCCCAAAAGACTGCTATCCATTGCCTAGAATCGACCAACTGGTTGACTCTACTAGCGGCCACGTGTTGCTAAGCTTCATGGATGCCTTCTCTGGATACCATCAAATCAGCCTCTTGGAGGCGGACATGAACAAGGCGACATTCATAACAGACGCTGGGGTATATGCATACAAGGCCATGCCGTTCGGCCTGAAGAATGCAGGAGCTACCTACCAAAAGCTAGTGGACAAAATATTCGCGCATCAGAAACGCCGTAATGTCGATGTCTATGTCGACGATAGCATCGTCAAAAGCTTGACGGAGCCCACATCACGGACCTCAAGGAAACATTCGCAACTCTGCGAAAATACCAGATCAAACTTAACCCCAAGAAGTGCGTATTTGGGGTAAGGTCTGGCAAGTTCCTCGGCTTTATGGTCAGTGAAAGGGGAATAGACGCCAACCCTGACAAGATCAGGGAGATAAGTGAGCTACCGGAACCCAAGAGCATCCGGGACATCCAGAAGCTGACCGGCAAGATGGCGACATTAGCAAGATTCGTCTCCAAGTCGGCTGAGAAGGCCATGCCGTTCTTCAAAGTTCTGAGAGGGAACAATAAGTTCGAGTGGGGGGATGAACAGAGTCAGGCCTTTGAGGCCGTTAAAGAACACTTCAAGCAACTACCGACTATTACCCGACCCGAGATGGGGGATAAGCTGCAGTTATACGTCTCGGTGTCGGCTAAAACGGTAGCACCTGTACTGCTGGTAGAAAAGGATAAGCATCAACATCCTATCTACTTTGTGAGCCATGTCTTGGCTGGGGCAGAACAGAGATACGAGTTGCTGGATAAGATGGCATACGCCGTGCTGATAGCGGCAAGAAAACTTCGACCATACTTTGATTCACATACCATCTAGTTGCTCACAAATCAGCCGTTAGAGAAGGCGCTCCATAAGCTAGATACAACCGGCAGGCTGCTGAAATGGGCAATAGAGCTGTCCGAGTTTGATATCAAGTATCGGCCATGAACAGCTATCAAGGCCCAAGCTTTGGCCGACTTCATTGTTGAGACCACCAGCGACGAAATTGAGGGACCAGCCGGCACCTGGCAGGTATCTATAGGCGGCTCAGCTGCCCAAACATTGGCAGGCGCCGGGGTGGTCTTGACGTCTCCAGAAGGGAACACGTTCGAATATGTCGTCCACTTCGAGTTTAAGGCGTCCAACAACGAGGCGGGGTACGAAGCTGCAATAGCGGGAATCAGTTTGTGCATAGCGTTCGGAGTAAAGAAAATACGGATGACAACGGATTCCCAGCTCATATCAAGCCAGATCGAGGGCACCTACGAAGCCAGGGAGCCGGTAATGCAAAAGTACCTACAAAAGGTAAAGCAGATAATGGCCGCACTGTAGAGCTTCGAGGTGGTACTGGTCCCTCGAACAGAGAATATCGCAGCTGACGCTATGTCAAAGCTAGCAAGTTCAAGCACTACATACCTCAAGCGCAACGTCATGATAGAGATGCTGCCGGAAAGAAGCATAGAGACCGCCAAGGTGGAGGTGAACGAAGTCACCCAGAAGAAGGAATAGAACGACGATATACTGGCGTACAAGCTGACTGAAAAATTACCTACCGATAAGATGGCGGCAAAAAAGCTGAAAAGAGAGGCTCTCTGGTTCTGTGTCTTCCAGGGTCAACTGTACAAGAAAGGTCTTTCACTCCCACTCCTGAGGTGTGTAACGGCCCACGAGGCCACGAAAATCATTGAAGAAATCCACGAAGAAGTATGTGGAAACCATATCGGTGGAAAGAAACTTAGAGTATATACATCTATCAGCAGAGTTATGTATAAAGCCATGAGATAGAACAACAGAATCAAATTTCTCATGCCACTGTTTTGGTGCTTGCTTTAAACCATACAATGACTTTATTAGTTTACAACTTTATTTTCGTGACCAGGTAGTACAAAACCTTCAGGTTGTCTCATGTACACCTCTTCATCTAAATCACCATTTAGAAAAGCAGTTTTTACATCCATTTGGTGTATATACAAACTATAGAAAGAAGCTAAAGCTATTAATACTCTAATGGATGTAATCCTAGCCACTGGAGCATAAGTATCAAAATAATCTACTCCTTCTCTTTGGCTAAACCCTTGACAAACAAGTCTAGCTTTGAAAACTTTAACTGACTCATCATCCACATTTCTTTTCACCCTAAAAACCCACTTACATCCAATGGCTTTAGAGCCAGGAGGCAAATCTGATAAAATGCAAGTCTTATTAGCCATTAAAGACTCCATTTCATCATCTATTGCTTCCTTCCAAAAAGCAGTATCTCTAGAAGCCATTGCTTCTCGAAATGTTTTTGGTTCATTGCTTTCATCCTCAACATTGAGAAGTAATGGGATCGATTTTCCTGGTTACCACTTCTCTATTTCCTTCAACAAGAAAAGCAATAGCTTGTGAATTGATAAAGTCTGAACCCAAATGTTTTTCCTTTCTAGCTCTTACACTTCTCCTAGGTTCAATATGATCATTAGGATTTATTCTCACATTACTAGAAGAAGGATGATGACTCGATTATGTGGTATTTGCAAAGACTCGTCAACACTTTTGGAATCACTTCGAAATTTGTTCTCAAAGAATTCAACGTCTCTAGACTCTACAATCACATTTGTATCTAGATCCAAAAGCCTATATGCTTTAGAGTTTTCTGCATATCCCACAAATACACTTTTCAAAGCTCTTGGACCCAACTTAGTTTTCTTAGGATCTGGGACTTTGTAAAAGGCTAAACATCCCCAAACTCTAAATTAACTAATATTAGGTTTTCTTCCTCTCCAAATTTCATATGGAGACAATTTCAACTTCTTTGAAGGAACTCTATTATGTACATGACATGCAGTTAGTAAGGCTTCACCCCATAAATTCAAAGGTAAATTGGAGTTAACAATCATGGCATTAACCATATCAACCAAGACTCCATTCTTCCTTTCAGCAACCCCATTTTGTTGAGGTTTATAGGGAGCACTAGCTTGATGAACAATACCATTATCCTCACAAAAGGAAGTAAATTCAGTAGGGAAATATTCCCCACCCCTATCACTTCTTAAAATTTTCAATTTCTTACCCTTTTGTGTTTCTACCATGGTTTTGTAAATTTTAAACATATTATATGCTTGATCTTTTGATTTCATTAAATAGACATAGGTAAATTTAGAACAATCATCGATGAAAGTAATAAAATACCTACATCCACCTCTAGTTAAAACGCCATTTAACTCACAAATATCAGAATGCACAAGTTCTAAAATTTCAGATTGTCTATCAACTTTTGGGAAAGGTTTTCTTTTCATTTTTGGTTGTACACAAACTTCACACTTTTCTTTATGTTCATTACTATAAGTAATAATTCCGTTTTTGCACATAAATTTCATTGTTTGATAATTAACATGTCCCAAGCGACTATGCCAAAGATTAAAGCTTGTACATTCTATATTAAAACTGAAATTAAAAGATCGCACACAAGAGTAACTAGAACTATCTTCTTTATTGATACTTAGTTTAAACATACCATCAGATACATAACCTTTTCCAACAAAGGAACCAGCTTTAGACAGAATAATTTTATCGGACTCTATAACAGTTTTGAGTCCTTTCTTACACAGCACAAAACCAGAAACCAAATTCTTCCTAATTGAAGGAACATGTAATACATTAGTAAGAGTAATTTTCTTTCCAGAAGTGAATTGGAGTATCACACTTCTAGTTCCAAGAACCTTGTTAGTGTGATGATCTCCCAACAGAATTTCATGACCATCCACGGCCGCAACATAATCCTTGAAAAGTGAGCGATTATTGCAAATATGTGTGGTAGCACCAGAGTCATACCACCAATCATCACTAACAGCAACCGAAGCCATGTGCAATTCTTGGATCATACCAACATGCATTTCAGAAATCATGGCAACAATTTGATCATTGTCCTTTTGTTCAACAACATTTGCAATCGCCTTCTCTTCATTATTCTTCTTCTGGTTTTGGTTCTGATTTTGCTCCTTGTCCTTCTTGGGGTTCCTACAGAAACGTTTCATATGGCCTTTCTTGCCACAATTATAACATACAATTTTAGAAAAATCCTTCTTACCCTTTTTATTCGGGTTAGAAGTATTAGAGTTATTATTTGCCTTTCTTTTACCCTTCTGATTCTTCTGAGTAACATAATGCACTTTAGAACTTGAAGCAATGTTCAATTCCTTTTCCCTACTACGTGTTTCTTCTTCAATTCGTAGGTGTTTCTGAATTTGTTCTAGAGTGAATTCCTCAGAGGTATGCAGTAACTTTTTCTTGTAATCATTCCAGGATGGTGGTAGTTTGGCAATAATTCCCCCCACAATTAATTTTTTTGGAACAGTTATGTTCAAGTCCTTAAATTTGGAGATTAAAATAAGGAATTCATGCACTTGATCTAGTATAGAAGTGCCATCAACCATAGAAAATTCAAAGAACTTAAAAGTAACAAACTTATCTGCCCCTTGCTTTTCTGCATCATACTTGAACTCCAGTGATTTCCACATCTCTTGTGCAGACGGAATTGGAGTGTAGAGATCATACAGGCGATCAGAGAGAGAATTCAGAATGTATCCTCTGCACAACATCTCATCCTCAGCGCGTTTCTTGCGGTCTGCAACCATTCCTTCAGTGTCTTTGTCTGATGATTCTGGTAAAGTACCCAACTTTGGATCCAGAACATAAAAAATCTTCAGAGCAGTGAGTAAGAACGACATCTTCTCCTTCCAACGTAAGAAATTGGTTCCATCAAAGCGATCTAGTTTCACAATATCATTATCGAACATCTTCATGGTGTTTTCCATATGATATTATCATAAGATTGTTAGAAACAAAGTAATTGAAAACATAATGAAATTACTGAAACTAGACTAGGACGAGTATTTCTCTGTCCTTAGGATAATATTAGCCCCACTATTACGCTGATGGGATTAATGCTAATTTACCCCCAGGATTTCCTAATCTAAGAATGGATTTACAGCAATTAATCCATCCTCCATGAGCATGGTTGAGAGAGATTTGAGATAAAACGTTTTGTGAAGAAGAAGAGAAAATGAGAAACTGATTGTAAATAACGTTCAGCCAAAAGGTATATATTGGGATAAAATCAGATGGCAGTTATAGGAAACTGTCAATAAAATACTATCCCAATATCCGAAAAATAATTAATTAATAATTAAAAAATATATCGACAGAAAATTAAATACTAATCAAAATGTTAAGTCTTTAATTAATCGGCGCGTCGTGCACTAGCAAAGTGCTAGTCTTTGATTAGAAATATACAAGTATATTAATAACCCAAATACAAGCACATCCAAGCCCAATGCTCACCTTGGCCCAAGTAGTTAGACTATCATCCAATTTATTATAACTATCACATGGGTAAATATAAAGACAACAACAACACTCTATTCCTTCCATGTGGGACAAACACCCACACACAAACTCTCCAACTACATATTGAAGACTATAATCCAACAATGACTACCTACTCCTTTATTTTCTCATTAGTCTTATATGCATGCGATGCGTGTAAAAGTATATAATGTTCTGCATAAAAAATATAGTAAGTAACAGTTATTGAAAGGAAGAAGAGAAAGAACCAATAGTCTGTTTAGGATCCTGATAGTGATTGCGATTAGAGTTCATGCCTTAGTTACTTACGGAATTGAATAATTGATATTGGCTCATAGATTGAGTTTTTCTATCTTTCTCACTATGCTGTAATAAATAATGATGATACTGCAGGTTTTTCAGATTGACGATAATACAAAGATGTTTCGGGTATAAAACCATTGACGTCAAGGGTTGACGACCGTCAAAGGGATGACAAGGCTTGGCGGTGTTGGGAATGTCGGTGAATACTTGTCGGTGTACTTGCACAAGTAACAAGGGTGACTAACCTCGAGGGGTTGCCGAGGAAACCCACTCCAATGTCTAAGTATGTCGAGGTTCGTCAAGGTAATAATATGCAGATAATTAATTAAGTAGGGTCAAAATAATGTACGTTGGCAACATTTTAGGTGGTTTATTTATAAGCGATGAACAGTAGGTCGGTTTCCTTTTATGGAATCTTCTATTTACAGGTGTATATCGTGCAATTGTGCCGGAGTTGAGGGAGGAGTAGACAGAAGAATACAAGACTCTTCCATAGTTGAGGGTGTTGGAATTGGTTTTATTTTAGGGATGTTCATATGATTTTGTGGATTGTTATTTAACCTTCTAAAAATGGTCACCCAAGACTGACAACAGAAAATTAAAAACTACTCTTTCTAGTTTATATTGGGTGGAAGTTAAAGTCGTTATTCTTGAATTATTGCCTCTCCTTATCAAATCTTCACTCACCAAATAGCGCATGCTTCAATAAGATTTGTTGAAATACAAATAATAAATTTTGCTCATGTAAATACACATATCATGCTAAGCTACTACAAATACTATCACCATTTGCCTACACAATGATTTCCCATCCCCTGCACCTCAAAAAATTCAGGAGTAAAATTGGTTACTAGAAATTTGAAGTCCCTACTAGCGTTGCGTTTCTTTGTTTCTCAAAGTTAGGCAACACAAATGTACTGGGGTACAAAACTTCATTGTCTGATGAGTTCATGAAGATCGTGAATAATTTGCAGCATCAGGCCTCGCATGCTTCAATGCGACATAATTTGCAGCTCGTTCACTTTCGGACCAAACCATTGAACAACAGTATTGATTATTTCCTTGGGCAATTTCGAATTTTTTCCCGATACCATTTTCTAAAACATAGGGAACGTTTTTATTGTGTTAATATATATGTTGTGTTAATATCTATAATGGGCCATAATGTTTTGTATTAGTATAGCTTGGGCCTAAGCTCTTCTAATTAGGATGTATATATACTCTAATATGCTGATTAATGGAATGACATATAAATCTATACTAATATATTAAAAGGCGTCCGTAAACCAGGAACGGTGCCACGTGGCGCTCTCCCTAGGGAGTTTTAGTTCATGTAATCCATGTACAATAAAAAAAATTAGAAATTGCATAGTATAGGTTTTGATCCTGTGACCTCAACTTCATGTTACTAAAGTTTTAACCACTAGACCAAGTTGTATTTAGTGTTATCATATCAAAGTACATTATTAATAAATGAAAATTTTTCTTATCCGGGGCATAGCCCGGGCCTAATAACTAGTTAAAACCCTAAACCTTGACATCTTGGCAATTATATTTAGTTTAGGATATGTTTTCCTAGTTTTACCCAAGTTAGGGTTTATTTAATGTACTATAAAAATCCCCTCTAGGACAATAATACTTTGTTAGGAAATACAACTTTCTCTCCTCAACAAACGATCAAAACAACAAAGAAGAAAGCAAGAGATGAGGCCAATTTTGATGAAGGGCCATGAAAGGCCTTTAACATTCTTGAAGTACAACAAAGAAGGCGACCTTCTGTTCTCATGCGCCAAGGATCATAATCCAACTGTTTGGTACGCCGACAACGGCGAACGCCTTGGTACTTACCGTGGACACAAAGGCGCCGTATGGTCCTGCGATGTTTCTTGGGATTCTTCACGTCTTATAACTGGTAGTGCAGATCAGACAGTGAAACTGTGGGATGTAAAAAAAAGGAGAGCAATTGTATACTTTCAATTTTGACGCTCCTGCTAGGTCTGTGAACTTTTCAGTTGGTGATAAACTTGCTGTAATAACTACTGATCCGTTCATGGACAAAACATCTTTAATTCATGTTAAACACATAGCAGAAGATATTGATAAACAGACCAATGAATCTGTTCTTGTTATCAGGGGTCCGAACGGACGAATTAACAGGGCTGTTTGGGGGCCTTTGAACAGAACTATTATCAGTTGTGGCGAGGATGCTGTCATTCGTGTGTGGGATCCTGCAACAGGCCAAGAGATTATGTCGACGACGACGAACAAGGACCATCAAAGTGCAGTTACATCAATTTGTTTCTCTGCAGATAAGTCACATTTTGTTACAGGTTCTCTAGATAAATCAGCTAAGTTATGGGACACAAGAAGTCTAACACTCCTTAAGACGTATGTCACGGCGCGGCCTGTGAATGCTGTTACAATGTCTCCCCTGTTAGACCATGTTGTGCTTGGAGGTGGTCAGAATGCAGCAATTGTGTCTGGGACAGCTGCAGGGAAGTTTGAGGCTAAGTTTTTTGACAAGATTCTTGAGGAAGAAATTGGAGGTGTTAAGGGACACTTTGGGCCTATAAATGCCTTGGCCTTTAACCCTGATGGAAAAAGTTTTGCTAGTGGAGGTGAAGATGGTTATGTAAGGTTGCACCACTTTGATTCCGATTATTTCACTATCAAGATCTAATTATTTTGCATTACCCTTTTTTGACTAGGTATTGTTATTCTAAATATCTTACTTTATTAGCTACCTTTCTTCTTTTCTGAATAGATGATATATTAATTAATTTTGGATATATATTCTTTTGAATTGTATATATTTTTATAACATGTCTTTTTTACTATTTATGTTCTTTTATGAATGGAGACTAGACATGCTCTATAATTTTGAATTGTATATTCTTTTTATTTAGTATGTTCTTTTAATTTAATCTGTAAGTTCTTTCTATTATTACTGCTTTTAATTCTTATAAGAAAATTATGTTTTTTTAATGAATAGATATTAAATAAATTGCTTACCTTTTAGGGTCCGTTCTGTTCAACTTATTTTAACTTATATAAGATTTTATAAGATAAGATAAGATAAGATAAGATAAATAAGATGTTCTGTTCAACTTATCTTCACTCATTTCAGAATAAAATAAGATAAGATAAGATAAGATAAGATAAGATCAGATAAGATAAGATAAGATAAGATCAGATAAGATAAGATAAAATAAGATCAGATAAGATAAGATAAGATAAGACAAAATAAGTTGAACAGAACATACCCTTAGTGTTTTTTAGTCCTTTATACAGAGAGAATGTTGAGAGTGTTAATTCTTCAATAATATACTAAAAAACACAAATTATTAGAATAGGCGATCTAAATTTAACATAAAATTAGGCAAACTCAAGCCTACATTCTCCTAGCAAGCCCATTCAATTTCTCTCTAACCCAACACTATACCTAGGCATCTCATACTAACCTAGTCATCCCTTTTCTTCTTCTTCCTGGTTTCTCTTTTATTCTCGAACTACAACACACAATTTCAAAACATAACCCAACAGTCTTACTGAACGGATTAAACTAGTCACTAAATGGATTAAACTAGTCACTGAATGGGTTAAAGAATGTAATTACTGGGTATATTAAAATGGTCACTAAATAGATTAAACTGGTCCCCAAATAGATTAAATTAGTCACTATATTAAGAAGTGTTGTCTATTCTATTAGTAATATTGGGCTTGGGCCGCGCCTAATTTTAAATTAAAAGTAGGCGGTCTCTTACAAGACCAGCTGACTAAAAAAATTATAAAAGAAACAAGTTATTAAAAAGTGGCCAGAAGACAAAAAAAATTATACTTTAGAAAGTTACCGTAATTTTGTAAACAAAATAAAAGTAAAAACATATGATCTTTTATCGTTTTCTATAATTTGGTTGATTTGTCATATTTTTTCAGATTCATGAGTTCATTATTTTCTTTTTCTATATTCTTTTGTCGACGGGATTAAGCTCTAGTGTTGCGTTTCAATTTCTATTAGTTATCGTTTCAAGCTGGATGCGCGTACATACATCACTGTGCACCTGGGTCCACGCTCACCCTTGTGGGGGGAATATTCATCTAGCAACGACTTTACTTGGAAACGGACTTTCGAGAGAAAACGAATTTGTTTAAACTTTAAGGTATTGTGAAGCGAGAGAAACTGAGGCAAATCTTGGAGTTAATAATTTTGATTGAACTGGTGTTCGGTCAAATTTTTTTTTAAAAAAAAACCATAAACTCTCTCCATCAATTTAGAATGAACCTAAGTTATATGGTTCTTCTATCATAAAATCTCTTCATCAATTAAGAACCTAATTTACTTGGTTCTTCATCCATAAAATCCCTCCACCAATAAAGAACGAACCTAATTTATTTGGCTCTTTGACCATAAAATCCCTCCATCAATTAACGAACCTAACTTAGTTCTTTAACTATAAACTCCCTCCACAATGCCAATTAAGAATCTAACTTACTTGGTTCTTGACCATAAAATCCCTCCATAAAATTTTTTAATCTCCCTATGTCGTGAGATAGGGCTTCTTTTTCGTCTTTTTCAGCTCTCCCTATGTCATGAGACATGATTTATTGGTTCTCCTCGTGCCATGAGACAAGGTTTTAATATGATGTGAGCGTGGTTTTGCTCAAGAAAAACCATTACCTGCTGTGAGCTTGTTGGTTTTGCTCTAGAAAAGCAGTTACTCGACGCGAGCCTAGTTTTGCTCCAGAAAAACCTACAAATTTCCGAAGCCAACATCACTAGTTTGTGGATCCACTTCATTGAAGACAAGTTCGAGTTCATCCGATTAATCTGCAACTAGTACTAATACTAGCTTTTCTTAATTATTATTTTTTTATCTCCAATCACAACGTGCATATGTGTTAGGATAGATTTAGGAGCTTTCCTAAATCATTCTATCTAGTTTTGTTTATCTAAAGATATCTAGAAGAGTGGATATTGTGATGCTGGTGCTTTACTATATATTATATGTGATGTGGGAAGGATGGTTGCTCGGTTCGACGAAGAAGTCATTCGTCGAAATTGCTGAAATGATTCCCACTAGTCGGGCCTCTGATGTCAGAATGCTTAATAAAATACCTTTTCGGAACAATTGGCCAACCAACGGAACCACGGCTATGCCGTGATATATAGGCTTTTCAAGCCATCTGAGTTCATTTAGGGTCCGGAAACAACATTTTAATAACTTATTAATTCTATTTTTAATTAATTTTCGTATTAGGGTTTTGCTGTAACTATTTAAACGCTTTTGAGCCGTCATTACAGTTAACTATTCTTTTGATTATAATATTTCGAGAGTTCATACTCTTTTCTAGTGGATTTCGGAGCTTATCTGACAAATTTTATCGCTTATAAATCTATTCTTTCGTTTCAGGTCTAGTACTTGCTTTTTCTTAGTAACTCCGACTGCGTCAATATGGGGACAATTCTATATCTGCATCGCTTTAGGTTTTTCATCTAAGTCAGGTTTTCCGATATATGTAATTTAATATATCGTTTTTGTTTTGAGTTCGGTTTCCCTATAATTAACTTTTGTCCGTACTATTCTGTAATATGTACTCTCTCCTAAACCAATAAAAAAGTTCTCCCTGTTGTGTGGACGTAGCAAACATGTTGTTAGTGAACCATGTTAAATCTGTGTGTTAGTTCTTTTCTTATCTTTATTTCCTTAATTGCTTTTTGTCACAACATCTAATTGGCACAATCAGTATAATTTTTTGTTAAGAATATGAACAAGCCTGACTTAGATACTAGTTTTAGGCCCAACTCTAAACCCAAATCCCCTCTCATCTTCCTACCCATCTGTTGGGTAATGATGTGGAGATGGGTAAAGAGGCATGGTGTGTGTGCTATGATGTAGCAAGAGACAACACAAAGAGTCGAACAACACAGCCACCCGCTGGAATTAGCGAGGCAGCAATCTCGCACCTGCAGCTCGTCGACACTAGCTTGCAGCCAGAAGCCCACCCCCACAGGTTGTGGTGCATCAGCCAGCAGGATATGCTGCCATCCCCCGGGATTGGGATTCCACCCCCCGGGTTTTGGCGCCTCGGCCTTGTGTAGCGATTCTTATGTTCTCTTTCATTAAATTGATTTCCTTTGTTGATTAGGATTCCTAATTGTTACCCTAGTATAAATATGTTGTAGCCGTTATTTATTTGTGCCATAACAAGCATATGTGAAGAGAGAAATATTCTTAGATCTAGAGAGACTAGAGAACCTAGAGAGATGTTAGAGCGTCTAGAGAGATTGATAATTCTCTTTGTACCATCATCTCATATTCAAAGTCCTAGTGTAGTGCTCGTGGTTTTCTCCCTGTTCAAGGGTTTCCACGTTAAATCTTCTTGTGTTCTTTATTGTTTTGATTTCTTAATTCCTCCGTATATTATACTTCGATTGCTTGATTTGTCAGCGCTTACGACACATATTCCTAATACCATTCCCCACTCTTCGAAGAGCTATAAGGCTCTTGCTTTTTGACAGGAAGAAAATATATCATTAACAATAAGCCAAATGGCACATACAATGATAATTAAGATCTGAAAAATACAGATTTAGCAAATTGCAACAATTTTCACAATTGAACCAATTAATTTTAAGCATACTTGTAACGCCCCGAAAATTTACACTCCTTAGTTAAACACAATTGTTTATACTTAGCAACTGAAATGGAACTTAAGCCTTGTAATATGGCTCACTAATACAATGCAACCTTAAATAGTCCTTAATATACACAAATGCTCGACTCAAATAATAATGATTTCCCTTAATACAAGATACCATACAATTTCACTTGAACATATTCTTACTAACAGCGCTCTTGCAATGGTCCCGCTCATACCTAAAACAGAAAAATAAAACATCATGAGCCGAAGCTCAGTAACATACTACCCTAACAACGTAAATTCATTTCAATTCATTTTATTTGCAAACGGGGGAGAAGAGAATATAGTAAAACATATTTCAAATTCATAATAAAATAATAGCAAGGTAAACAATTATAAGTAGCATCTTGATACTTCATAAGTTCCCATTATCTTTTCATCTTTTAACATGGTAACTGGCAAGTATAGACATGCGGGATGTCTCCCACCATGTGATGATCCTCAAGGAGCCCAGCTCCCTTGTTGGATACACCACCATGCAATGATCCTCAAGGAGCCCAGCTCCCTTGTTGGACACACCGCTCGCACCAAGATAGAGTAGTAACATAACATGCGGTACCCCTCAAGGAGCCCGGCTCCCTTGTTGGGTGTACGGCAGGTGCGAAGGTACGTGCACGACCATAAAGTAGATAAGCTTAACATTATACTGCCATAACCTCTTTCACTTTTATTTATCATGTTTCGTTTGTTTTGCAGGGCATAAGCCATAGGTCTTTCATGAATCATACTTGAGCATCAGTAAGTCTCATAAGATCATCATTTACGAAAATCATTCGAAGGCAATTTAATCCCACAATCCATATAAAGAATCACATCACAAAATCCTTAACATAATTATAAACATCATTTCACAAACACATTTCGAAGGGGATCATGGGTGTTAGCAATAGATGTTACCTGGAATCCTGGTTAACAATCTTGATAGCCGGGGAAGGCTTGTAATATCTCTTCCTTTTTAATCTAATCAATTCAGGGATTAATAAAAGAGTACTTGTTAATATTTTATTCTAAAAATTTGAGTTTCTTAATCCGTTTCCATTATGTGCCCACTGTAAGAGGTACTTAGGAGTTCAATATATTGAGATCTTTGGTGGTTGATAAAAGTCAAAGGCATTCTTTCTACTTAACAGCCTAGCGTCTAAGTCGTACTTCATTATTTGTAAGTATGAACGTCTTGTTATAACCATTTCGTATTTTATAAATTGAACATTAAGATCATGTTATACTTTTGTTAACCTTTAGTTCGAAACTTCGTTCTACTAGTCATAGGATCCTTTTAAACATATTCGCCATTTTATAATTTAAAAGAGTGACCATTAGTCTTGTGGTTCATGATTCATACTAATTTCGTAATCAATTGCTCCATATTATAACTATTTTATTCTTGTAATCTAAACTATATAAGTACTTGTTACTATGTGATTATACTTTAATTGTTATTCTTGCTAATAATTCATTCACTAGAAACCTGAGTGGAACTATTATTACTAATAATCACTTTATTCAACTCATATTATAATTTATACATAACTAGTACTAAACTAAAGTGATTGCTAACATAATATATATTTGCTCAAACATAATCATAATTAAGACTTGAATATTTATAATATAAACTAGTGAGTAATTTTACATTAAGATAACTAGATATTATACTCAAATTTCAGATTACAAGAATTAGTGATTATTAATTAGTTTAGCCTAATAAAAGTCAGTTTCGTTTTTATTACAATATTAGTCCAACCATCTTTCTTAATATATGTTTAGTTTAATTGAAATTAAAAAATCAGCTTGTTGGCCCAATAAGTTGAGTGAGTAACATGGCCTAATCTATTTGGGCTTAACTCATTTAAACAAATGAAAACAAAGTTGGAGAGGTATTTCATATCTCTGCTCAATTGAGCAGGCACGAAAACATGGCAGAGGAGGAAGATTGGCTGGCAGTGACCGCGAGGCGGCACGATGTTGGTTCATCGGTGTTCGTCGGAGTTCGTCGACCACAGTGGTCCGGTGCAGCAGTGGCTGCTGCGTGAGACAGGGAAGAGGTGGGGGCGCGAGAGAGAGAAAGAGGGCGAGGGAGGGAGGAGACTTCGGTTGGGCTACGATGTGGGTTCAGCGGGCGCGGGTTACGTCATGGGTTCGGCAGGAGATGGCGTAGTGGTGCTAGTAGGGCGGCAGTGCAGCGGCGCTGCGAGGGTGGTGCTGCGGTGGCTGAACGAAAACAGAGGGGAGATGGAGAGTGCGAAAAACAGAGAGTTTGAGGGTGGCTCTTGAGTGGCGGTTTCCGGCGAAGGTTGGGGAATGAAGATAGTGGAAAGTAGAGTGGTGAGTGTGTGGTGAACGGTGGAGCAACTATGGCTATAATGATGTTGATGTAATTAATAGAAAAATTGAATTTTGGGAGAGTTTGGTTTGGATTGGAATTTTTAATTGGGTTTGAGTTCTTATGTGTATAAAAATTCATCTTGGATTAAAAACTCATTGTCGGGTTTTCTTGTGAGGAAAAATGGAGATGGGAATGAAAAAAGAATTTCTATTTTGATTTTTCCTTTTTCTTTTTCTTTTTTTTTTCTTTTCTTTTTTCCTTTTATTTTCCTTTTTATTCTTAATACCCTCAATTTGAGCCACTATTTGATTAGAAGCACTTTGTAAAGCTTTAGTAATTAATTTGTTTATCAATTCTCTTCTTAATTAATCTTACCTTCACTTGTTAATATTTGCAATTCTTGTAATACATACAACATATATTTATTTAAAGAACTAAATATCTTTTATCAATACTCGGATGTAACGCGACAAATTCTAGTCATACCTTATAATTAAAGGAAAATTTTAATCACTAATTATTATTAATTAATTTAGGCAAGTTTAAATTTTCGGGATATTACAATACTCGAGCACAGCTCCAACTCCACCGTTTCAAGCTTGACGCGAGCAGTGTACTTCGATGTCTTTGCATCTTTCCAAGTAGAGACCTTCACAATCTGATTCTGTGATATAATTGTTCCCAATGACAAATTGCTGAAAAAACCTAAACCTTTATGGATCCAGACCATCTTCCAAATTATTGACACCATGAAAATAAGAAAACTCATACAAAGATGAGAAACAACCACCAAAAAGGGGGACAAAAACTCTCACAAATGGAGAGAACTGAACAAAAGAAAGCAATAAAGAAGATAGTAACACTAAAAAAACACTAAAATCTAAGGAAAAGGGTCGGAAATAGTCTAATTTTCAAAGAAATTAGACTATTTCAGGCCAAGGAGACCAAGAAAATTAAAAACCCTAAAAAAAGAGTTGGAGAGGGAGAGAAGAGAAATAAGGCTCTTGGTTATGATTCAACACTCACCTTAAAACAAAGGGCATACAATCTGAGCTCAATCAAATGGTTAATTTTTAGGTATATCAATCATCAATCGGACGCATGCACTTAAGATTTTCAAAAGTTTAACCCCTAAAATTTTACTATAAATAGATCCACTGTATATATATAAAAAATTGTATATAATATATAAAATTTTACTTTTTTGTTCATGGTCGATTATACTCCCCCCGTCCCATATTATAGTGCTTCTTTCCTTTTAAAGTGTCCCAAAATATAATTCTTGTTTCCATTTTTATTTCACACCTTTTTATGATTAACTTAGAAAAATTGTGCCACCATTATTTATTTGCTTCTTGAAAATAGTATTTTGCCTTGTTTATTCAACCTAAGGGTTGAATTAGTCATGTATTTAATTTTCTTTCACCACTTATTATCATTCTCTCTCCTAAAATCAGCTTTTTCCCAATAATATTTATTTTCAATACCCAAACACTTTTTACTTTTTTCTTAGATTCTATTTACCTTAATACCCGTGAAAAAACAGAATCAGACACTATAATATGAGACGGAGGGAGTATTATATTTATACATGTCCCGACAATATGCCGGTCTCACACTTGGACGAAGTCTTCCTAAATGATGGGCTGCGCCTCTCCTCATATTCTAACACGGGTGATTTTACTTGAGACAATAACGGCGGGCGGCACCTATTCTTATTGATATCTTGAAACCGTGTACTTCAATAATCACCAGCGCCCTTTCATTATTGATCAGAATTAAATGCTCAATTTTTTATTTCATCATTTATGCTACAATATCCTTGTTCTTTCTACTTTCGTACTTGGCAGACATTTGACTTTCATATTTCATTGACTTCTAAAGCCTTTGAACGTGAAATAGTCTAATAATAGGAAAACCAACTCTTGCGAAGATCCCCATGCATGTACGTACTGTTACCTCCTCTTCCATTATAAATGGTGCCAATCTTTTCTATCAGATGCAACAACATCCAATCAAGAGTCTCGTTTTAGTTTCCAAAATGACTTACCTTCTACTTTTCTCCACCTTTTCCCTCTTGGTGTCTATCTCTCGTGCTATAGAAGTTTATTTTTGTGTAGCAGATCGTAATCTTCCAAGAGGACCAGAAGGGTATGCTTGTAGGGATCCTACTACTCTAACCACAGATGATTTTGTTTACACTGGTTTCCGTGGTGGTAGAACTATCACAAACGTACCCGGAAATAACGTAACTCTAGCATTCGTGGATCAATTCCCAGCTCTGAATGGTTTAGGTATATCTATGGCAAGGTTAGACTTTGGTATCGGTGGAGTTATACCAGTACACTCACACCGAACATCAGAAGTTCTAATCGTATCAAGGGGGTCAATTATTGCAGGATTTATCGACACAAACAACACTGCCTACTACAGAAGACTTGAGGTTGGAGATGTTATGATTTTCCCACGAGCCATGCTGCATTTCCAAGTTAATGTTGGTGCAACCCCAGCTACCGCATTCGTTAGTTTGAACGGCGCAAACCCAGCAATTCAATTCACTATGAATTCTTTATTTGCTGGTAACTTACCTGCTGACATAGCTCAACAAATCACCCTTTTAAGTAATGCAGAGGTAATGAGGATGAAGAGGGCATTCGGCACTGCTTAAATTCCTTTTGGAAGATCGAATTCTATTTTCTTACTAATGCACCGAAAAAATATTTTAGGGAGCGTGTGTGTCAGTGTGTGTGCATATTTCTTTTTCGTATTCAATCTTAGAGTTTGTAAAGTTTCAGCTTTTGGTACATTCATCATTTAATAAAATGATTACATCTACTTCCTCTGTTTCAAATTAATTGTGACATTTTGACAGTTTACACTATTCACCAATTTCACTTTGACTATCGTTGTGATTTATACGTGAATAGAAATATAGTCTTGTACGATCTTGTTAGATTCGTCTTAATATGTATTTTTTTAATATGTACTTTTTTATAAGTTTTACAAATACAAAATTAGAGATATATGTCCTCAAAGTTTTGCATTGGCATGCGTGAAAAGTGGAAGTGTCACAACTAATTTGAAACAGATGAAGTATTTATTTCTACATTATTGATGAACATTTGACTTAGCTAGCTATGGATATAATTGAAGAGTTTGCTTATATCGTGCCAATTTTAATCAACAATTGCACTAACTTAGAAAATGGATTGCATCATATTTGCTTCTAGATAGAAGCCAAAATTTTGCGTTAGATGACTTTTTAGCATAAACATATCCAAAAAGTTTGACTTTTGGAAAAGGATGTTTTTAGAACAAGAACAAAGAATTCATTTTAAAAACTTGACGAACATATAAAAAACGAGCCACCTAGTTTATCTATCTTATATAAGAGCTGACAGAATTATGGTAAATAATTGCTTCTAGTTATTTTGTGTAGTGTTAGTTTAATGATTTTTGGTAGCTAATTGGATAATTGATGGTGAGGTTTGGCGGGCTTTTGGTATATGAGTATATGATTAGAGACATAGGGGTGGCTTATTAGATTTGTTAAGTTGCCGGTTGTTCTAAGAATTTGCCCTTCACTTATGGGTGAGTTGTGAACAATAATCCTTTTTTTATCATCAAAACACATCATGAGCTGATAAATGAAAAATAGCATACTATACATGAATTTTTTTTTTTAATCATGAGCTTTGATCATGGTATGATCAAATGGGAATAACTAGATCATCGCCAAGATCTATTTGAAAAAACTAGTATTTTTTGCACGCTATGCGTGCGTGTCATATTAACATTCTTTTTCTTAATTAGTTATTCATCAGTGCTACAAAAAATTTGATTCGAACAAACATTTTTAATGATATTTAATTTTTTTATATATTTTTCTTAAATCAAAGTTTCTTTGTTTTTTTAGTTATTTGTTCATCATTATTCAAATAAAGTGGAAGAAATTGTGTATCAGATTCAATCGTTGAATATTAATAAAGTGGAGAAGTTTGATTTATATAATAGAGATTACCGAATAATACTCAACATTTAGGTTTTAAAATATTATCATTATAATTATTAATATGAAATTCAAGTTTTTTTTTTTGTACGGATTGTTTCAATCAAGTTATATTGTCAATTTAATTTTTGATATGAGTTTTTCACACATATTTAAGAAGAGGAAATCATTCTCCATGATTTAATATTTAATTGAAATTTGAAATTCAATTCTATTATTAACTTGTTCAATATATATGGCAGGTAGGAGGAAGAAAAGACTATTTAATATATATAATAATTTAAATCATTAAGGATATATTAGACTTTTTGTGAGGGGACACCATCTTCCTCCCCTCTTCACTTATATAATAGAGATAAGTCATTAGATATTGGAGCCCATTAGCTTGTGATACATGCATAGCCACGTACAATAACTTTTTCATAGTTTTTTGCTTTTTTCATTCAAAACTTGAAATTGCAATTGATGGTCATTACTTTTTCAGATCTTAATAGGCACTCTTTTTGCTATATTTTTATACACTTTTTAAGATTTTCAATTTCTCTCTACCTTAAAAAAAAGGATTTTTTAACTACAATAATATAAACTTTTGTCCGTTCTCTCGCAATAATACAAACTTTTGATTATTTTTTAATAATACAAACTTTACATCAAAATTCCTCCAGTAGGTCAAGTTGACTTGTAACCGGTAAAACAAGTCCAAAAAAATTACGAAATGATCTTTATTCTTTGTCCCTCCTCCACCAACCCCCTACCCACCTGAACCACCTCAGCTAGTTACCTCCTACAACAAGTTATAAACTGGTATTATCCTACTGGAGGAATTTTTATCAAAAGTTTGTATTATTAAAAAATAATCAAAAGTTTGTATTATTGCGAGAGAACGGGCAAAAGTTTGTATTATTCTTGTTAAAAAATCCTAAAAAAAATGAGTTTCAAATCTAATCATTGGAGTTAGTCAAGTCCAATCAGGTATAAACATAAGATAAAATTAGCGTCGAAACCATGTAAACATGAGGTAAATTTAGGGTTGGTCAGATTGTATTAGGTGTATTAGGTTCAGTTGAAACTTGCAAAACATGCACGTGATGCGAGCCGGATTTTTTTTATTTTTCAAACATAAATTCTAACCTTTTTGGGCATAAACAGGGGTAAAAATTTAAACATTAGACATTTTTTGGCTAAATTTCTTAGGTTAAGCCTCTATCACTTAACCCTTCTTTTCTTAATTTTTTTTACTTATTCTTTCTTTTAGGTCTTTAAAATTAAACTTGATGAACGATAAAAGAATGTTAGGTGAATTTGTTTAGAATTTCTTATACATAGTCTTTTGTGTTAAATAAATTATTCACTTCGTTAATTGATTGAATTTTCCGTTTTGATGTAATACTTGATTGGTGTAATATTACTTTTTACTTTTTTCAGCATAACTTTACTAAATTTTAGTCAATATTTCTTTTTTTGGTGGCTCAATTATAACCTGACTGTCTTCAACATTTAAGTTATTTTTTTTAATGCTATATTTGAGTTTGACTTTGTTTTTCCCTTTTTTCGGTAATAGTGGATTACTAAGGGGCCACTAAGTAAATTTATGGGGGACGCTATAGCTCCCCCCTTCCTTATATAAGGGAGATAATATATGTTTATATGAAGATAATACACCCCAAATCTCCATAATTGATTTTTTATTTATTTTATTTATTAGGAAAGATAATTGATGCGAAGACCAACCCCTACTAGACTACTAGCCTGCAGGGTACACCAGCTCAGAGGCTGGGTACAAGGCTAAACAGCTGATGCGCTCAAGTTATACGATGTTCTTGTGGTATTTTAGGTGCACATTGCTAAGGGATTTGTTCGTAATTGTTAAGGTTTGCATATAAATCATCCTTAGCGGAAGTTCGGAGTTTTGCGATATAAGTTGTGTTAATGTCATGCATTCCGAGCTTCCAAGGTAAAATGCATTTGAGCCGAGCATCACAAGCCACAAGCTCGCCAAGCCAAGCTCGAAGCATCGCAGCGAGCACGACCGCCCGCGCCCATCGCCGGGCAGCCCGCACACCCGCACGCTCAGCAAGCCGAGCTGCCCAGCGCCCATCGCCAACCCAGCCAAGCTCACCCATCGCAGCAAGCCAACGCAAGCCCAGCGCACGCTCACTGCCCAGCGCCCAGCGCTCGCGACTCGCGAGTACTGTCGCACCTCGCGACCTGCCTTGCTCGCACCTCGCGAGTATTCTCGCACGGTGCGACCTGCGTGGTTTGGCCCAATTCTTCAGCTCGTTGCGAAGGCAGTAGCTCATCGCACGGTGCGACCTGTACCGCACCTCGCGACCCCCTAGGTCGGTCTAAATGTCGGTGACTTTTGAGCCTTAGTATAAATACTAAACTTTGTTTTTAGACCTAGGGGGCAGCAGCCACAAGGAGGGGGAGTTTCCAAAACTCCACTCTTCTCTTGTTGTCTTCTCTTTTTAGTTTTTATTTTCTAATTTAGTTTTTGTAGATTTCAATTATGGGATTGGCTTATGCTATGCCGATTGTAGCTTGAACCGTTCTTGAACGAGATTAATATGGAGCTTCAAGCATTATTGTGAGATCTTTCCTCTCTATTTAGTTTCTTTGATTATGGTTTAATTTCTATGATTGCTTTCTATGGTTTTTGCATAATTATGCTAGGAACGTTACTAGTTTGATTGTGTAATTAATCTAATGCTAGATTTAAGAATAGAACCCGATTGTTTTATTCTTTTATCAATTGGTAGCAAACTAGGGAGTAGCTTAGATGCAGATCGTCTTGGTTATTTCTTGGGGAAATTGAATCAACTGTTGAACGTTTATCGCTTGTATGACGTTAGCAGGTCTGTTGGTTCTCTGTGTTTATTGCTGCTATTGGATTGAACTTAGACGCGATCGGACTAGGTTATCCTTTAGTTAGGGTTTTATAGTCACGCTGATCGTGCTATTCAACTAAGAATAAGGAGAATGCGAGATTAATTCTCAACAATAGATAATAATGGAAATGAATAGAGTCGAGGTTCAATGATCGATAATGAATTGAAGTGCATGTTAATCGGATTCAAGATCTTCCTATAATTGATTTCTCATCTTATTTATATGTTAGTTAGTTGTAGTTTAGTTATAATCTACTTGAAACCCCCCTTTGTTATTATTATTAGGTTTCTCGGCTCTTAGCTTAATCTAGGTTTTGAATCACGCTGAATATAAACTCGTCCCCGTTTCCCTGTGGATACGACCCCTACTTCCATTATACTTGTTTATTGTAAAAGAGAGTAGGAGAAATTTTATCTTTGGCCGGGTGGCGTTCACGACAAGCGCGGCCCGCCAAATTTTGGCGCCGTTGCCGGGGAAACGGTGTTACTTGTTTGTATTTAGCGTGATTTTTGGATGGTATAGCTTGTGCTCTTTGTTTTTGGTTGGCCACTCTCTTGGGAATGGTTGATTGAAGCTTTTGACAGTTTATTGCTTGGTTATCGTCTAGCTTTAAACATTTATATTAATGGTCATGACTTGGATTAGCTAGGAGTACTACTAGTTGATGTTTGTTGTTGACTTAATGCTAGGTTTTGGATATAATCTGATGTTATATGCTCAACCATGATGTAGTAAGCTAGGTACTAACGATGCATTGCAAGAGTTCTTCTCAATCAGTTTTGCAGGTACTTGAAGTGGAGATTGACATGGAACTACCATTGTCACACAAGGAGCACAAACCCGATGATTAAGCTTAAGGTATTAAGTCGAGCTAACGACTTTAAACAACAGCGCTTCTCGGGAGGCAACCCGAGACCCCTTTATTTTCTTTCTTTTCCTTTATTTTTCATCAAATTTCCACCACCACAACAAATTTTCTTTCACCCACCACCCACCCACTAAAAAGATCCACAACCAATCTTAATTCGCTTGTAACCAAAATCCACAAAAGAAAATCCGTTGGGAGGACTTCAATAGCTAGGAGTTGGTACACTAGAGAATTGAGATTGTTAATGTATCTTTTCGATCTCTTAAGCTAGGTGCAAATCTCACAAATTCAAAACTTTTGAGCTTGTCATTTGTTTGAGTGATTTGAGGGAGAGGGTTGTGAGTTGATTTATGAGATTTGAGTTGGTGTTGTTAAGAAATTTGAGTTTGACGGA
The DNA here is from genome assembly GCA_947646795.1 of Beta lomatogona. Taxonomy (NCBI): domain Eukaryota; kingdom Viridiplantae; phylum Streptophyta; class Magnoliopsida; order Caryophyllales; family Amaranthaceae; genus Beta; species Beta lomatogona. The sequence continues at coordinate 68,866 of CANSNZ010000242.1, read as the reverse complement.
TTGTTTGGTCATGAGTTTTGAGCATTCGATCTTCGATTTACCCGATTTTCGATTTTCTCCCCCCATTTTCAGTTTACTTTTCTTCTAATTGTCGACACATTGAGGACAATGTGTAGTTTAAGTAGGGGGGAGGGTATTCTCATTCTCATGTATCTATGTTGTGTATAGTACTTTCAATTTGAAAAAAAAAAATGAAAATGAAAAAAAAAAGAAAAAAAAATAAAAAAAAAAATGATGATGAAATGAAACCCGCTGAGTTGAAAACCCACAAGGGTGGGCGACTCAGGCAAAAATGGGGGCCCGGATAGGTTGAAAACCCGAAAGGGCAACCTATGCAAAAAAAAGTGGCTTATATTGAGCGGGTAAGATGGTGAGATGAAAAAAAATGTGAGAAGCTAGGATGAAAACCCGAAAGGGCTCCTAGGCAAAATGAGAGATTAAGAGAGAATGATACACTTTGGAAACTCATTTGCCGGAGATTTGTTTTGGCTTTCACTTTCTTTTGATTGTTTGTTTTTGGGAGTAAGCATGGAATTTATCCCTTTTTGTCTTTGTTCCATGGCTTGCTTATATAGGTTGGTTGTAATGGTAGTAGTAGTTTATCTTCTGAGGTTTTAGGCGAGTTGTCATTTTGATTGTGGCGTTGGAGTGAGTTCAATTCCTTTGAGATCCTTCAGGATTTGAGCTCACATTTTGGTTGTCGTTTGGTGATTATTGTTGTCGCGTCTTTTTTATTTTTCGGTGAGCTCGAATCTAAGTGTGGGGGAATCATCGTCCCTTACGTTTAGGTTTTTGAGCGGATGTTGTTAAGATGTGATGATGATGATGTAGTTGATGAGGAGTGTAGGTTGGTGTCGTTAGTTTGGGTGATGATTAATTTGGTGATCCTCATTTTGAGTTTACTCGAGGTCGAGTAAAGTTCAAGTGTGGGGTTATTTGATGCGCTCAAGTTATACGATGTTCTTGTGGTATTTTAGGTGCACATTGCTAAGGGATTTGTTCGTAATTGTTAAGGTTTGCATATAAATCATCCTTAGCGGAAGTTCGGAGTTTTGCGATATAAGTTGTGTTAATGTCATGCATTCCGAGCTTCCAAGGTAAAATGCATTTGAGCCGAGCATCACAAGCCACAAGCTCGCCAAGCCAAGCTCGAAGCATCGCAAGCGAGCACGACCGCCCGCCGCCCATCGCCAAGCAGCCCGCACACCCGCACGCTCGCAAGCCGAGCCGCCCGGCGCCCATCGCCAACCCGGCCAAGCTCACCCATCGCAAGCAAGCCAACGCAAGCCCGGGCGCACGCTCACGCCCGGCGCTCATCGCCCGGCGCCCAGCGCTCGCGACTCGCGAGTACTGTCGCACCTCGCGACCTGCCTTGCTCGCACCTCGCGAGTATTCTCGCACGGTGCGACCTGCGTGGTTTGGCCCAATTCTTCAGCTCGTTGCGAAGGCGGTAGCTCATCGCACGGTGCGACCACACCGCACCTCGCGACCCCTAGGTCGGTCTAAATGTCGGCTGACTTTTGAGCCTTAGTATAAATACTAAACTTTGTTTTTAGACCTAGGGGGCAGCAGCCACAAGGAGGGGGAGTTTCCAAAACTCCACTCTTCTCTTGTTGTCTTCTCTTTTTAGTTTTTATTTTCTAATTTAGTTTTTGTAGATTTCAATTATGGGATTGGCTTATGCTATGCCGATTGTAGCTTGAACCGTTCTTGAACGAGATTAATATGGAGCTTCAAGCATTATTGTGAGATCTTTCCTCTCTATTTAGTTTCTTTGATTATGGTTTAATTTCTATGATTGCTTTCTATGGTTTTTGCATAATTATGCTAGGAACGTTACTAGTTTGATTGTGTAATTAATCTAATGCTAGATTTAAGAATAGAACCCGATTGTTTTATTCTTTTATCAATTGGTAGCAAACTAGGGAGTAGCTTAGATGCAGATCGTCTTGGTTATTTCTTGGGGAAATTGAATCAACCGTTGAACGTTTATCGCTTGTATGACGTTAGCGGTCTGTTGGTTCTCTCGTGTTTATTGCCGCTATTGGATTGAACTTAGACGCGATCGGACTAGGTTATCCTTTAGTTAGGGTTTTATAGTCACGCTGATCGTGCTATTCAACTAAGAATAAGGAGAATGCGAGATTAATTCTCAACAATAGATAATAATGGAAATGAATAGAGTCGAGGTTCAATGATCGATAATGAATTGAAGTGCATGTTAATCGGATTCAAGATCTTCCTATAATTGATTTCTCATCTTATTTATATGTTAGTTAGTTGTAGTTTAGTTATAATCTACTTGAAACCCCCCTTTGTTATTATTATTAGGTTTCTCGGCTCTTAGCTTAATCTAGGTTTTGAATCACGCTGAATATAAACTCGTCCCCGTTTCCCTGTGGATACGACCCCTACTTCCATTATACTTGTTTATTGTAAAAGAGAGTAGGAGAAATTTTATCTTTGGCCGGGCGGCGTTCACGACAAGCGTGGCCCGCCAACAGCCCAGAAGTAAATGCTCCAACATATTATTGGGATGAGGATTCGAACCCAGGGCAATGCCCTGGAATTCGAAGTGGTACTAACTCCACTGAGCTACCACCTCTCCCTCCATACTTGATTTTTTATGGTTGTGTTTAATCTATATATATAATTTAAAATTAATTAACAACTAATATACATAATAATAATTTCTTGTTTACAAGATTTATTATATGGCATGCTCAAATATAAAACTAAGTATTACCCTTTTGACTAAGTATTATTAGCTACCTTTCTTCTTTTATGAATAATAGAAGATTAGATATATTAATGATTTTGGAAATATATTCTTTTGAATTGTATATTTTTCTATAACATGTTCTTTTTTTTACTACTCGTATTCTTTTATGAATGGAGACTAGACATGCTCTATAATTTTGAATTGTATATTCTTTTTACTTAGAAAGTATGTTCTTTAAATTTAATCTGTAAGTTTTTTTTTTTGGCAATTCAATTCTTATTATTATTACTTATGTTTTTCTAATTCTTCTTAAGAAAATTATGTTTTTTTAATGAATAGATATTTGACAAATATTACCCTATATTGTTTTTTTTAGTCCACCATCCACATATGATTCCTTCAATGCAATATGGGTCTTGAATGAAGGGCAATTTTATTTTACTTCGGTACAGAGAGAAAATGATGAGAGTGTTCTTCAACAATAGTCTAAAAATAATAAAAGAAACAAGTTATAACAAAGTGATTAGTAAAGAACTGGACATAAGACAAAAAAGATTAAATTTGTATACAAAATAAAAGTAAAAACGAAAAGACTTGGTCTGCTGGTGTGGTTGCTGTAATTTACTTTGTGTGGTTGAGTAGAAATTCTGCCTACTGGAATCAGGTTGTGCCCACAGTTAGCACAACTGTCAAACTATTGAAGCAGGTTATTAGAGACAGAATCTTAGTTACTATACCACGTATATCTCTAGGATTGATTACAATTGGTTTATGAAGTTGTAAATGTTTTTGGTTTGTTTTGAGTTTTGTAGTTTGTTGTTCCTGGGTTTGGTTGGGAGGAGTCCAACCTGGTTGGTTTGCTCCCTCTTTCCCAGTTTAGGCTGTTCTGGGGTGTGTTTTTTTTTTTGGTGTGAATATATATACTAATACTTACTTAGCAAAAAAAAAAAGTAAAAAGTATGATCTTTTATCATTTTCTTAATTTAATGATTATATTTGTCATACTTTTTTGTCAGATTCACGCGTTCTTTATTTTCTTTTTCTATATTCTTTTGTCGACGGGATTAAGCTCAAGCATTGCGTTTCAATTTCTATTACCTGTCGTTCCAAGTCGGGTGCACATACATACATCACTATACACCCGGGGTCCACGTTCACCCTTGTGGGGAAATATTCATCTAGCATTGACTTTAGTGGGGAACGGCGTTTCGAGAGAAAACGAATATGTTTAAACTTTAAGGTATTGTGAAGGGATATGAGAGAAAGTGATGCAAATCTTGGAGTTCATAATTTTTATCCAACCGATTTTTGGCTAGATTAAAAAAAACCATAAACTCTCTCCATCAATTCAGATAAACCTAAGTTATTTGGTTCTTCTGCCATAAAATCTCTTCACCAATTAAGAACCTAATTTACTTGGTTCTTCAACCACAAAATCCCTCCACCAATTAAGAACGAACCTAACTTGTTTGGCTTTTGGACCATAAAAATCCTTCAGCAATTAACGAACCTAACTTCGTTCTTCAACCATATATAAATGTTAAGGTTTTATTTTAATACCGCAAGTGAACGGTGTCGTAGCACATACGGGTCGAACTCATGGAGGTGCAAGACTAAACACTGCCGATAGCAAATATACCACCAAGAGTCTCGTTTTAGTTTCCAAAATGAATTACCTTTTACTTTTCTCCACCTTTTCCCTCTTGGTGTCTATCTCTCGTGCTATAGAAGTTGATTTTTGTGTAGCAGATCATAATCTCCCAAGAGGACCAGAAGGGTATGCCTGTAGGGATCCTACTATTTTAACCACAGATGATTTTGTTTACACTGGTTTCCGTGGTGGTAGAACAATCACAAACGTACCCGGAAATAACGTAACTTTAGCATTCGTGGATCAATTCCCAGCTCTGAATGGTTTAGGTATATCTATGGCAAGGTTAGACTTTGGTATCGGTGGAGTGATACCAGTACACTCACACAGAACATCAGAAGTTTTAATCTTATCAAGGGGGTCAATAATTGCAGGATTTATCGACACAAATAACACTGCCTACTACAGAAGACTTGAGGTTGGAGATGTTATGATTTTCCCACAAGCCATGCTGCATTTTCAAGTTAATGTTGGTGCAACTCCAGCTACCGCATTTGTTAGTTTGAACGGCGCAAACCCAGCAATTCAATTCATTATGAATTCTTTATTTGCTGGTAATTTACCTGCTGACATAGCTCAACAAATCACCCTTTTAAGTAATGCAGAGGTAATGAGGATGAAGAGGGCATTTGGCACTTCTTAAATTCCTTTTGGAAGATCCAATTCTATTTCTTAATAATGCACCGAATAAATATTTCAGGGAGCGTGTGTGTAAGCATATTTTTATTTTTCATATTCAACCTTAAGAGTTTGTAACAATTCAGCTTTTGGTACATTCATCATTTAATAAAATGATTACATCTATTTATTTCTACATTATTGATGAACATTTGACTTAGCTAGCTATGGATATAGTTGAAGAGTTTGCTTATATCGTGCCAATTTTAATGAACAATTGAACTAACTTAGAAAATGGATTGCATCATATTTGCTTCTAGATAGCAGCCAAAATTTTGTGTTAGATGGAATTTTTAGCATAAACATATGCAAAAGAAAAATGTGTCATAAATAAGCCAACATTTTCCCCGTCTGCTAAAGATAAGTCAATCTTTTGATTATTCTGGAATAAGCTAAACTTTAACAGTTATCTGTTTTTAACAAGTCATGACCTGTTATTAACCTCTTTAACAAGTTCAAGATCCACGTGTCACTTTGTCATTCATTGATTTATTAATTTTAATTTAATTGTATTTTAACAAAAACAACATTTTTCCCTCTCTCTTCCTACCTCCCACCACCACCGCCCAAGCCCAACCTCTTTTTCTTCCTCTTCCCCCTGACACCAACCAAGCCGCCCAACCACCACCACCCTATCACTATTGCTGCCAGAGCCTCCCAACCACTGCCAACACTATCTACCAATCAGCCCAACCAGGACCACAAATACCACCCCGAAGCCACCCTCAAGCAGCATCTCCATCTTCAACGCACCCAGCCCAAGCTCCAGCACAGTGTCCACCCATCAGCTCCACCTCCGTCACTTCAACCTTCACCGCAACACTATAACGCAGCCAACTTACAGCCCATATCATCGACTCACTGCACCCGCAGCCCTCAAGGATATGCGCCCCACAATCTGTATCCACTGCGCCCCACCAACCCGCGGCAAAAAAATGGCTGGAATCCAGGAAAAGCTTCACGAGTTGGCTGTGCCAGTGATATCTCCCTAGCCTCAGTGCTGATGGTTGCGGCCGCGGTGCTTTCTTAGATGCGCCAGCAGACTTACTCGTGACAACAAGAATTCGAGTCATTGATGTTGATTCAAAAGTAAGATGGCCACAATTGATTCCTATTAATTATGGATGATGTATGATGCAGCGAATATAATGGGCTTGATTTGAAGATGGTGGTGGTGTGTTTAGGAGAAGAAAAGAGGTGGTAGCAATGGTTGGGATGGTGGCCACCAAAGAAAGGAGAAGGAGATAGGGTAGAAAGAGAAAAAAGAATTTAAAGTTGTAAAAATAGAAAAATTAACCCCTTAAATCGGTAACAACTAACAAGTCATTTGACTTGTTAAAAATTTAAATGATATCAAAGTTAGCTTATTCGAGGATAATCAAATGATTGGCTTATTTTTAGCGGACAGCGCAAAGGTTGGCTTATTGTTGATAATTTTTCCTATCCAAAAAGTTTGACTTTCAGAAAAGAATGTTTTAGAACAAGAGCAAAACTTGACAAACATATAAGAAACGAGTCACCTAGTTTATCTATCTTATTTAAGAGTTGACAGAATAATGGTAAATAATTGCTTCTAGTTATTTTGTGTAGTGTTAGTTTAATGATTTTTGGTAGTTAATTGGATAAATAATGGTGAGGTTTGGCGGGCTTTTGGTATATGATTAGAGACATAGAGGTGGCTTATTGGATTTGTTAAGTTGGCGGTTGTTCAAAGAATTTTCCCTTCACTTATGGGTGAGTTGTGAACAGTGGAATTTCGAAATGGGGTACGGATAAGATAAAATGAAATAAAACAAAGTACTCAACAATGCTAGATGTAATTTACGACTAAAAAATTCAACTCTTTTGTGACTTTGCTCCACCTCTTTTCCAAAACGATTCTGAACTTTTATTTTTCATCTTTCGAACCTAGTATATAGTGACACATCATACATTATTAGAGATTAATACCAAAATCCCTTAATTTTTTTTTTTTGAGGGGCCAAAATCCCTTATTTCATATTCACGTTTCACGATATCTAATTTGAAATTCAAATATTTAACTAATTTCAACTCACAACATCAAATATCATTACTTCAATTTTACAATTTCTAATTTTAAAATTCAATAGAAATAATCTCAAATCACATATTTGATGTTTCACAACATCTAATTTCAATACCACAATTTCTAATTTCTATTCAAATAATACTTTACCACAATTTCTAATTTCTATTCAACTAACAATCTCAATACCACAATTTCTAATTTCTATTCAGCTAATAATTTGAATTTTGAAATCAATAAATATAAAACTTTTGGGAAAATATTTTACCTCAAAGGCTGAAACTCCGAAGTTCGAACTCAATGAATTCCGAGTTCTGAAATATGACGGCCACCGGATGGACGTGAGCAACCTCCGGCGTTGTTCTTGGTTCGACAGTCACGGGCTCAGTGTAGTGGTCCTCCGATAGTTCGATGTCGGTAGACCAGTTTAACAAAAAAAAGAAAAAGGAAAGAGAAGAAGAGAGGAAAGAGAATGATGAGAGGGAGGAAAAAATAATACAAAGAAATGTTAGGTTGGACAAAGTCACAGAAGTAAGAGAAAAAGTGATGAAAGAGAAAAAGTGAGGAAACCTTTTGACAGTGGAGAGAGAAAGAGGAAAATAAAGAGGGAAGTCAGTGGGGTGTTAGTATGTTACACTTGCACGCCCCTAACACTCATCAACTTTTCTTTTTTTTTTTCTTCATTTTTTTTAGGAATGGGGGTACAGCTGTACCCACTGTACCCCGTGTAGATCCGCCCCTAGTTGTGAATAATAATCCTTTTTTATCATCAAAACACATCATGAGCTGATAAATGAAAAATAGCATTCTATACATGATTTTTTTAATCATGAGCATTGATCATGCTATGATCAAATGGGAATAACTAATAAGTCATTAGATATTGGAGCCCATTAGCTTGTGATACATGCACGTACAATAAGTTTTTCATACTCCCTCCGTCCCATAATATAGTGCTTACTTCTTTTTTTTCACGGGAATTAAGGAAAATGGAGGGAGTCGTAGGATTCTAAAAACAAAATAACAAATGAAGTACTTTTTTCTTGGAAATACTTCTTTATGTTCTTTTTCCTTAAAAATAAATCAAAAGATAATAAATTTTTCTTGGAATGGTGCAAAGCAATGAATAAGAGCACACATTTTGAAATAACGGTAGGAATATTTTGGAAAGTTAGTGTAAAATTGAGGAAAACTTAGTCTAGTAGATTGATATAAAATGAAGTAGGCACAATATTTTGGGACACCAAAAATAGAATGTAAGCACTATAATATAGGACGGAGGGAGTAGTTTTTTTCTTTTTTCATTCAAAACTTGAAATTGCAATTGATGGTCATTACTTTTTCACATCTATTAATAGGCACTCCTTTTGCTATATTTTTACACACTTTTTAAGAGTTTCAATTTCTCTCTAACGATGTGTTATTTTCACCTTAAAAAATGAGTTTCAAATCTAATCATTGGAGTTAGTCAAGTCCAATCACGTATAAACATAAGATAAAATTAGGGTTGAAACCGTGTAAACATAAGGTAAATTTAAGGTTGGTCAGATTGTATTAGGTGTACTAGATTCAGTTGAAACTAGCAGATTATGCACGCGATGCGGGACTGATTTTTTTTAAAAAAATCAAACATAAATTCTAGCCTTTTTGGGCATAAACAGGGGTAAAAATTTAAACATTAGACATTTTTTTGGCTAAATTTCATAGGTTAAGCCTCTATCACTTAACCCTTCTTTTCTTAATTTTTTTTACTTATTCTTTCTTTTAG